>VZTX01026576.1:160000-558836 GCA_013400915.1 Pardalotus punctatus | reverse complement strand
AAAAAAAAAAAAAGAAAGAAACTGAGGTGACTACATAAATTGCTTTGAAAGAAATTTCTCTCAAGATCTAACTGAAAGCAATGAGTCCAAAATCACCCAGAAGTAAGGAAAAGGATTAAAGTAAGCATATAATTTGATTGGCTTACCTCTCTCTTTTGTTAAGACTGGTTTGATTTGTTAAAAAACTCAATGAAGGGTCAGCTGCTGAATAATGAAATGCAAAATGTGTTGGGGCAGCCAAGATATCGTTATTTGATATATATCAATAAGCTCTGATCTCCAGAGCTGCTGGTCTGTGGGCAGGTTAGGGTTGGTTTGTGTGAGCTGCTGCACCTCTGCCAAGAGACTGAACTGCTGCAATGCCTTGAGGATGGACTCTGGGATGGGAGGTGAAGGCCAAGTTTGGGGCAGTACAGGAGACCTGTGAGAGCGGGATGTAGATGCCTGTACCCAGTGCTGGGGAAGCCTGTGCTTCACCTCAGCAGCTGTCATTGCCATATGTGAGCACATGGGTCTCCTGATCTGCACATACTCCAGGAGGAATGGGAATCTCATGAGATTTAGCAAGACCAAGTGCAAGGTGCTGCAGCTGGATTGGGACAATCCCTGTTATCAACACAGGCTGGGGGTGAACAGATCAGAGCAGCCCTGCCTGGAAGGACTTGGGAGTGCTGGTGGGTGAGAGGCTGGACATGACCCAGCCATGAGCACTCCCAGCCCAGAGAGCCAAACGTGTCCTGGGCTGCATCCAGAGCAGCGTGGGCAGCAGGGTGAGGGAGGGGATTCTGCCCCTCTGCTCTGCTCTGGTGAGACCCCACCTGCAGTGCTGCATCAGCTCTGGGGTCCCAGCACAGGAAGGACATGGACCTGCTGGAGTGAGTCCAGAGGAGGCCACCAAGATGATCAGAGTTCGTTGCTGTGAGATGGTGAGGGGCTGCTCAGAGAAGTTATTGATGCCCCATCCCTGGAAATGTTCAAGGCCAGGCTGGATGGGGCTCTGAGTAACCTGGTCTAGTAAAATGTGTCCCTGCCCATGGCAGGGGGCTTGGAACTGGATGAGATCCTTTCCCACCCAAACCATTCTGTGATTCTCTGCCCATCTCTCAACCTGTCAAGGTCCTTCTGGAGGGCTGCACAGCACGTGAGTGGAGAAAGAAGTAATGGTGGAAGAAGAAAATAAAGGTAAGCCAGCTTCTTACAACTACTTTTTATGGCAGCTGTAGTGATCAAATTTTTAAACTGAGTTATTCTTCATAGTAAGAATACAGGCAAAAATGGGAAAAAAGGATGTTAAGGGGGGCTAAATAGTTACAGAAACTGGGGCCCTTCTGTTTTTAGCTCAGTGGTTCAAAGCCAGCATAAATCAGTAATGACTGAAAATTATTTCCATCTCTTCAGGTTGTTTCATGAAATCTTCTGATGATGTTGGTGCATTTACTACTGCACATCTCACCACACCATGAGCTTCCTCCAGAGCTAACACCAAGTGACAACTTTGAAATTTCAGAAGATAGGAGGACATGAAAAATGGACTAATCCTTCCCTTGATCACCTCGCGTTGCCAGAGCAGAACTGAAACAGATGATTTGGATGGTGTAAAAAATTTATATTGCTGCTGCTCCCACTTAACTCACAGTAACTCTCTTATTCCAACATCTCTTAGGATAATTAAAGCTGATATAAAGTAAAAGAAAGATGGTGTGGTGAATCAATAGAGGAAGGTCCTGCTATGGTAAACCAAATACAATTTTTTACATGGGTTTTACTTCCAAAAGTTCGTTAATATAGGTGTTTAACATCTCAAAGTGATACTCTGGCAAAGTACTGCTAGAAATGAGAAGAATATGGTTTGTCAAGAGCTTCTATTATTTCTTCTGTGAGCAACAGAAGAGAGAATAGAATCCTGCATGGACACTACTGTAGGAAATTCACTGTAGCCTTTCATATTATAGCCGTCACATTATTTTCAAATGCCAAACTGCAGTATTACTATGTGAGGAATCCAGATTGAGATGTCCTTAGCCAAGATAAAACATACTGACTGCATCAGTCTCATACCTGTAAAACAGATATAACTAGTGTTGAGATAGGGATGCAGACAATGTTGTTCTCAACACGCTTTATGGGGAGATATGTCAATTTTTTAACAAAGTAAAATACAGATGGTATATCAATTTTACCTCCTTTTCTCAGGTTCTTATATGCCTCTTACACTTACTTCATCTAACAATGCTGTAAGAGTATTGTAGAGATTGTTTAAAATGAACCTTTTCCTCTCTTCAGCCCACTTTCAGGATGCCATTACTCTTTCCATAATGAAAAAAAACCACACCAAAGAATAAAGAAGACAAAAATTGTTCAGTCGTCTTACATAGTATGGCAAATACAGCATATTTTTTGTTAATTTTTATGTTGGTGTATGTCAGGAAGAACAAACTGAAATGCTCTTCCTGCAGCTTGAAACTTGTGGAATATTTAACTACAGTTGTTTTTTTTTTCCCTTCAAAACATTTCATTTAAAAAAAATTGTTTTCTTCCTCTTGATGTTGCCAAAAGAATTCTCACACCATGTAATTAAATCTCTGTTTTAAAGTAAAATCTCTGTTTAAAATCTCTGTTTCTCAGCAAACACAGGCTTCTAAGTCAAAGACTGCATAATAGATGTTATTAACTATACATATAAATAAAAAAATATGACTTATAAAACATTATATTTGCTGAATGAGTTTGCCTTTTTCCAAAGTCATCTTCTTATTAATGACTCATGAGTTTCTTTTCTATTATTTAAAAATAATGTAATTATAGACTATTCTGAAATAATTTGATGTATCTTATGTTTGTATCCAAACCTATTAATTAAAAGAAGCATAAGTATTTATAATGTGCTGTATGCTTCTATTATTCAAGCTAATCCTTTTAATCCTATTTAAATTGGAAGATAGAAGTTAATCCAAATAACATCTCTCTACAAACAAATATTAATAAACCTCGTTCAGTCTCCCTTGTCACCTGTCCTGGAAATGATGAGTGACTTGTCTGGCTTGCTCTAGGTGGTAAACAATGGAGATGGAAAGAAAAGAATGCAAAACTGCCACATTGTATCTAAGGCCACAATACCAAAATGTGGAGTAATACACTGTACAGTGTTCTGCTGTATGATGTCTTCTTAAAAACTAAGTTTTTCTTCTGAACTCCTGAATCTTTTTGGTACTGCAAACTAACACTAGACTTGTGTGTAGAGAATATCAAGTGTGTGAAAGTTTTAGTGTGCCACGTATTAAAGGTGGTATTTCAATGTCATGCTGTGGTTTAGAGGACTCAGGTATCTGGTAATTTCTTTAATTTGACTTGGTTTCTGGAAACCAGCAACAACATAAGGAAGCCATGTTGAATGTATAATTTTGGGTTTACATCATGGTACTGTGATCTGGGATCGGCACAGATGACCAGTCACCAGAAATCAGAAAAACAGTAATTTTTTTCCCCTGCTGTGAGTAACAGTTTTGAGCAGAACTTACTCTGTTTTCACACTAGATTTTCTCCCTTTTACCCCAAAACACAACTGTAAACTGAGCTTCTGCGGCTCTTTTGAGCAAAAGAAACCCTGATGTGTCTACACAAACCTATGGGTCCATTTTTTGTCAAAGGACACATAAAATATGATTGGCCTGCTAGGGTGCCATTTTTCTTTTTTAGGTGAATATGTAATTCATTGCAGTTGGAAAATTAAAAGGATACTGAACATTATGGATTGCAAAACACAAACTAATTTTCTGCTGGAAACCCAGACTCATATTTAGGTTGTTTATTCTACTTTCTTAACATAAAACACCTAAAAGTAAACAATGCTTCCCTGGAAGCAGAAACCTCCTAAGAATACCAGTGACACAATTGCATCAATATAAAAATTTGAATATAAATGTAAACTAGAGATTCATTTGTATATTCTCTGTGGATCCTGTATTTACTAAAGAATACCTGCATTAAACCCAGCAAAAAATTGTGAGTTGGTGATCCGCAAAATGAGTAACAATGACTCTAAGGAGAATAAAAATATTGAAAATTCTATATTTTGTTTTTTGCTAGACTATATTAACAAACTTGTTTCCAATAAAAAAAATAAAAATTAAGGCCTGCCAGAGATTTAAATTTTCAATTGTGAATGAGTACTGGATCAAGCAGATAAATTAAAGGAAGAAAAGTACTTACAACAGGATACTGTACATGCAGGAATTCCAAAGTATTTTAGGATTGAGTGGTTGAACTGCTAACAAGAATACACAGTCTTTGATTTAAACTGGTCACCATGCCAGAGGACTAGAGGGTAACAACTTTTTTCTTCCTGTAGCTGAAGTAAGAATTATCCAGGGCAATACAGATCAACATTTTTTTCAGTACTAGGAAAATTAAGCAAAATAAGATTTTATAATACAAAGACAAGCAAGCAAAATTAATGAATTGTCTCAAAAGAGAATGGATTAAGAAGTAGGTTATTTGGAGTTTTTAATTTCTTATGACAAAATCTCATGGGTGAACTAATCTGGAAAGTAAGTGGAGAATTAGAGTTGTTTGTTATACATAAAAAATGGTAATATGGTATTATAACAATTGAAATGTGAAAACATTAGAACTATATCTCAGGACTGATGAAAAGGGGAAAGGACTGCCAATGAAGCAGGAAGTTTTTAATTTGACACAATGTTTAAATGGGTCAGAAAAGGAAACAAATTGAAATACACTAGAAAAGATCTTCAAAACATAATGTGATGGTAGGGGAAGTGCAGTGCTGAACCATAAATGTAAAACATACTGATAAATATAACAAGCGCTGCACTTAGTGAGCTTTTGAATTAGCAGTGGGTGCTCTGTGCAATCATTGTAATAGTTGATTGAAAATATTCTTTATGCAGTGAAATTTTTAAAAGCAAGAAACACATGAAGAGCCACTTTTTAGAATAGAGAAAAAATTGTAACAGAAATACTCAACTGAATAAATGACAGACACAGCTTCATACTAAATACCTGTGTCTTGATACCCTTCCTCCCAAAATCCAAAAAAGCAGGAAACACTTCAGAATGTATTGTTAAATTGCAACAAAATTCTGTAAAAACAAAGATGTATGGAAATGCACAGAATGGGGAAGGTATACCCAACACTGCTTAATACCAGTAACAAGAGGACTTGAAAAAACCTTAAAAATATTACTTTTGTTGGGTTTTGTTTCCTAAAATTATATATTTAATAATTTTTGGGAAGTTCTTTCCTAAACACAGTGAAATGCTAAGCTCTGTGAAAATCATTTTCATGAGGAACAGTCTTTAACTTAGTAGGATTCTTAATTTGCATATGCGTAGATAATGTAGAAGTGGGAGTGTTTCAGAATGAGTTCACTGAACTAATTCTATGTAATGGCAGATTTTGAGAGAGAAGTTATTCTATAAAAGTAATTTTACAGAATTAGTAGAAAATTGTGACTACTGCAGAAGCAGAACACCAGACCAGAGGTACTCTTTTTCTGATTAATACCATATCTTCCTACTGTGGGCTTCTGGGCTTGAGCCTTACCTTCTGGAAATAATTCTGCAGCATTAAAAGATATACAATAAACCTGCAGGTAGCTTGACAGCATAGCAGAGAAGATGATTTGTGTGCTGTGTGAGGCATGACAACAGTGAAAGCCAGGTACCAGGTTATCTGACTGTGTGCTTGAGCAGGACGCTTGAACACCGTGCTGCACAGCCAGAGATGAAATAGAGAGCATTTGCTTTCATTTGCCACCCACCATTTGAAACCAGTGCTACAAATGTGTCTCATAACACCATTCTTCCAATTAAAAGCTTTTGGGCTTAGATAGTTAGCTCCAAACATGATGTTATGCTGAAGAACTGTGGTCATCCAACAGTGAAGTCTGTTTCCAAGTCTCCTCTACCCAGATAAATTAGAGGCTAGAAGCAACATAACACCTATGGAGGTGCAAATTTTAAGGAGACTTGACTTTTCACTTCTTATCTTGATATTTAAGGCCAATCTTTTGTTTCTCCTACATTCAGGTATAGAACAATGAGTTGGGATGAGCAGTCTTTCTTATTTGTTTAACAGGCAGGTGTCTTGCCTATGTTTTCCACTCTGATAGTGATAGATGCCCTAGGCAAGGAAAGCTTTTACATGATTTTGAACTGTCAGCACTAAGTTCTTATCCTCTGAAGCCTACAAGTGTGTGTAGGCTTGCCAGTTTACATAAAGATAGGGTTTCATATTCTTTTAATTACCCTTTTAGAGGCAGGAGAGAGGAAGTCATATTCGCAAGTGCTAAAACGATCATAGTGACGCAAGTCAGCGTGCTGCTGCTAGTCTGCCTAGCCTCAGCCTCCAGTCAGTGGTGACAGACAGGTTATTCTAGAAGATGATTTTAAATTTAAGCTCCTGCACTGTTTCTTCTAACGTAAGTGATCTCTCCCTGTTTATACTAGAGGGAGCCTGGAGAGATTGTCCTTTCTAGGCTGAGGTTAGCCTTTGGGAATAGTCACAGCAGCAAGGATCACTTCAAAACCTGTTATGTCAATTTAGTCTTTACCTAAATGTGGTATACTACAAAATATGCTGCAGAATAATCCAACTTCTTTAAAGCAATGGAAGAATGCTTGGCATAGACTGCCACAGTATTTACTATGTAGGTTAAATCAATTTAAGAAATGAAATAATGACTGAGGCCACTGCATTTGAAGAATGATCCTGTGCCTATCAGTGTTTTTCCAAGAAAAGGTTACTACATAAATTTTGAAAGAACTGTATTCTTTCAATTTCATTAATTATATTTCTGTGTCTTGTCACTTACTCCCACTACTCATCTTAATTAATCATTACAAATAAATGATACACAACTGAATTGGAAGATAGAGCAAATATTGAGGAAATTAAATTGCAGACAACGCACACAGCTTCTGATCAATCATCTCTTAATTTTCAAAGTCTGCCAAAAGATGCCAACCCTTAATGTTTATTTGTGCCATGGTTATAAGAAATGTTCTTAATGGTATTTCCCTTGTGTTTTGTTTTCTCTCTCCAGGGCCTCGTTGCAAATAAGAGGCTCAGTTTTCATGTGTTTTTATGATGAAGCATTGTAGCTAAATGAATGCCATGGGACACTTCTTAAACAAGTAGGCTACAGAAGAGCAAACCTGTTAAAAGGATATATTTCCTCTTCATATAGAAAAACAAGTCCTGTGCAATGAATGCTTGTACTGAAACTTTATGCGCTTAAAGTGTAGTTTAAAGAAGTGTTGCTTGTTAAGGGAAATTACCTAACAAAAATTTTATACTTCAAGCAGCATTACACCATAGCATACACTGGGACCTTTAATAATACACACTAATTACAGATTTATATATGTTTTAAAAGAATTGCTTTTTTGTCCACCTTAAAAGGCCTTCAAATAAGCTTCAACTGTATGATTACTAGGGATCTATGGAGCAGTGTGTACAAGAGCAGTGTGTACACAGGTGGTTATGCATGTATAGAGAGGGATGGAGTTGTCACTTTGAAATAGTTTTGCTGTGGCCCCACCATGCACTTTATCTGCACTTTACACAAATATTTACACCTTGAAAATAATCAGGGCCAGAGGCATCCTGCAAAATTTAGGATTTCCATTGACAGTATGAGTTTCAGGGATGGGAAAAGCCCTCTAGAGCTCCTGAACTCTTCAAGGCTGCAGGAGACACAGAAAGGCCAGGGGCAGTCGAACACACTATGGTCCAAGCGTTGGGGGTTGGACTGGGTGCTGCCTGCAGCAACATCTGCAGCTCAGTGAGGTGTCTATGGGTCTTAGTCCATCTTTCATTGATTCAATGAGTTTTGGATCTGGCCCCCAAACTCTCAGCCATCAATACAAAAAGAAATTAAAAAAACCACATATATAACTATTTCTATAGTATAGAAGTGAAGATAGTCCCAAATGCTTAAAAATACATATATGCAGTTTTCAGAAGTATAAGTCTGTTATAAAAAAGTTAAAATTTTCTAATCCTTATTCTCAATTAAATTACTTTTTTAGAATAGTTAATATGATTTTTCTGTTTTTACATTCCATTCACATCACTGACAATCTGTTATTTTTTGCTTTGCCAATGAATGAAAGTACAAAACATCCCTGCAGTAAGAGTAGCTTCGTAATTATCCTCTTGCCATACAGCTCCCAACTGGTTGTCATATTGCAGAAGTTATATTTAAAGAAACCATATTTTATTAAGTATTGCCAGAAGACAAAAGAACTGAAAATAGCAGAAAAGAAAAATAGTCACCAAGATATTTACTGCTGGGGAATGTGTGCTGTATTTTTTGCTGTTCACTGTGTTTATTGAAAAATCAATGGTAGGTCTCCTCCAGTGTGACTGTTTTGTGACAGACTTTTATTATAGGCTAACATTCCATTTCACCAGTTAATTTGTGTAAAACTTTTTGCTGGAGTGGCAAATATTGATAAGATTTCAGACTGAAAAGCAAAAAAGAGCACTCCCTTCAAGACAGAAGGAACAATTAAGTGCAGTTCATTAAAAGGCTGGAAAAAATGTGTGAAGCATGAATTCTAGTAATAAGTAAACTAGTGTATGTTTGTTTTTCAAGGTGCAAACAAATCTTTTATTCACAACTGTTGTAGTTTTTTTAGCACATACACACATACGTATACATGCTAAAAACATATAATCCAGACACTCAATATTTAAATTTATTTATGCCTTCAGTAGAAATGTTTTTAGCATTGAAATTCTAAAGTTGAGGAAAGATTTTAAATTGTTTTAGTAGTTTATTTTCAGCTGGGGTAGCTGTACGGTTTTGAGCTTTTGCACCTCAGAAAGAGTGTGAACTGCAATGGGATAACTCATGTATGTGTTTAGTCTGAACTGTGTTTGAGTCATGCAGCTTTCTCACTTAGCAGGAAATTGTTGATGTTAGATCAGCATTTGTTGATGTTAGCATTTACAGAATCAGTAAAGGAACAAAATGTGGACATGGATGTGACTCACTTTATGCCCGTGGCTCTTGTAGGTTTATTAGGGAGTTCCACGCACATATTGAACTGCCCTTAATATTCAACATTTAGCTTCATTTCTGACTAATATTGAGCTATCAAACTGGTATCCTCCTGACAGTTTCAAAGTGGTTTTGACTGTGTTCAACTCCTTTCTCTGTAGGGGTTTAATCTCATAAAGATTTCAGCCACACAAGTACTAGTGTCAGGGGTATAATGATCACTTTGAAGTTTGTTTGCTTTCCAGTGCATTTAAACACTTTAAGTGTTCCAGAAATAGGATTAGATGCCCCAGTGAATTCATTTCATTTACCCCCAGCAGTGGTTTTCCAATACTATATGGTGTTTACATGGTATCAATTTAGTGGCATGCTGATTTCCAAGATTCATCCTCTCCCCTCTCAATTTTCTACCTCTTGATCCTACTCGAAAATTGCTGTGATATGGGGCAAATAATACTGACAAAAGGAATATTTTGATTTTGGTATTTTGTTGGGGTTTTTTTTGTTACTATCAAGGCTTTTTGATACCCTAAGCAAAGGAACTTTATGCAAATTTAGTGAGGAAAACCAAACAGAAGGACAGTTCTACCTTTTTTCTCCATGCATCCTTATCAGATTCTGAGTGTTTTCATTGTTTTTTTCCATAGAGTGAGATTCTGTGCTTTTCTCAAGTCTTGTCATTTGGCACTCATTCCAGGAATATTTACTACAGCATTATCTGTCCCACATTTCCTTACTCTTCTCACTCTAAGTACTCAGTGAGGATGAGTTTATGCATCTCCACACTTAAACTGCATCAAACTTCCTTGGCTCAGACAGAGCTTTTATGCTTTTTAATAACTGACCAGAAAATGAAACTTACCTGAGATCTCTTTATTTTTATTTTTTTTTAAATTTTATTGACTTGAAATGGTAATTTAACACACTCCCTGGTGTTCATAAAGAATTAAAGGAACAGGGAGAAAAGTTCTATTATCAACTTGAAAGCGCTTTTCTTTTCCTGCAGCATTTAATTTCTAATTATTTTTTCCATAATACGATATCCCATACTGCTGCAGAATGAGCTAAATGGTTTATATTTGGGGCAATAAAGGTTTTTTTCACTTCTATTACCAAAGGGAAATATTAGGGAGGTCTTTGACTGTCCATGCTATATGAGCAAACACCACTTAAGCCTGACTCTGCTTCCTAAACAAGTATTTAATCTCCTCATTAAAGATATATGAAACTAGAAATCAATGAGCACTGGTGGCTAGAGCTTTATAGCGGAACTAATGGCTACACCTTGTCTAACATAAGAAACTTCACTTGTGGTTTACAGCCGCTACACATGGAGAAACATGAACCTAAAAGGAAAGGCTTTCAGCTATGCTGATAATTACAGTAACAGTTCCAGATAAGCAGGTCACAAAAATGTGAGCAAAAAATGTCACAAAAATCAAGCATTTTCACTTCACATTTCAATCTCTTAAAAGACACTGTGAGCTCTTATGATAAGGTATAGATAAAACCAATAAAAATGCTGCTCCTTGAATAAAAAACTTCATTCAGTTTCTTATAAATACTTCTACAGCAGAAACAATCACAAACTTGAAATGCTGAGGATTTGGAAGAGTGTGAACTGGAGAGTACATGACAAGTTTTAATTGAATATATGCAGTGCTAATATGATCTATTTTGTTTTCAAAACCAACAATAGGCAAAAAATTAACCCTCTGAACAGAAAAGAGCACATCACTGATACACTATTCTGGTTCTATATCTTCTTTGCATCTAAATGATTTGCAGGAGAAATAGCGCAAAATGTGTGGGTTTTTTTCACACACTTGAAAATGCCTGCCATAATGTAAGAAGATACCAGGTTGTACAAGAGTACTGTGGGATGCATTGCCTGTATTCTGTAGAGGCATGAGGACATACAACATTCAAAGAGCAAAGCCTTTTAGTACCACTGGTACAAAATTTTGGGGTTTTCTATCACAAGGAATCTCACTTGTTTCACAGGAGAACAGTTGTGCCTGAGAAAGGATGCTGTTTTAATTTGAATGTTGCCTAACCTAAGCTAAGGTAGCATATTTCAGAAAGAAATAAGTGAATATATGTTGAATTCTCTCCCTGTGCATTGTACATATACAATTTCAGAAGTAACCATTTCATTGAGATCAAGAGATGCCCATTTCAGCTGGATATGTAATATCAACACCTACCGACAAAACTTCAAATGTAAAGGTTATAGATTTGCAGAAAATGTTAATGTCTTTTCAGAACTCCAAGCACAGATCAATGGACAGGATGCATTCCTGATTTTATTTAAGTTGGGACAGAATTGCGCAGCTGGAGCGGTAAATCGCAAGCATCAGAGATGACAGTGTTTGTTGTTACTAAAGCCTGTGTTTCCATTTTGCGTACATTTTCAAATAAATAACTTCAAAATTGTCTTTTTTTTTCCCCTAGCAACTGTCTTCATCGATGAAGGTGAGAAAACTCATGAAAGAGTTCTCAGATAATACTAAAAATCATAATTATGGCCACTTGACAGTATAAAGAGATCACAGAAGGAAATTATTTTTTATAAGGAATTAATTTCCTGTTATATACAGCATATAAAGCTTCCATTATGTGCCAAAACAACCTGCAATGCTTCTATATCTATATGATTTTAAAATGTGTGTGCACACAATACAGTGAAAGACAGAGAGAGCAATAGAATAGTAAATGTTAAAAATATGTAGCTCTACCATCTTCCTGATGCTTTACTTTTCCATAACTTGCAAAAAAATAGCACAAGTCTAAAAAATGTCTCTCAGTGGTCTTTTCCTAGACTTTTCTATGGTTCTTAGTCACATTTTCTTGATTATTTTTCCTCTGGGAAGAAAGCTTCAACATATATTACCCTAATTTTGTCTGAAATTTGAAATGCGTTATTTTATGTATTTGTCTTAAATGTCATAATCACTTCATATTTTCTCAAAAGAACACATTATTTAATGTGTATTATTTTTATAGCAGGCCACATACTACAAAAAGTAATCAATTTGGGTAATATATTATAGAGCATTATTACAGATTTGCACCTATTTTTAAATTGCTTCCTTGATATTTTTGGATACTATCAGCATAAAAAAAGTAAACGGAGAATGGGAAAGGTTTAGCTATTGCTTTCTAGTGATAGTAAGTAAAACAATCCTGTGTGTGTTAGTCAGCATCAGAAATAGCTCATGTTAAATTTTAACTCTTGAAATGTATTGCCACCCTAAGCACTTTTACTAAAAGCCTTGAGAGGTGACACTGGCTAGTAAAGAATGATGCAAGGTGATGTTCACCAAGGCCAAGCACAAGCACAATTGCGTTCATTGACGCCTCAGGTGATGCACAGATTGACTGTGTAGGTGGAAAGGAATGCTGAATTTCAGAGGCAGAATCCCCAGTATTGTACATAAGTATATGCAAATTGAAAGGAAGAGGTAATTATAATATAGCCATGCTAAAAAGATTGTAAAGAAGGCAACAACAAGAAAACAATGGGGGAAAAGGAAAAAAATTAATTTGGATAGAACATAAGGAGAATGAGACAGTACTATCATTTGTTAGCATAGATGTTACGTCAATTAAAAAAAGACAAACAAGGCAAAAGAAAGGATAGGGAGAAAAATCCCAGTCTAAAATGAAGTTTTATACTACCTTGAAAAAAATTGATATGTCAAATGATGCCTTTTTTTAAAGTAGTTTCTGACTTAAGGTCTATAGCTTGCATTTAATAGCATAATGAAATATAAGATTTAGATACATGTGTTGGAATAAATGAATCAATCATAGTGAAGAATAATAATAATAACAACAATAGCAATAATAAAAATATTTTATTTACATTTTTAAAAATTCCTCTTATGCTTCTGAATTCTGACACAATTGGAACCCTTCTCCAATTTTAAATATTTTGACTTTTCCTTGAAATCTGGTCCTTTACAGCTCATGTTCAACCCTTTAGCTTCTGAAAATCTTCTCTAGGAAAAAATATTATAGATTACATGTCAAACAAGTACAAATATAATATTTTCAGTTTTCAGGTAATGTAGAAACTTGTGAGTCTTTCATATGCAGTCACTACATGATGGAGCAGTGATGCAAAGGAATGGACAAAAGCCTTAGTTTTGGGACTATTGGTAATCCAAAGCAACACTTCTATGTCCTATATTTTAATTGAAAAGTCTGTGAAATCATGTTACAATTTCAGAGATCTACAGACTTTCTGCTATGAAGTACTGTTTTACAATGCTGCCCATTTTGTCAAAGGGGGGTCAAATACAAGGATTCCTAATATTATTTTTGATACCATGGCTATTTCAGAACACTTTGCTGTCACTCATAAAGGAAACTTAGATTTCATGTTAAACTTCAATGTCACATACTGCTCCAGGGCTCAGTAGTTTAAATGGACTTAAAATGTCTAAAATTCTAAACTAGTGAATGTACCTGCTGGCACAATCCAGAGCATTATACAAACATGTATATAGGTATTCTCTTGCACAAACAGAATTCTGTGTGCAGTCACTATTAAAGAATTTTTGCCAATTAGTCCTTCACTGTTCATAGAATCAGAACTGACAAAGAGAGGATTTGCTACTTTGACTTCTGGATTTTACCAGCAGTGAGAACCAACCAGACTGAGACTGTAGAAAATCAGTGGGACCCAGAAATTGAACTATCCTTGTTCTAACCAACCTCCCTTGTCAAACTGTGCTGCTTTTCAGTCATAGGATTGTCTCTCCTGATCTGATCTGAACTCACAAAAAATCCAGAGAACCTGAAAATTTTACATATACCTGGATTCACACTTTGCACACATTATTACAGTTTGCATTGACACATGTGACAAATGCATGGCCTGTCGACCACCTCTCCATGTCATTTGTTTCATCCTCACTTGTTAAATGGCACAGGCAGATGACTAATTTGTAGAGGCTGTGAAACTAAGTGGAGACCAGATAAAGTGAATAACTGTCCCTTTGCATGTCCTGGGTGTGTCACTGCTGAAAGCTTGGGCAGCTTAATTTAAGCCCTTTTTATACGTGCACCTTATAGACTCTAAAAGTGTGTTTTCAGTTTTACAAAGCAAATCTGAAGATCTAAAAAGGCTTCTGCACTGTCACAATGCCGGGAGTGTTTTAAGACTTACAAATGGTTAATAAATACTACTATTGATGTTTTTTTCAGATCTTTGGCAAATCTTTGGCAACTATTAATCTATGGTATCATTTGGAAATGCCTTAATGCCAGATTTGTAATAATAACCTATTCTAAGATGGTACTGCAAGTTTTGTTTCATCACGTAAGTATTAGCAGTTTAAATTCTACACAGAATAAGTTTTTATAGGTAATATCAAGCAACGTCTCTAGAATAATTCTTGCTGAACTAAAGCTAGGCACTATAATATGTCTTAATGCAGCAAGGGTAATATTTAGTCAGTATTATAAAAAAGCCCAGAAGTCCAACCTTTTTAGGGTCCTCTCATAATAGGCCACAATAATTTTTCAGAAGTAGAGCTCGTCTTTCTTGAAAGTAATATTTTTGAAAAAAAAAAACAAACCAAAAAACAAAAACCTGGAGCTTTCAAACCACTTATAAACATTGTTTGGTCCACAGGTTTTCTGCACATATTTAGAATAAAGGGGTCTGATTCCAGAGATAGGACTGAAAGATTTTAAAATTGCACCTTTTTCTTGACCCTTGGCATTTCATTTCAGCTCCCATGCATCATGTGTCCTTAATCCAAGTCTCTCTAGAAATAGTATAATTTGCCTTAATTGCATAATTTGCTCAATTTGTTTTTTTTAATGCAAATGAAGTCAGCTGAGGCTTCCACTCTGTTTGAATCACTTCTGGTATCTTCCATGACCATTAATTTATTAATATCTAGCCCTGCATTGGTTTTTTTCTAAGTTAGTGAGTCTGAAGTCATTGCATATGTAATTTCTCCATTTAAATTTAGATATAGTTGGAATGGAGATATCTGGAACAGCATAAAAATGAGAATAAAAAGTTTATTTTGTATCATATATCCAGCTTATTTAGACATAGTGGATAAATCTTTCGAGGTGATTGGAATTACTGTTTTCTTTTGGATATATGTTTAATTTGGGAGGAATACGCTTTCCATTTTTCTATCTCCTCGTTGGTTAAGTGACTAAACTAAGAGCTCTGTGTTGGTCATACCAGCTCTGTATCAACTGCATTATACCACTAGAACTGGCTTGAACTAAAACAGAACAGGGAAGTGGAAAAAAAAAAGCGCCAAAAACCACCTACTAGACTAAATCTGTCACTCTTGTTACAAAGCTGAGATTCATTTCCACAAGACAGGAAAGAAGGAGAGCAAGGAGATAAAGGTGTTGTACCTTTGTAGAGATGAACAAAGGATTTTAAGCTCCTGGGCTAATATACTTAACATTCCTAAGATTCTTCTTTATTCAAAACCAGACACGCTATGAATCAGGCTTTTGACAGAAAATGCAAAAGGAGCCTGGATTTTTTTTTAGCAAAACAAACAAAAAAAAATTATGAAAAAAAGCTTCTTAGCTTTTTCTGCAGCCATTTTCTGAATCTTGGATGTTCAGGGAAGTAAATCCAAACTTCTCTACTCCACAAAATAATATTGAAAGTCATAAATCAGAGCCAAGATAACTTCCTGACGGTTTTCCAAGTACACCATAGTACAGAAGTACCTATATTGATAAATATTTTCTGTTAGTCATGTTGAAAGCAAAGAAATTGAATTAATTTATGTAACTATTGCCTTCTAGGTTCATTCTATTCATAGTCCATATAAATTCAGATTGAACAGTAATGGACTTTGTCCCATTGTCCAAAGAGGGTGAAAGGGTAGCATGACACAGTGAAAGAATGATTTTCCATTTGAGATTTGAATTGTTAAATCCATTACTATTTTACTGTGGTACTATTTCATCTTTATTGTGGATGACACTGATTTATTTCATTTATTTTCAATGTCAGCTAGATAGGATTCCACTTTTTACTCTTTTGCAAATAATTGCCCAATCTAGATCTCTCCTGTGTAGAGTTACACACCCTCAAAAGTGATTTCATCAGATGAGGGCTGACAACCCAGTCAAGTCCACTGCAAACCTCTCTCTAAGAACTGACAGACCCCTCAAGGCTGGGTGTTTGCCCAAAGAACAGAACAGAGGATATGTAGATGCCTTCAACAAAGCTATTTTAGGTGCAACAACTATCCTAACTGCCCTCACCGCCAGCTAAAAGGCACTCTAAACTGAAAAATAAGCATTTTCCCCTCATATAATCATATTGCTTTTGTTGCTACTGTGTGCTTCAATAATATATAGAATATACAAATAGATACAAATGTAATTAGTGGCAATGTTTGCATCTGTGTGAATGAAATATTTTGGAATGCAAAAAATGTAAATGTGAAAAACGCAGCAGAAAAAGAAAGTCTAGTATTGATGGATTAAAGGTCTGTATTAATTTTTATAATGTCTTAAGAAATGTTTATTTTTAAATTAAATATTCTTCATGCTTATTTCACACACACAAAAAAAATTCACAGTAATACTGACGTTCTCATCTTAAGGAGTGTATATGCAATCAATGTGCAAAAGCAGCTGCAAGAAAAAAATATTCTTTCACATGACGTGGATTTCTCCCTGTGAAAGATTATCCGTTACTTTATTTCTGAACAATGTTATTTAGCCCATATAATTTCACTGATGCTTATATTATAATCTTCTTATTTCTGCATTTTAAATGGTGTGGCAAAAAAACCCAGAGATTTTGTTTTCCCAGTATATAAGTATTCTGGTCACAACATTATTACAAGGTAAATTCTTTCTATTTATAGAGAAAACGTCTTTCTTGTGGAGAAAAAAACATTTGTATGAGAAATTAACTGGTTATATATGAAGAAAATACCATTTACATATAACCAATGATGAATTTAATAGTAGATAACCAACTGACTGCATATGCAACTTAAATAATTTTTTACTGAGTTTAACCTAGAATATCTTATTGTAGTGAAGGCTTTGAGTAGAATACTGTCAAACAGAGTGAAATTTTCCCCTCACAGTTGTAAATTTATACTTGACATGATTTTGTGTGAAAAAGAAAACCAGATAAGTTAGGGTGATGTGCATTAAAGAAAAAGTAATTAGATGACACTGAACACTGTACATTGTACTCTACAAGACTGATGAAAGTCACTATTTTGTGCCTTCGCAAACAGGTTTCTAATGGCCAGAAAAAGTAAAGAAAGAAAAAGGAGAAATACTTTTCTAATATCAGTAAAAAAGGGATATCAAAAGACAAGCAAAGCATTGGAATCTGTTCCAACTATCTATCTATCTATCTATCTATCTATCTATCTATCTATCTATCTATCTATCTATTTATCTATCCACCTATCCTGGACAGGAAGATTTCAGAGTACATTTTCCCCCAAAATTGACCTTATCAAATCTTGTTAAATGACCTTTGGCAAAATGCATATTTTCCTTGGGTTCAACCTGCAGTCTGCAGTAGACATTTACAGGACGTCAGCATTTTTTCAAGCTATACAACTCAACTGTAAACCTTTGGGAATAATTGAAGACAAAAGAGTTTGAAGTAGTACCATTCCTACTCTAGCACAGTTGCCATACGTTTGGTCTTCACACATTAATTTTGCCTATATTTTTTGCCTATAATTTTTAGCACTGTATTTTCATCTATAATTTTTGTGATTCACTTAAAACAGCTCAGTGTACTGGATGTTTTAGCTTAGGTTTAGACATGATTTAATGCCCTCCACATTTCACAACACATTCTTACTTCCAGGCTTACTCCACAGAAAACTTTGTACAAATAAATCAATTTTCTTTCCTTCTTCCACATCTCCTGGATTTATCTCTTTCTTTGCCCTATTTTTACACATTTTTCCATGATGAGTCAGTCTCTTCTTTGATTTATTAGAACTAACAAAATGAAGACCATAAAATGAAAAGATAGTAATATAGAAGAACAAAGTCAAGAGTTTTATTGGTCATGAAAAAAGGATGTTTGACACATATTTAGATTTTAGAAAGTAGAAACTCTTGGCTTCTGCATTTTATCCGAGATTGTTTGTCTAACATGAGGCTGCAAGTGTGCACTAATCTGCTGTGTACATTTACTACACATTAGACACATGAAATTGACCTTTGTGAACACACTTGTCTAATACATTATAGCTCTCAATTAGTGTAAGAAATGTCCCTACTGAATTGGCCCACTGTTTTTATGAATAAAAATTACATAATATTCATCAAACAAAAATACCGGTACTTTGGAAATAGTTTTTAATCTGTCACCTGAAAATATAGACAACAGAAGCCCACCTGAAATAGATACAGAGTGTCTTTACATTGATATTAAACATACTTTGTTCAGTCTTGAACTGCATGTGTACTGAGATTTACAAAATAGTTATGGTAGATAATGTTCTGTGTTTCTGACAATGTGTATGGGTGATATCCTCAAAAGAGAAATGTGTAACTACCTTGCTGAAGAGACAAATATTTTTCTGCTTAGAGAACAATGTGAACTTAATATTTCTTTTGAATCCCAAAGCCATTAGGTATTGTTAGGTTAAAGTTACCGTGTGATGAAATTTTATTTTTTTCTTGTCTCACAGAAACAATGTACCATATGAGAGAAATAGAGATGGCAAATGATCTTAAACAGCATTACAAAATGATATGGCGAACTACTGACTAAGAAATCTTTATGTGCAAACCATGAAGAGTATAAATAGTAAAGGATTAAAATACATTAATAAAAAAGTGCCACTAAAAAGCCCACAATGCTTTCGTAAAGAGGTGTCACACCTTAGGTTATCTTTCAATGTTTGAGGAAACAAGAAGAAAGCAGTAAGAATAACAAGGCTGTTAAAGTTTTCTTTTGTTTTTGAAAAACACCTTTAGATAAAATCACTCACGACAAATTTTTCCAGAAAATAAGTTGTTGTAAGAAGGAAGGTCATTTTCCAGATTGACAACATACTAAAGGTAGGAAGAAGAGACTACAAATTCATTAGCGGTTCAAAACGAAAATCAGTTTCCCAAGCTCTGCTGTGTTTAATTTTTTTTTCATATAACTGAGAAAAAGTATTCTAAAAGAGACAAGTGGATATCAAATTAAGCAAGCCAGATAATTCTTGATAAATCTTCAAAGAGCTGTAGAAGAATTTTAGAATAATTGTGTGAAAAACAGTTTACATAAAAATATATAAACTAGTTATGGATAAAAATGACAGGATATAAAATACCTGTTGCCCCTCTAGATGTTCTGGAGCTGTTTCTCAGCTCGCTTCAGCTTGATGCATAGTGTAAAAAAGGTAAATAGAGTGTTGTAAATTATGTGAATAGAAATAAACCCTAAATATCATTAACAGAGTGTAATTGATATATCCATGTTTTGAATACCGTGGGCGGTTCCACCACAGTCTGTGGAATCATAGTACAGATGCTTATTATGTGTTCATAAAATAATCAGAAGCTATTATTAATAACTGTAGTTTAAGCTCTTCTTAACCTTAGGAAAATTGTTTTTGTTAAATTTCTGCACCGATCTATGTTTTGTCGCATTTTTTCATGTCTTGACAGCTAACAGGATGCACCTTCTAATGAGGGTAAGTCTAATTTTAAATTGCCTATTTTTATTAGTATGTGTTCCTTGAACTTGCAGTGTGACCGAAATTAACTGGATGTTTAATTATGTTGTTAGTGAATGAAAACATAAACCTTCCATTTTGAGCGTATTAAACAAATGTTTTCCTTTTTGCTAACCATTAAGGGCCAAAAACCTTTAGTCATTGCAAATAACCTGATTTTCAAGTTTAAAAGTGTTAAGTAATCCTTTGATTTATTTTCTGTGAGTTTTCTTGTGCTGTATCCGAACATGGCTTTGAGTCTGACCATGGTATTGGATTCTTCGCTATATCCTATGTGGCTACCTCAGGTACCAGCTGTTAAAGAGCTTATAATGGTCTTTCTTGAATTAAAGTATCCATTGTAGAAGAGATGTGATGTTTATTCATGGTTTTTTTTTTGTTAATAAATTTACAAAGGTTCTGTTTTATTCTTCTTTCAGGAGAACAGCTGTGTTTTAGAAGACAAAAGTTACATGGAAAGAGGATAAAGCTATTACAACTATGAGTGATAAGAGGAAATGAATACTTCTCTCTACTGATTATATGACAATTCACTTGGAAAACCCTTTCCATCACTTGGGGTTTTGAAACAGAAACAACCATAACTCAGTAAGCTGTTAATGGCATTCAAATATTTCTCTTCATTCCCCTCCTCTCCCGCACTACCCCACCCCATTTTATCTTTCTGTGTAGCATGTAGAGACCATTTATAAGAAAAAAAAATCAGGAAACGGATATTACTTACATAAATCTAAATATAGAATCATCTAAACTTTTACACAACATCTGCCTTGGCTCCGAGGGCACACACAGCCATGACTGTCCCTCCTGGCCCCCCTGAGGCTCTCAGGAGCCCCCCATGTCAGTACCCCTTCCGTGTGGAGCTGACATTTCCTTAAAATGATGGTTCAGAAGGGTTGTCAGGGGACTGAGGTAACCATGTCTAGGGAAATGTGCATCTTGGGAATAGGAATAAACTCAGAAAAGCAGCAGAGTTAGATTTAAATCAGCTAACATGAACACTGAGTCAATTAAATTAATATTGAACTGCTTCATTCCTAGAGTGCTTCCATGATATTTCTATTTATTTCTTATTTAGTAAACACCTGCAGCTGGATCACAGTATGCTCTCATATAACTCCAGCATCCAAAACATGTGCTACTAATAAAACATCTGTAGATGTATCCAATATGGGTTGCCTCTTCATGCCAGCGTGAGATGAATGGAGAAGTTTATGATGAAAGGTTTGTGGTCTGGCAGAGAAAGGAGAAGTCTGGATTAGCCACTGAATGCAAGATGTTTTCATAGCATGTTACTGTGACTGAAACTGCACTCCAACTATTTATCATCACTAATTTACTTGCTGCAAGAGGTAAGCTCTATAAAGGGCAGGCACTTGGGTGAGTGGTACAAGTATTTCCTCCTTTGATCCTGTGCATTTCATGGTGGATTTGGTTCAACATATTAATACACCAATACATAAATACAGTGGCATGAAACTGCTCAAATGCATGGGCTTGCCCTGATGCAGCAGTTGGTGCAGATGCATTGCTTTGAATACCCAATCTCCCACTTGCAAATACTCTACAAGCATGTGAATGCAATCCAGTTCAAAATCAGAGGATGCACACAGCTTCAAGGCAAAGGTATTTTATCACAGTTTACAGCGAATGCACAGGTTAAGAACAACTTGTTCTTTAAACCTATCCTTTACTGGGGGTGCAAGTGTTGCTGTCTGGGTGTGTTAGATGAGCACAATCTTCAGGGAGGAGAAGTCCATGGGAAATGAGGAGGATGACAACAAAAGGTCCATAAACAGAGATACTGAATTACAAAAACTGAGTTTTATTTTCCTTGCTTCCAGATGTGGTTTTTGTTTTGTTCTTTTTTTTTGCCTTCTCCTCCCCACTCCCTCCCACCTTCATGTCATTCAACTGTTTGGTGTCATAGGTAACTTCTGCAGATAGAATCTTGGTGATAAAAGTTATGCAAGAAAACATTTTTGTGAATATTTTCATTGTGGAAAACTAAGATATCATGTAAGCTCTCCTTGCTAACTGAAACCTGGAGCTTATGTCAGGCTTCGTTAAACACACGAGGCTCCTGTTTGGTATCATTAACGACTCATTTTCTCTTTTAACTTCTGTTGAAAACCTTAATCCATAACCATAGCTACCACTAAAGAGACAGAAGCTCCTAAGTCAGTAATAATGCACTTTTGCTACCTTAAAAAGCCTTTAAAGGATGGACTGGATTTCACAACTCAGCAGCAAAAAGCTCATACACAAGCAAAGTAAGAAACGTTATTTTTGAAAGTAACTTCAAAAACAATCAAGCGACAAAGATGCAATGCTTTATTAGTTCTACCTTTAAAACACCTTAGCTTTAAATTTCACTTTGGGATAAAGTTTATTTTCAGAGAACAAGAGTAAATATTTTTCAGTACTGAGTCTTGAAGAGAAAATCCTTAAATGGAGCAGAATGAAACAGTCTCAGTTTGTTCTGGTTTAATATGTCTTCTTCTTACACCAAAACTCTCTGCTGAATTCAGTAGTGGATTATATGAACGGTAATTTGTACATTTACAGGTTTTGTTTACACTTTCATTATACCTCTGCTGCATTCTTTGACGTCTTGATGCAGTTTTCAATCTTATAGCCACTTTAATCTGCTCCTGCACTCAGCATATCTGAATGAGTTTGTTGGCATAAGGGAATTTTGAAGGTTATATTGCAGTACATGAATCAATGGAAAATGAAATGCACTTGAGACATGATCAGCCAGATTTAATTCATTGCAGAAAGTTACAGATACTAAAATGCATTTAATGTAATCTGATATCTTTATTTATGCTTGAATTTATGAGTAATTCAGCAGGAGAAGAATGACAAGTTTGTTTTAAAACTAGTAGTCTATGTTGAATGCCATTTTAATGTATATCTGACCTATTTACATCTAACCAGTAGAGAAAAGTACGATCTTTGAACATAAATTTCTATTTTCATAGGAAAAAGTGAGAGAATAAGATTTTTTCATTTCTGCTAATACGAGATGTCATTATAGGGCAGGTCAGTTTAAAGATAAATGTTAAATAAATCCTCTGCATCTGGAGTGCAGTAAACAGATTAGAAGCTTGCTAGATTTTTCATGTTGTATTTTAAGAAAGTGAATAATACCAGTGTTCTGTAAAAGGCTACTTTGCACCTGCAGAACAAAGCTGTACTTTGATCCTGTCTGGCTGAAGGTTTATAGCTCAGCATATTAAGAAAGAAGAGTCTACAACTGGCTTTCTTCCTTTCGAACAGACTGTAGCTGACCATAAACCTAGCTCCGTGTGTGGTATTGTTACATGGTATTATTTTGCTGGCTATGCTTAATCTTAAATCCAAGCATGACTAGTGGTGTATCATGTTGTGACGTGGCTTTGGGTACCTTTATTGGGAAAATTATAGATTTTTCTGTAAAGTGCCCCATCAAAATGGATAAGCGAGATTAATTAAGGCTGAAATTTTGGCTTCCCATCCTCAAAACCGTTGATAGAAGTGTGTGCTTAAAATTTGCCCTAAGATTATTTGCAATTCTTTATTTATGGAACTGAGAAAAATCTGTTGATTTTGGCAAAATGTGATCGTCTAGGTGAATGCCTGTAAGAAGACATTAAAATTCTTGTCTTTATGGAAAGAAATTGATAGCAAGCAAGTACAGTCTAGTTCTTGATGTATGGTTTAGGCCTCCTAATATTATGTTAGGTGAAAGATTTCATAAAAAATGGCTAGTCTTAGCATGTCCACAGATGGAATCCAGAGTGTCTCGGTTTGAAAACAGGTGTCTGCTAAGGAAGGTGTAAAACCTCCCTTAAAACCCACAAATGTGAACCCCCTTCCCTCCGAATTATTATAACTTTGAAATCAAGGGCTTTCAGGCAAAGATATAGGGAAAGGAATAACAGTTCTTTACTAGTATCAGGGCAAACAATCAATAACAACAGTGGCAATGACAAACAAACAAACAAAAACCTGAAGATGCGGTGACAGAAGTCTCTGAGCTGTGAAATGCTTTTCCCGTTCGGTGCAGTTCCGGTCCCAGCCGGCAGGGGCGCTGTCGGGCTCCCGGCCGGGCAGNGCCCTCCAGGAGATGTCCCTTTCCCAGACGAAAGTTCACTCACCAACGAGAAGCAAAGCAGTGCGGACACGAAGGAACTTTCTGCCGCTGGTAGCTGAGGAGCTCTGTTCCCACTGCTGCCTCCTCAGCTGCCCGTGGTCAGAGTGCCTATCTGATGACCACCTCTGCTCTCTCCTCCCCACGCCCAGCTAGCCCTTTTGTCTCTCACAAAAGAAGTTAATGGTGCTTAAGTATCCAGTCATTAGTAACCTAGCGACAGGGAAGGGGAAAAAATTCCACACCTCTCAACCTCCAACACAAAGGTACACAGAATCCATATGTAATGTAGAACTACATACAAATATTTAAATTATGTGCTTCCAACAATTTAAAATATAAATTACAAGACTGTGAAAATCAGACTTACATAGCCATATATGTAAAATATGCAAAATGCTGTAATCTGTGTAAATAATTTCAAGCTATCAGGACCATGGAAAATTGTATTGTGTTACATTAAAACTGAAATATGGGCCAGAAACACTGAAATGCAAACTAAGATCTGGCGTTCAATACAAGAAGCATTAAAATACTGTGGAAAATTTTTGGTCACAAATTTGCTTTCCCTATATTTAAAAAACTTGGGGGAGGTGAGGGGTTGGAAGAGGAAGTTTTTGATGACATATTTTTCTTCATGGTTTGCTGGCTTTGCTGTGTTTGTATTTTGATTCCTCCCTGCACAATTACATGCTTATACAAAGTGAAACCTATTGTTTATTTATACATTAGGGGCTCTTTATTCTTTAATGCTATATTTGCAGACATTTCTATTAGATAAATTTGCTCATTAGGAAGTCAGAGTGGGTGTTGTTTATATATCTGTGTTTTGGCCCTTCAGGATGCAGAGAGTGAGGGTAAAGAGGCAGCCGAGGGTTCTGCTGTAAGCAGCCCAGTGGGACTACAAAGAAAAAAGGAAACGGGGTATAGCTGAAATAAAGTGTTCTCTGTTGTCTGGTGGAATCCAAACGGAGCTCTTAAGAAACAAGTAACTCTACTGATACCTCTAGCATGGTTAGAGAAGTACATTCTACCTAACACTCTGGAGCTGGCTATATGTAAAGTATTGAGATTTGGAGTAAAGCCCACTGATCTAAGGGAAGTGCAGTGGAAATAAATGTTTTGCTCCGGGGAAAAAAGAACGACATTTGATCCCACTTCTCCATTTTGAGGGCCTCACACGGAGCATTTCCAAAAGAGAGCAAGTTCCAAGAGTACTTTTTGTGCCTTGGTGAAACCTTAGCATGGTTAATTGATATGAAATTAATTCATTTGTAAATTAGTAGAAATGAAAATAAACAAGTATACAAAGTATCCATGTAGTACTCCTTGGAGACCGAATAAAAAATGCTGTTGCCTGTAGGTGTCTGGTGGATTGGTTGGTTGCTTTAAAGACTTTTTAATGGCTTTAAGAAAATAGGTCTGAGTTTAATCAAATTTAGCACAGACTACTTTTTAAGAAAGAGGATGCATGAATTAAAAATAAGACTTGAGAATTTTATAGAGTTGCAACTAACTACCAAACTGACAGAAGGCCTAGAAAGTTAAGCAAATCATTAGGATTTAGACTGCTGAATTTTAAAGCAGACTGAAACTTAAGTCTGCAGAATACAACACTGCCAATCAAAGCAGGAAACAACCTGACAAATAAAGCAAACTATTCAATTTTCCTTTCTTTTAACTTAAAATCTAGTTTAATGTGTCTCTGTAACAGGATCACATCTTTGCACATTCATAGTACTCATCAGGATTTTGAAGTCTAATCTGAACTTTCAGATATTTAGTTGTATTTTTAAATAAGATAAAAAGTCACACAATGTGAACTTAAAATACTAATTTCTTTTTCAAATATATTTTCAAAGTCTGGAACATAAGAAGAACAGTTTTGTTTCTTCTTGCTAGGGAAAAATACCAAACGGAATAAGTTCAAACAGCTATCTTATACCAAAATATAGACGAAAAATATCCTGACACATACAAAATTAAATCAACTCTCTGCTATCAAGATCCACTTTTGCTGTGACTCTTGCCTGCCTTCACTAAGTCAATAATCTTACTTTAATGTCGTCACCACTCTCTCTTCTGCAGCCTTCCATTTTCCTGTTGCTTCTGTATTTTCCTATGAAGGATTAGACCAAAATATCTTTGAGACAGAGACCTCACAGAGCTTCTGAATACAATAAACTGCCTTGCCCAAACTGGGGAAAGTGTGAAATAACAAACAAGACAGCCAACGAGCCCTCACACTTCATCATCTCATAGTGGCTTACAATATTTGAATGCATTGTTCCATCTCATAAAATCTGGCCATAATACAGGACTTTGGGGAGTCAGGAAATAATGACATTTCTGTCACTGTTGGCTCTCTCTGCGTTATACCGGGGCTGAGTCTGATGTGGCTAATGGACACAGATACCATGACTGCTATGTTTCCTCAAATAAAAGCAGAAAAGGCAGGTCAGAGATGATATTTCTCACAGATCTCTGTGATCTTATCTTTTATCCTTCAGCAGACTAAAGGCGTACCTAGCCAGCCAGCCAGACTTTTACATTCTCTTGGCTTTCATGTCAGAATAGAAAAAAGCAAACCGAGCAGAAATTCTGATTTCTTGGCCATTTTAATTAATAGCTAAGAGGTAGGAAGGCATAATATTGGGCATGGGTTTAGAGCACCTGTAGCATAGTCCCAGCTGCTGGTCATTGAATTGGTACAAACCCCTGGAGAAATCATGAGTTACAAATTGGTGGACAGACTTGATTAATTCAGCTGTTAACTTGTTTTGTCTACATATCCCTGAGCAGAGAGTTGGTAGATGCCCTTATCCCTGGAACTGTTCAAAGTCAGGTTAGACAAGGTTCTGAGCAACTTGACCTGGTTGAAGACAGCCCTTCTTGCCTATCGTTTAAAGGTCCCTAGCCCAAACTACAATATGATTCTATGATCCTAAAAAATAAGGCCAAAAAGCATATCTGTGGCAAAATATACAGTCCTATAGAAAAGATACACACTGAAAGGGCTGTGGGTGGAAGAGTAATAATCCATGAATGGTGTCTTTAGAAAAGATGTCATGTCTTTCTAAGCTTTGACAGCCATAGGCTTTCTTTCATATAACTCTAGTACCATTCTGATGTATTAAAACAATTAACAGTCTCTTACCATCCTAAATTATTTTGCTTATTCTAGTTGAGAAGGTCTTCTGGTATGTAAAAACTTCTAAGAGCCAGGCATTCCAGATTATTCAGGACATGTTCAGCCTGGACCTTGGTGATAGCTCTTAGTGTAATCCTAGAGTAAATGTGAAATCTGTCTATCAGTGCCATGACAATGGGTTTTTTCAGTATTTTATTACACTGGACTGATGCGTTATATTAGCAAAGACAGAGATAATGCTTTTAGTCATTCTTAATTATCTTTTGCTATTTGAACTTGCAACATGAATTTGGATCTTCTAATACAGGACATTTATCTGACATCTCAAGGTAAGTTTACGAAATCAGATGCCAGCCCTGAAAAACTGTTCCCCATGTGGTTTCAACTATCAACTGCTGAAGAGCACATGAAGTGCTCAGATTTACTCCAAAGCATTTTTTGTGAATATTTTTCTATTTGGGAAAAAAGCCAACAACTGTTCTAAAAATGAAAAAATATATTGTGATGCACACCCAAAGTTGTTTATTAATGTTTTCTGAGATTTATCCCATGAAGGGATTAGTGTAATGCATTGCATATTATTGAGGCAATCTTCTGTTTCTATCAGATATATATATTTGTGCACATAGGATGTTTAGAAAATGTATTTTTATCTGCCTGATAGTAAGAGATGTTGAGCATCTGTAGTTACCACTGAATTCAAACAATGAAGTCTGCAGAGCACAAAGTGATAGAGTAGTGGAGTTGATGAGCATTTTAAACTATTTTTTTCTCTTTTTTAACTCAGATTATACAGAGATCTGATAGAGCTCTACAGCTTTTGTTTATGCCAAGACATTTCCATTTTTGTATTCTTGAAAATAAAGTCAGTGTAAAACAATAAGCTACAAAACCTTTTTTATATATCCTACAGTATATCTTCAGATCTTTGGGAAGACTAAAATACTCTTGTGGTGTACCAACCCAGACCTGTATTATTGTAGGCGATGATTACTCAATTTGGGAAATGAGTCCTCTGGTTTAGTTATGAAATAGCAGCAGCAGATGGTAAAGACTGAGAATAAACAACTTTTGGTCCATAGAGAACTGGGCAGTGGCAAATTCCTGAACATTGACACTGGTTGTGAAAACTGGTATCACTTTTCTGCCAAATTGCTGAGGCTGCCATCAAACCTGGAGAGGCAGTTGCAGACTATGCGAGGTAATATAGCTGTGGCAGACATGTTTTCTAAGAAAGGTGCAGATTTAGAAGGTGCTGTTTCCAACTCATTCCCTCTGACAAGGAAGGAGGAAGGTAAAACCGATGCAGGTGTCATTCGCTGACTCAGAGGCACTTGTTCTATGCACAAATCTTCTGTTGGGCATCAGCAGAACACTGGAGGAGCTTTTCTTCTCATTAAAGTGCTCATAGTAAGGCAAACCATTTGACATCCAAAAAATATTGATGGGTTTTGGACAAAAGGTTAGGTAAATCAAGTATTTTTTATAAAATGCACTGAGTGTAAAGATGGTGTAAAAAATGGTGCAATAAAATGATGGTACAAAGAAATTCAGACTTCTGTGTAGTTTTCCAGTATTTATTACTGTTCACTAATATTAGCAGAGATAAATTTAGGGGACTCTTACTAATATCAAAGTGATAAATTCCCTATAGCTGAAGTGTCTTTGTAAGGTTTTCTCAAATGTTTATGTTAAAATCAAGCAAATAATGCTTTACAACCAGTGTTGCCTACCTCTTTAATGCTTAGAACTTTGTGGCATTTTGTGTAAGAATCTGATTCTCCTTAATAGTGAGACAGTATCACATCTCCACAGTTGTTAGAGCATAGGTGTATAACCTTTGCACTGAGTGGAACAATGTTCTCTTTAGATCGTCCAAGACACTGCATTTAAAGCAGTGAAGTATCTGTGTATTGATTAGAATACACCTTAATCAATATTCTCTGTTTATGCACCCGCTGGAAGCACTTTCTACCATGCCATTTTCACAGTTTTTTTTGTTATGGATTTTTCCCTGGTTAGATTTGCATTTGCAAATATTCTTTTTTCTGCATCTATTGAGAACATTAATATTTCTAAACCTTTTTTATCTCACTTTCTTCCAACATTTTACTAGAAAACTTAGTGATGATGATCTCAATTAACAATCCTCAATTTTACTGAATACCTTCATTTATTTCAATTGAGAATACTTACCTGTTTTGGCTTTCAACGGGTGTTTTGTCTCTGATCCTACACACTCTCTCCTGCACAGAGAATAAAGATCAGTTAAGCAAAAAAAAAGCTCTGTATCTTCAGCATAGAACAATCTCTTATGCAAGATTGCAATATCAATGCATCTATAGCTTGGAAAGATGGCGCATATGGCTCTTTTCGATCCTCAATCAGTGAATGTCAGCAAGCTGAGAAAACTTGTCATCTACCCAAGATCTTGAAGGACTGTTTACACCTGGTATATCATGGCCTGATCATTCTTCAGCAAGGACTGTTCCTGCTCATTCTGTTTTCCTAAACCAAATGTAATGAGCATTTAAAATTACGATGTTATTTTATTGTTTCTCTGTGAAATTCAAAAATGTAATTTAACACAGTTTGAATTCTAATTCTTTTCAGACTAATAAAAAGGTAGTGACAATACAAACAATGCATTGTAAACAACAGGAAAATAGCTAAGATACACAAATGATCCCTAAAGTTTCTTTTTCTAGTTTATGTGATTAATTTCAAAATATTTTGTTTGTGTTACTAGTATTCAGAAGTACAAGTTAATGAGACTTTGGTTTGGTAGTTCACTAAGCTGGGGAAGAAAAAATAAGTTTCTGTTGATCAGAGTAGGGATCTTAATTTTCCTATGTGAAATACACTTAATTAAATGAGCTGATCTGACAAGAATTGACCAAACTCTTTCAGCTCACTCTGACTGAAAATGAACTATAGCCATTTCTGCTGTTTTCTGCTGCAAACTTTTCTTGAGTTTAAATGAATTAACTTCTCCTGTGTATATTTTTTGGCTATATCTTACATTATTGTCTTATTCTATGTGAACTTTCTTTTTTAATGCTTGATTCTTACTGATTCTTTATCCAGTGATACTACCACATATTAGGATGTTGAAAATATTAATTATTTAGAATAGTTGCATTCTGTATAAAGTATTGGATAGGGAACTGCAGTTTCACAATTTTTCTACATCAGCTGCAGGATATTGAATTATTTTAATTTTCATAGATTGCCTTATTAGTTGAATTTCAGCAATATGTTCTTCTCTGTAACCAAACAATGAATTGCATAAAAGGAATTGAGGTGAGGTATAATTCCATACTCTTGGCATCTGATAAAGTTTGTTATCTGTGCACCAGCCCTGAAGTGATGTATTTCTCCTGGAAATCCAGTGCAGACCTACAAGAATTGAAGGCACTCATATGTTTTGTCAGGGAGCAAGGCTTTTATGAGTACAGCTTGAGCACAGCTGTGTCTTTTCCAATATATGGCCAAAAGACAAAATGCAACATGAGATTTTTATACATTCCAAGGCCCATCTGCCATGAAAACCCACTTATCTTTGTGGCTACAAGTTTGTTATTGATCCAAAATGGTAAGAAAAAAAGGAAAAAAACAAAAAGAGAGAGAGAAAAAAGAGAAAGAAGAAACAGCACAAGAAAAAAGGCAACAAAAGGGAAAAATGCAGGGGAGAAAAGAACCATAAATCCATTCTTTTGTTGTTCTTCCAGCTGCATCTGTGAGCAATTGTCACAGTTACTAGTCAAACTGTATTTGACTTGTTGCCAACATGAATTTTCCAAAACCTAAATGTAAACAAACTCTGCAAGTGCTTCCTCATTTGCCAAGCCAATAATTATTTACTTTGTTTGGGCCTAGCATTACTGTCAGTTCAGCTTTGCAGTCTGTAATGTGTTTGCTAATGAAACCATGAGGTCTAAAGATATGCATTAACCTCGTCACCCTTCAATTTTGAGCTCAATAAAGTTGCACCATGGTTTTGTAAACTAGGGTTGAAGGATAGGCAAATGATTAATTATATTTTCTGCTTTCCTTTATCTAAGTAAATTGTTCATCTTTAAATCTGCCTTGCATTTAAGGTTAACTCACTGAATCTGAAGCACTGGGAAGATGTATCATTTGCAATGGTTATAATTACCATTTGTACTACATATCTGAAAGCTGACAAACATGCATGACCATGACTTGGTAAGTCATGAAATCATTTCACAATGGTAACTCAGTGATGGTAGAAGTATAACAAGGTGATGGAAGGCACTCAGCAGGAAGAACAATAGGAATATTTCAGTTGAGTGTTTAGGTGCTACATTTCATCTTGGGCCTGAAGGCTGTACATGTATTAGGTTTGCTTGCTAGATTTTTAGGATTTAGGATTGTGACTTCTTTAATTCTGGAATGGCATATGTAATATAAGGGATGAATATACCCTATCATTTTACTAGATGCCACACTAAACCCAATTACTTTTACTTAAATGACTGCTAGTTAAACAATGTGGTTTTGTCATGCATTGTTAAAAGTTAAACTGATTAGAATAGGAACAGTCCTGTTACCCCACAAAAACAGATCAATGGAACAGAAGACATTCAGGCAGCATGTGATGTGTGCTGGAATTTTATCCTTGTGAATTGTGATTTAAACATTTTTCCATATGGTGTCCTTCTTTTGGTGTCCAGTGCCAGATTAAGGCCACTGGATGCACTCTATACTTGTATACTCCATTATGCAATGTTTTTAACAGCTTTGATGTACTGTGACATCAGCCAGAGGTTCGTGTGTCACTGTAATCCTTGTTGGAACCTTTGTTGGGTTCCTTTCCTAGATAGAGTTGCATTTTTCCCTGAAGGAGTAATAGAATCCTAAGAAATTACTGTTGAAGTCCACCAATTTAATTTCTTTTGCATATATGATGCTAACAAAATCATTTAGCCCCTCAGATGCTGTCTTATCAAATAACTTAGTTGAAATCTGAATTTTTTAGTAGAAACCTCCTTTTGCTACCTATGTATTCAAGTGTTATGCAAGATTAAATGTTATTAATAAAGTCTTGTACATAATTTCTGTTTCAAAATGAGATTCCAACCTCTACTTAGACCCATTACTCGGAAAAGTAGAATAATTGCTAGTAGAAAGTCCTCTGATACTTCTTGGGATATTTTTCCATAGAATAAATTATTAGAATAAATGTGACTTCAAAATGCTCAGGGTATCATGTGACTAAAAGCATGCGGCAAGTCAGAAATTGAAATTAATGCCAAAAGGATTCTAACAGCTAAAAAGCCAGTCTTGTTCTAATGGTGGTCTGCAGATATTTAGAGCCTGTGTATTTTGAGGAATTCTCACATTGAATCTCATAGACAGAAACTCTCTTGGCCTTCTCACTTGGTGGGGACATTTAGAATATATAGAGGGCTAGGGAAAGGTTCTTTGTCACTTAGTCCTCAGCTGCCAAAATAATTTCTTGCTTCTCATATGTTTAATGAAACCTGAAAATATTTATATCCAAAAGACTAGACTAATATTCTAGAAGGCTTTAGTTAGATAGAGCCAAAGATCTGATTCTGTGTTTCTAGATCCACTGGATGTGGAAATAAAGTTAAAAAGTAATACAAAACCAAGTATTTAACGTCTGGAAAAATGCTGACTTGTTTTAAGTCCTAGTGGTTTCTGTATTGGAATTCAGAACTTTATATAACTCTACCCCAAATATCCCTCATTCTTTTTATATTTGGAAGAAAGTTTTTAAGCACAATCTTTTTTTTTTTTTTTTCCTTAACTGAAGAACAAAATAAGGAAATTGTGTTTTAAAGATTTCATTTAAAATAAAGTGTTGAGGTGATAGTTAATATATGATTATAAGGGGAGGGGGGAGGTTCGTAATTTTTTTTTTTAATCATAGAGTCCTGTTTCATGTTTTTACTGTTTCATTTCATGGGTTTCTTTTGAAGATGTTTTTGGCTTGTAAGCTAAAGTTTTACACTTGAATCATACAAAAAAATCCTCCTCTGCAACACAAGTGTATACAAATCGCTGGCAGAGTTTAAATTGTGGATAATTGGATTGAACTATGAGCTTAAAGATGAAGGGGACAAAAGCGTGTCCCAAAGCTGCATTTGATAGTCTTAGAGTCTTATCTGGGGATGTTTTACACCAGGCTTGAAGACTGCATTTGTTCACAGTGATTTGTACAATCTACAATGACATTTTATTTGAGCTGGAGTCATACAGACAAACCAGAACATGTATTTAGCTTTCTTTTTTGGTTTTGATGAGATATCACAGCAAAACCCTCTGTAGAAGATTGCTTGAGAAATGTGGATTTAAAATGTTGAGATGAATATTGTAATGGATGATGACAAGATGCTGCAATGAGCTGCAATGTTAATATTTTATTAGAGGTAGCTCACAGAAAACATGTGTTAGGAATCATGTTCTTTTACAGGCTACTGTAAGCAACACTTTGAATTTGTTTCTGACATAGGAAAAAATATTCTTTTATTTTAGTACATATACTTTCACAAATAAATTTGTAAACTTCTTTAGGGGATTTGATTATTTTTCAAACCCTCATTTTTTGCAATAAATGTTCCTGGAAAGTAAAGACTGGTTTGTCTTGTTTACTTGTAGTTATCATTTTAAAAAGAATGACATTGGAGATTGAGATACTACTGTTTATAAATTACTGCACTTTACTGACACAGTACAGAAAGTAACATGGAAGGAATTTCTCTATATGAATATTTCTCATGGTTATATGCCTCTGGCTTTTTCCTTCTCCACAATTTTTCTGTTAAAGTTATTACTAAGATAATTAGTTAATCAAGATAACTTATACAATGATATATCTTCATGATAATACAAGATTGTTCTCATTGAAGTCAGTGGTACAAAGTCCCATGAGGCAAAATTAAATTCCGTGTCTGTTAGATACAGCATATATAAGTCAATGGATTGTAATATTTGCATATTTTGTCCTATTCTGTCTAAAATGTTTAAGATTTTTTTGTACAAAGTATCTTTGGAGGAAGTCAGAGCAGATACCATGATTCATAGGAAGTTCTTGGTAGCACATATATTTCCTCAGACTAATGCAGATTTTATTGCCATTTTAATAGATGATAAAATATACACCTTACAATGGTTTAGTTTATTATTGAATAAAAGTATATATTTTTGAATGGTTATCTTAAAGGAATCCAGGATTTGAACTGCATAAAATGACATTCATTTCTGAGTACCTTTCTATGGTTCAGAGCTCACAAATGTCTTAAATTAGTGATTTCATAATGTAAAATTCTCAGCTGCCATCATCAAGACTAACCAATGGTGTCTTATGCCAAATCAGAAATTAACACAAATGTGGCCTGTTTCTCATATGACAGCAGTTTTATGCAACAGGAGAAATGTGGAACCAATTTATTTTACCCTCCAGATAGATTTTTGTAGATTACTTTTTAACTGATCAAACCCCACATTACAAATCCAAATGAAAATGCCTATATGTCTTGAATGGAACATCAAAGTGCTTCTATTATTGTTCCAACTGTTAATTGTAATCAATCACATTGAAGAAAGCCAAAACCTAAGCAAGGTCAGGGCCCCACTGTGTCAAGAACTATGCAAAATACACAGTAAGAAACAACTCCTCTCCAAGGAGTTTATAGACTAGGAAGATGATCCAGACATACAGGAAAAAAGGACGTAATACTATTCACATGATAAGGATCTGAAGTATGTACTTTCAAGTGATTGATATGGAGTACTGCAGTAGCTGAGATACTTCTCAGGACTTGGATTTCTGACATCACTGTAATATGAAGCCTGATAATATCAGGAAGCTCTCATTGAATAGGCAAAACTCACTAGTTAGTTTTGAAAATTCTGCCTTTTGCAACTGCCCTGTAATTTAAAAAGAACTGTGAGGTAAGAGCAGAACTGGTTATTGAAAAATGGTGTATTCTCTTTTTCCTTGCCAATCTGTGTACTTATATTAAACTAAAACTGTGTCTGCATATTAAATGCAATAGTGGCTTAAATTACATGTGATTTAGAATGTAATCAGTATAGAAACAGAATTTTTGAGAACTAATCCTTCCCTGTATTTTAAATATCAGACTCAACAATGAAATGGAGCTCTTTCTTATTTGTATAAATTAGAACTTTTCTATTTATGACTTTATCAGACAGGACTGTCTACAGACTATGAACGTTATTCTCAGAGGAACCTTGTTCTGGCAATAACACAAAAATTGTTGGATCACAGTGTTCATTTGGAAGGTTGTGAAATATACTCTGATTTCCTAGAAAATTCAGACAGGAAGGAAAATGCAGAGTGGGACACTTCTAATATTTTGAACCAAGAAACTGTATTGTGTCTTTGAATGGGAATAGTATTCACTCTCCTTAAAGATTTTGATTGGCCTTTACCTATATTACGATAGAAGTATATTCCTCTAAAAAATAAGATTTAATAAAAAATGCATGAAAGACATAGCAACTCAGTAGCAATTGTGACATATGTTTAAATAACCAAGAATCATCATCAGAGGCATTACAGAAATAGGCTTTCATTGATGGCAGAATCTCAAAAGTCCAGAGATTTTTATAACTGTGACTCAGCTTGTTAAAATCAGGGCTGTTTGGAAGACTTTTTCCATTACTTCATGTTATAAGAACATTCTTATGAATCCCTGATTTGAATTTTGAATGCTCTGAGATGTGACATTGTTTATGATAATGTCAATAGTAAAACTAAGCAGAGTTTTACAGCATTATACTAATGGCGCAGGGAAGCCTCAAAACCTTCACAGAAAATTGTTTTTTATTGCAGTTATGACAGGTTAAAGATATGAGAAAATACAGTGGTATGTCAGATGGGTTGGAACTTTCCCTACAGGAACACTGATTTCTAAGTGAAATTTCCATCCGTTCATGGGTATTACATTTGGAAATTATGAAACTGGTTGCTCATTATTCTGGACTGCCCAGTTCCTGATGGGGCTCAGAAGTGTTGAGGAGCATTTCTCTTTCCTCTATTGATTTCATCTAAGGGAAACCAGCAAACAGAAATGGACAAACACCATAGCATTGTGAGAGTGGGTGTAGATGGCAAGGTTTTGAGAGGGAGTGAGGATTTCAGGGCTGGCTGCTGTAGGAGGAGGTTGGGGGCTGCCGTGTGGGGGACACGGCTGGCTCCATACAGCTCCACAACAGCCCCACTGCAAGCCAAGGTTGAGTCCATCATCCAAGCTTCTGGAACAGACAGATCCCCAAAGGGACTGAGACCCATGGATGAGCACACCAGAACATGTAATTCCCTGAAGGGAATGCAGACAGTGCAGAACCCACACTGAATCATGAGAAAAAAGTGAGAAGTAGCAGCAGAAGGAAATTACAATGTCCTGATTGCACACACTGCTTGCTGTCTTGCTGAAGGGAATGAGTGCAATGTGGTGGTATCAAGGGGTGAAAGATGGGTGTGTATGATGAAAAAGTGAGGCTGAGACTATGAATAGGGAGGAGAGATACTTGGAGATAAGCTGAGAATGAGAGTAATGTACAGTCAGGAAAGAGGGAGTAAAGGTGTGTTCCCAAAGGGTGTAAATGTTTATTTCCTTTTGTTGTTGGTTTTGGCTTTGGCGATTTTGTTTCCCAAGACCCAGACATTATCCTAAACTATTTATGTTAGTTTGCAATAAACAAATTCTCAAAAATCTGCTTTAGTTTAAACTGTTGTTGACAAGTGATCTTGCCCTGATTTGGAGCCACAAGAAAACCCCTCTGGGTGCTTCACCTTTGAGAAATGGGGATATATGCCAGTTTGGGCTGGGATAGAGTTAAGTTTAATTAAATAAGTTAAGTTAAATTTATTAAGTTTGACTAAATTAGTTTAAATTTTATTCATAATAGATCGTATAGTGTTGTGTTTTGGGTTTGTGACCAAACCAGTATTGATAAAATGGGGATGTTTTAGCTATTGTTGAGCAGCACTTGCATAGAACCAAGGTCCTTTGTGTTTCGCATACCTTCCTGCCAGTGAGTAGACTGGGGGTGCACAAGATTTTGGGAGGGGACAAGCCAGGACAGCTGACCCCAAGTGACCAAAAGGATGTTCCATATTTTATGACATGATGCACAACAATCGAATTTGGCAGAAACAAGGAAGAATATTTGAAGTGGTGGTGTTTGTCTTTTCAAGTAGTGGTTACAATTCCTGGAGCTCTGCTTTCCTGGGAATGGCTGAACACCTGCCTGGACATGGAGAGCAGTGAATTAATTCCTTGTTTTGCTTTGCTTGCTGCCTGGCTTTTGTTTTTCCTATGAAACTGTCTTTATCTCAGTCCATGAGTTTTCTCACTTTTGCCCTTCCAGGTCTCTCCCCATCACTTTTGGGAAGAGTGAGCTGTGTGGTCCTTAGTTACCTACTGGGGTTAACCCCTAACAGGACATGTCTGATGTAATCTGTCACTAGCACAACCCATTCCAAAATAGCCAACAGGAGGCACCACCACCCGAAGTGTTTCTTGGACCTTGCTGATTCCTGCTACTTGTAGAGACTGGTCTATCTCATGGACTATAATGGGAAAAACACTGTTGTAAATCATTATCATTCACCTCACTATACTTTTAAAATGCTTTGATGTTATTTGCCTCTTTGGCATTCAGCCACAACTCTGCTGGATTGGAAATACATACTGGTTCAGCTGTGCATATTCTGCCTGAATCTGCTTCTGTATCATAACTGCAGACAGCTCAGCTCATACAGTCTATGCTGTGTCTGACATCCTATTTGAAGAAAGTAAGACCTATGCCATAAAATGACATATAATACTTATGTATTTGCCAAGTTCCCTACATGGAATTCATCCCATGTTTTACTGAATGAAAGGTTTTATAAGGAAACAGAGAAATGTTAATAGAGAAATGGCTTCGGGAACTTAGTATGTTTGACCATGATATTTTAAAATTGATATTTTTTCTTAAATAATCCATTTACTTGTGGGTTCTAGTCAGTGTACCTTTTTGCATGTACACTAAAAACAAACATATTTGTCTGTGTTGTTTTTCTGACCTTAAAGAGAAATGGGAAAGCACACAGCACCTGATATGAGCAGAGCAGAGTGGGACAGCCCCCTCCCTTGCCCAGCTGGCAATGCTGTTCCTGGTGCACCCCAGGACAGGGTTGCCCCTCCCAGCTGCCAGGGCACTGCTGACTCATGTTCAACTTGACATCTACCAGGACCCCCAGGTCCCTTTCCGCAGAGCTGCTCTCCAGACTCTCATTCCTCAGTCTCTATGTGTATCAGGAGTTGTCCCATCCCAGATGCAGAATCTGGCACTTGATTGTTAAATTTCCTGTGGCTGGTGATTGTCCAGCCCTTTAATTTGTTTAGGTCTCTCTGCAGGGGGCTCTCTGCCTTTGAGGGAGTCAACAGCTCCTCCCAATTTAGTATCTACAAACTTAATATATCCCTTCTGGTCCTGTGTCCAAGTTGTTAATGAAGCTGTTGAAGAGCCCTGCAGATCCCCACTAGTGACAGGCACCAGTCTGATGTTATGCCATTCTCTATAACCTTTGTCACCTGACCCATGAGGCAGCTGCTCAGCCATCCATCACATGATGTATTTATCCAGTTCTGTGCCGGACACTTTGCCCAGGAGTGTACTGTGAGAGACAGTACCAACAGCTTTACTGAAATCCAGAAAGATTACATGTACTGGCTTTCCTAGATCAGCTAAGTGGGTTACCAATGTGGGTTACTGTAAAAGAAAATCAGATTTGACAAGAAGGTCTTTCTCCTCATGAAGCTGTGCTGGCTGTGACCAAAAGCAGAGTTGTCTTTCAGGTGTTTTCAATATTTCCCATAATTTTACCAGTCACTGAAGTGAGACTGACAGGCTTGTAGTTTCCAGGGTCATCCTTCTTACCCTGCTTGAAAACTGGTACAACACTAGCCAGCTTTCAGTAAACTGAGGCCCAGATCAAGTGAAAAGTTCTGTGCCTCTTGTCTCTTTGGAAAGTAACTCAAACCTGAGGAGAAAATGCCAGTGCTATAAAGAGTTCCAAAATACCTTAAAAACATTCTCACAATGCATAGAACTTTTCTAAAATGCTTGCTGCAAGGTCTGAGTCCTTCCTACTGAAGTCAGTAGGGGAGCTTTTTCCATTGACCTTTCCAGGTTCATGAGTTCAGGATATCTATTAAGACATTTGAAAAGCCATCCCTGTGTTTTAAGCTGACCAAAAAAAGAATACAACACTCTCACAAGAGAGGCTGTTCTTCAGAGGATTCCCTGATCAGTGTTACAGATCTGAAAATAACTCAAAATAGCTCAGATAAGCTTTTGTTAGCTTTCAAATGCTTAAGAAATTGTTCTTAGTCTTTGAAGATTTTGCACTTCTATCACCATTAGTTACAGAGCTATTTCTATTCCACATACACATATGAATGCTATTCTGTTAAGTACAATTTGATGTGATGCACATGAAAAATAGTTAAAAGAATTATTTTTTAGCAAGGGTGGTTTGTACTTTTTTTTTTCCTCTGTTTTTTCTTCTTGTCTGTAAAAGTTTATTCCTTCAGTAGACTGGGTTTTGTGTCTGTTATTAATTTTTCCTATTTCTTTCATATTCCATTTGTAGCTCAACACACATTGACTTCTAATAAGTCTGTTCCAGTTATAGAAAATGGCTTCATTTTTGTATTCATTGTGTTAAAACAATTATACTGTGCGATCTGGATGATTCCATACATTGACATAACTATTATCACAATGACAATATCTATTGAAATACCTTGGGACATTTTGGAAATTATTTTCACTTCTTCATTGCTTTGTTCTCTTACCTGGTTCCACAGCTCTGTTTCCCATGTATGTGTCATAAATTTGGACATGATACAGCATGGACATCTGGAAGATGTTCTTTTCCTTACAGATGTGTTCCACAAAGATTTATTACATTTAGGACTGGCCTTTTCCAGATGAGCTCCTTCATTTACTGATGCTTACTCTGCTCCCTATAGAGTGACAGCTGATAATTCAAAATCTAAAGAAGAGAACAAGGAGGTGATGCAGTAATACCATGTTCCAGGATGGCTATGGAAGCAAATTATTTACCTTTTGTCTTATCAACTCAGATCTCAATTTCTTCTGATGTCTGTGCAAATGTCATCACATAGGACAGAAAAGTCTTTGTTCAACAATAAGTTTTTCTTAGTGCAAATTTTCTGTCCTACTTTCTCCATCGTGCATTGAATCTGTGAAGGGAGGACCAATATCCTGGATGGAAGGTGAGAACAGCACTGTGCTCATTCAGGCTGACAGCTGAGTGCACAAACAGCTCTTCTCTCTAAGACTTTTGGTTTCGTGCATTGATTGCTAAGGGCAGATCAAATAAACATCTCCCCAGTCCTGATTAGAACTGATGATATAAATATCCTCTAAAATATATGAAATCTGGATCCATGTAGAAATTCATAGTCAACTACCAGAGTGCAAAATTGCTTGGAAAGCACAGCATTTTAATCTCTGGTGCTACATTCAGTCACATGGTTTGACCATTCTTTTCTGTGGCTGGGCTTTTACAAGAATGCTAAAACAGTTTTAGATGGTGCATTTGCCAAGAGGAGTCCTGTCTATTCCAGTCCTCAGCGTACATTATGATTGCCTCCTTTTGCTGGTGCTGCTGCTTGCGTGGCTGTTACTCAGCAAATGAAAATGAATTTAATAAAATAAGTGAGCTATTTTCAGCCAATAGCATCATTGGTTTAGTACAAAATGGGTTGCAGAAATTTGCATTTAAAGCTATGGGGCAGTAAGGAATATTCTTTTTCTAGAGCTGAGCCTTAGAAGGAAGTAAATTCTGCTTGTGATATTGCACCCTAACTATGGACGTTTCTTGGTAATAATTTTATTTTTACTTTATATAATAACTTTTTTCCCCCTCTTCATTTAGGGATTAGAAAACTAGCTTTTTGTTTCGTTGACAATAATTTTTATTTTCATTGCACTGATCTGTGTGGTCTCCTTGCTCTAGTATCGCCTTTTTCTTCCATCCTAAACTTGCTAAAATTGCCTTTGTGCACACAACTGAAGAAGTGTCGGCAGTGCAATGCACCTAAGTGAAGATGCATGCTGTCTCTGCAGACACATGCTTAGCATAAACTGTGTGCATCCTCAAACCTGTTATATACTTCATGAATTTAGACACAGATTGTTAAGGTACAGATTTGGTTGTGATAGTGCCAAAACATGCCCTCAGGATGCAGGCTTACTGAGAGCAATTTACATTGCATGTTTCAGTCCTCAAAATGAATTTGTGCCACAAAAAAAAAAACCCCACAGGACTTTTCTCCACATCCTCCTCTCAACCACATAATCTGGAAGAAAGCTAGTAGAAGCACTTCCATATGGAAAAAAGATAGCTGCAGCCAAAACAAGTTGTTCAGCTTATTAGAATCAGTACAAATAAGTTCATAGAAAATTTGGCATGTCGTAGTGTTATTTTCTAAAGAAATGATTAAATGCTGATCATATTTATCATTTAAATGGGATTTTGAGCAAATGACAAAATATTTTGTGCCTGAGGGCAGTAAGTATTTTTATTATGTGAAAAATTTAGATTGTTGTGATAATTTCCAATTTTGGTGAATGGCAGCATTCTAAAGCTAGTAAAAGCAAGGCATAATAATAAAAACACTCTAATATGCTAAAATCCAAATAAGAAGGTTACATTTCAGGAAAAGATGCAAAGGGTAATTAATTTTACTCTCACTGGTAAAGTATAAAAGACTTTTAAAAGCTTTAACATTTTTAATCAAATTAAGCAAGTGCAAATTGTGTGTTAGGTAACACAGGTAATCTGCGTTTGTGGCCATCATAAAGGCACCTGTGAGATGTCTTTGCTTCCCTGGACTGTGAAGATGCATTTTGATGAACAGGTTCATTCATACTACACTGAGCAGGAATTGTCCTATATAAGAGGGAGGAGTACATTTTGATTACCATTCAACTAACTCTGTTCATGGACCTTTGGACTTTCAAAAGAAAGGAAAGTAGCTAGGAGTTGTGGTGGGTATTTCCACCTCTGTACTGAACTCTATGCATTCTGTGTCCCAGTTCCATCCTCTGGAATGATGATGGAGATTTCTAAAGTTGCCACCTTTGTGTTCCCGCTCTACTCAGTACTTGTCACACCACATCTGGAGTACTGTGTTCAGTCCTGGTCCCCACAATTCAAGAAAGACATGGACAGACTGTAGAGGGTCCAAGGGAGTCCATGAAGATGACCAAAGGGCTGGAGAACATTCCCTTTGAGGAAAGACTGAAGGAGCTCCATCATGTCACCCTGGAGAAGAGAAAGTTAGGGGACACCTCATCACAGTATCCTAGAATGTAAAGGACAGCCACGAAGAGGACAGAGGAGAAGACAAGGCACAACGGGTTTAAGTTACGTAGGGAGAGGTTGCCTCTCAATGTAAGAAAAAATTTTTACAGTGACAACAGTAATTCCCTGCCACAACACCCGTAGGGATGTGGTAGAGTTCCCAACACAAAAGGTTTTCAAGATGTTCTCAGCTAGACTACGTTTCCTGTGAAAGGTTAGACCAGAATAACTTCCAAGATCCCTTCCTGACTGTTATTCTATGATTCTGTGATTTAAATATCTTCCACTTGCAAAGGCCAGTGTGGTTCTTATATTTGGTGCCCTGCCTCTTATTTACCCATCACTACCTAAACAAAATTCTTCCCTTAGCTTTAACAATTTAGCTATTTTTTAAGTTAGTGGTTATTTAAGTAGCAGTCAATATAAAGCTATTTCCATCAAGAAACAGAACATTCAGTGTTTTCTAGCTGAATAGCTAGAGCCTAATTTGTAAAATGCTTCAGAATTAAAATTCATTTCTGATTCTTATTCAAGATATGAAATGCAGCTTCTGAATTATGTCCAAACAGGCTTTCCATTAGATGATCTTTCTGTCTGGCAGAGATTATTTTAATATTTTAGCAAATGTTACTGGCATAGGCAGTATCCACTGAGGCACTTCTCTTTGAACAACTTGCTTTTAGTTTAAGACTATCAAATATTTAGTCTTACTGCCAATTACCTAAACAGCATTTCCACTGACATAAAGGGTAATTATGGCAACCCTGCACCACAAAACTAATTTTGTCTCTCTATAAAATGTTTTTCATCACATACAATTTCCATGATATTTTGGCAGACCAGACTTATGTATATATAAATATTTGTGGTTGATAATCTACCAAATCTATTTATTTTAGACATTGAATTATGTTATTTTGAGGCTGAATAAGTTGCTTTTTGGACCTCATAGTGAGAGAGGTTTGCAGATTAATGTATGCTTTTCCATCATTTCCGATGCAAGTCTTTCGTGGAATGCATGTTGCTGAGTGAGTCTGGCCTGCTTTCTATGGTGCCTTCCCTCCCATTCTTGCTACTTTCTCCAACATATGGTTTGTTTTATATAACAGAATCAAAGAGCCTACAATTCCTCATGCAGACCTAAACCATGCAAACTACCATGCCTGTGGGCTGCTTTCAGAATGATATTGGGAAGGAGAAAACAGAGAACTCTCTTGATGAGCTATAACTGAGTCTGCCTTTTCACTTGCCCCATTTTGTCATCAGCATATTGCCTGAACTCTCTGTCTTTCCTTTTCTGGGAAAAGTTTTTGTCACCAGCTGGAAGGGTGATGCAGGGAAGGACCGTGAAGCTCACCTTCAGCAGACATGGCAGTGGCTGATTAAGCCTCTCTTTACTAAGCTAACAGTTGTCATGAATGCACTGTTACCTTCGTTTTCCTTTTCAGCCCCTTTGTGCCTCTCCAACAGCTCTTACAAAACCTCCTTTCCCAAGAAGCTGCCTCCCAGTTTGGAATGATGTCATAGGATCACTCTAGCCAATTTCTCCCACCTCTGACAAAAGGCCTCAGAAGGATGACACCTATTCACAGAACCTCTGCCTTCTGGCTCCCAGTATAGTTATTCTCTTTGGCCTATAACCTCATGAAATGCGTGAAAGCATTTTAACGCTGCTGCTATAGATCTGACTCTGGAGAGAATGCTAATAGTAACATATATTTGAACTGGTATGTATGGCTTGAGTCTTCATTTTTAAATGTATGTAAGATTTTTATGGCTATAAAGGATTAATTTTCCCATGTATTCTATTTATTCCATTTTAGGGCTGTGGATCATCCTAAAAATGAAATGTTATATGCTAATGAGGGCTGTGGTATGTTTGTGTTGATTTGTTATCCCTTGCCAGTAGATCAGGATTTGGAACAAAAGGAATCGCAGTTGGGAAAATAACATTTTGCACATTTGTTCCATGCTAGAATGATGTCTAGTGCAACAAAATCTTTTTCTGTGATTACTGCCCTTAGATGTTATGGCACACAAATAAAATATAAATGTTTCAGGTCAGCTCTTTCCATGACTGATGGTTTGTCAGAAAAGTTTTGAACTTCAGGATTAGGCCAGTAGCTTTACCACATGCAACATTTAAAAAGTAGACAGCATATTTTTTCTTTCTCAAGCTGTGACACTCGGTTCCTTCTGTGTCCTTAAGCCCTCAGGAAGCATTGAGTGTTTTGGTTTGTCTGTCTTTCAGCACTGCAAGGTATTTTTACACAGAAAGTTTGAGGTGTTTTGCTGTTGAAATGTGATATAATAATAAACTACTTGAGAATATTTTAGCCAGGACTGAGGTAGAGTACAAAGTGTGTTCTGACGTAATCTAGTACCACCTTTTCACCCTCCTTTTTTACCTTAACTAAGGAGAGATGGCATTCTTCTTTTCCCCCTCTATCTTCTGAGTAAGGAGCAGGATAAAGATAAGTACAAGCAATAAACTCTTCAGTTGCAGTTGCAATTCTGGATTGGAACATGTTGGATTCTCCAAACACATAACAGAAATAGGTTCTTGGCTGTATGAAACCAGCCGGTGGGAAATCCAACAGCTCCTGGGGGCAAGCCACATATCACATCTGGCTAAAATTCAGAAACTGGCAGAGTTTCACTGCTTTGGGAAATTTAAAGTGAATGTGAAGTTCAACTTCATCAACAATTTTAGTTACTGCTTGGGAAATTAATATAGTACAGATGTCTAGCTTTTGCAGTCCTGTACCAAAACCTGTAAATCAAGAAGCAAAACATTCCTAGTTTTCACTGGGAATTTTGTTTTGTTATAGTTTATTCCTGGATCCCTTTAATTTTCTCCTAAAAATACTGATTGCAAGTATGAAGTATGTGTAATGTAAAATAGTGTATGTTCATACATCTGATTGATCAAAATAGTGTTTTAAAATGAAATTGTGAGATAGGCAATTTAAATATTAAGTAAAAAAAAAAAAGAAAAGGGGTGGATTCATACTCGGGCTTTGCTAACTTTTTATGATTAAGCATCTAGCAAGACTATAAAATAAAACCACTCCCACAATAAAATTGCTTTATCTGTTTCATATATGATAGCTTGCTTTGAATAACAGTTTTAAAGAGAATATAAATCTGTTGTTCTAAGTGAAAATATTGTCATTCTATAGAAATCGCCATGTCAAACTGCTGTTAATCAGAATTGCCTGTTAAATTCAGCCAAGGAATACACAGCAGTAAACACTGTTGTTTTCACAGCCGAACATACTGATTGAGATAATTTCATAAATTAACTATTTCTAAACTTTTTCTAAACTTTCTATGTCTCCAATGTCATTCTCCATGTATTTGTTTTGTACCTCCTGTTTTTTTCCTGTCTTTCTTAATCTCTGATTACCCATTGTATGTTTCCTTTTTATTCTCTGGTCCATGCCTGAAAGTCCATTTTCTGTTTATCCATAGCTGAAACTCTTATGTGGAGTTTATTGGATTTTGTCTTTACTAGTACAACTCTCTTTGAGCTTCCTCTAATTTGTATAACTTTGTCTGAGACTTTTTAATCACCCAATTGCTTATCATGCTCTTAGACACTTTTTTTTTTTTTTTCTGTGGAGGAGATATACTGCAGGTTTCCAAATTTTCTTATTAGATGGGAAAGCTGTGGGTCTGATGTTCTTCTGAAATTTTCAGTATACTTTTACTAAAAATTTCATTTGTATGTAATTTGGAAGCATTTTTCTTAGCTAGCAATTTGACTCCATTTCAGTTGTATAAATGGAAAACTGAGGCATAGATTCATGACCTAACTCTGTGCGGTGTTTTCTGCTAATATTTCTGAGGTTGCAGTGAGGTGGATGTTGGTGTTCCAAATAACAAATGAATGAAAAGGAGAAGTGTCCTCATGTTGCACCAGGGGAGGTGAAGTTTGGATTTTAGGAAAAATTTCTTCACTGAAAGAAGTATCAAGCCTTGGAACAGGCTACCCAGGGAGGTGATTGAGTCACCATCCCTGGAGGTATCTGAAAGACATGTAGATGTGGTGGTTAGGGACATGGTTTATAGGTGAACTTACAATACAGGATTTATGGTTGGACTTGATGATCTAAAGGGTCTTTTCTAACCTAAATGGTCCTATAGTTGTATTAACATTGCAATGAAATGAGGAGCAGAAATTGTTGGAGTAGAAAACAAGGAATCTATAAAGTGTTTGGTTTGGGAGGCTTTTTAAGAATAAGTTTGTGGCCACATCTTTTCAAAACGACTTCTTTTAGATGTCTTCTATTACCATTCTTCAGGCGATCTGTTACAGAAGCCATCTGTGTACTTCCCCTTATTGCACATAGTCCTCACTCTACTGGTGTTTTTAAAATGTTAGATTTGTTTCAACACTGAAAAAAATACCAATGTGCTTGTAAAATTCCAGATTATATATGTATATTATTCATATGTGAGACAGTAAAAATAATTCCTGTAAATTGCTGTCTGAGTTTGCTCTCTGCATGTTTTGGTATTGATACCATGGTTTTATAGGAGGTTTTCTGCCAAATGACTCCACCTATTTCACAGAAAATCTTGCCTTCTGAATGAAGTTTTGGTGGTGATTTCAGCTCAGTAGTTTGCCAAAAAACATTAATTTTTCTGCTAGAAATGAGGTGGTCCTAAGGGGCATATATCATTAATCTGCTGTTTTCAAATAACTATGGTAATTTTTTGCTCTCATAGATATTTCCTTTTTTTTAAGTAAAGTGCAGTTACATCTTTTAAATATGAGCGGTGTAAAATAATGCCAAATTTGAGTTTTATCCAGTATTTCAATGTAACGGGCCACAATGAAAATAATATTTTCAAAAATGTTGATGAGTCAGTTTTGGTAGTGAAAAAGGTTTCTTGATTGTGTAAAAGAAATGTTCATAATCTCACATTCACACCATGAGAGAAGCACAATTCCTAGGGAGCAGATATCTTTGTCCCTGATCATTGACAAAGACTGAGAGGTGTGCTCAATCCAGTGTTCAGCCTTTATACTTCAGCATATCATCTTGGAGGCTGTGCAGTTTTGTTTTCTCTGGGGTTACCTTTAGGATATTAGACAGAATCCATTAATCTTAATAAGATTTACCGAATCAGAGAGAAATCAGAGTATTTGAATGAAAAGTAGTAGCTTGTTTACAGTAGATAAGTTACACACAGGATATTTGGTATTTCACATCTAAATCTGATGATATAATTCATAAACATGTTAGGTGAAGTTTCAAAACAATTCTGGAAGATTTTTGAGAGGTTTGATTTGCTAGGAGAGATATATGAATCTGACTCTAAATTTCTGTGCAAGTTTCCACTAGCCTGTGTTTTCTCAGGCCATTTACAAGGGCTTCAGTGATCCCCAGTGCTAAAGACAACACCTTTATGACTGTTACGAGCATAATAGCCTTATTATTGTTTCTTTCTGCAGCAAATAGCTTATAGTGTGATCTCTGGCAGCAGCAGCAGAGGCTGTTTCTGAAGGATCTCTTAAACTTTCTCTATGTTTTTCCACTCTGCTGTGAAGCAGAAATTATTGCCACTGAATAGTCACAAAAGTTCCCACAGTGAAGGCAACTATGTGAAGAATATCTTTAAAAGTGCAAGAAATGTGCATATTCACCTAAGAAGTATCATCTTGTGATAACAAACCAAAGCATGAGTTTGAATCTGTATCTGATTAAATTATAGAACTTGTACAATGTATAATTAACGGCATGTGATACTTCATCCCGATGACACATCCTATCTGTTTAAAAGCAATTTCTCAAAGAAAGATGATATCTGTATTTTTAGGACTTTTTTAGTTCATGCTTGCTGTGAAGGATGGCAGTCCAAAACAGCAGTTTAGAATAAATTTGAAACATAAAAATGTATTTGTAGTGTTTCTACTAAAATGCAAATGAGATCATTCTAATATTAAGAATCTATCAAGAAATACATTTTCACTATATAAAATAAATGTAGCACAGTTTATAAATATTTTAGTCACTAAAAACCTTCCTTAAATTTATGCCTAGAACTAGTAGTGAATTTCCTGTTTAACAAATGTATCCTGGTGCGTTCACTTTTAAATTACATCTTAGGAAATCTATATAAATTAGCAGAGATGATCAAATGTGTATTCCATTAAAAAATACCATATGGGTCGGCATTTACTCTGTCACAAAATGAGAAACTGAAGGAGATGGGGCCTATATTTCCCTTAATGCATATGTGCAATTTCCATTAAAATTGATGATAAGCATACCCCAAGAACAGATAGCATCTCCAGTTTAAGATTGCATCCTGGTTTTGTACTCTTTAGAGGTGGATCATTTGAAGAGTAACATATAATGTCCCAATACCTTATTATCAATCAGACTCTGTTAGGAAAGTCTGAAAACTTGTTTCCTTGTAGAATTTAGAATTTAGCTCAGAATATAAAATTCAAGTTAACTATGAATTCTTATATGCTCAATTTGTTTTCATTTGTCAAACCCTGACCACAGCATGCTTTGTTTCATTAGACAGATTACCAGTAATAAATCCCTTGTGTAATTTGTTAAATCAAGGGGTTTATGAGGTCTTGCTTTTATTATACTGCTGGAATCTTCCTTAGTTGTTGAATGATAAGTTCCATCACCATGTTGTCTCTAAAAACCAGGGCACTATAAGATGTCCCTACTTAAGACACTGTATGTCTTAAAATAAATATTTATTTAATGATATACAAGGTTCTACTTCATGGACACCTTTAGAAACAATGGCTCCCTGTCTGGTCATGGAAATCCTTGTAATGCAGAGGAGAGAGATTGTAATGGCAACTAATTAGAATTTACATCTAAAAAACCAGTGTTCATATTTTTCACATAAGTTGCTGACAATTCATGTTCCAATGTATACTATGCAGTGGGTTGCAATATTCCTGGTGCAGAGCAGCTTTTGTTGACAGAAGCCTCCAAGATAAAGAAGTAAACTCCTGCACAGAGTACACATCTTTTCATCATCGTGCAGTGAAAAAATGCAGATAAGATGCAGTCATGAGAGAGCTGATTAAGGAGAGAATAATATGCCCTTTCTTAATTTTAAATGCACAAACTACATTATGTTCGTTCTAGATGTCCTTGTCCTGCAAACAAGCATGTGGAAAACTTTTATTCTTTGGCAAACAGGATTATTCATCTGAAAACATTGTTTGTCAGATGACCCTATTTTAAGGATTTGTTCTTTTAATGATTGCAACCTGAACACCAGTGTCATTGAATCTCAGCTGTTGAAGAGGGGAATATTTTGTGACCAATCCCCTTCCTAGAGTTGTATTATACATGTTTTCATCAATGCAACCAAACTGGTATGAAAATATCCAATCGAACAAAAAACCAACCAACAAAACTCTAACAAACAACCTTGCTGTGCTGTGCAAGTAAATGAAAAAGAAAGTAGCAACACAAATTTAACTTTTAGAAATTTGTGAGCCAGGAGGGATCTGCTGGGGGATGGAATAATTTAACACATATAGTAAAGACACCAATAGCTGTGATTTTTCACTCTAACTTGTTTTTTATATCTCTTTTTTAGATGTGGTGCTTCTGTTGGTACATTTTCAACCATAAAATGTTTGTGCAGTGAATACAATTCAATTAATCACTTAATATGTCAGAGAAAACAATTGAAAATGGAAAGCTAGAGAATTTCAAAGTATTTCATCCTCTCTGTATCAATAAGCATGGAGTGCTACAAGTATATTGCCTTTTCTCGTTGGGATGGGAATAGAACTGCTTACAGTGTTCTGCAAAAATAGGAGTAGTTTAAAAAGATATGTTTAATTAAATTAATACATGATCAAAAAAGAAATATGATTTTTAAATGCTCTGAAATCTAAAGTGTTTTCCCACTCATCTGCTTTCTTATTATACCACCTGATCTGGAAATAGTTATTGTTTTATTAGAGCATTGTTTGAGGGAGAAAAGAGAATCTTCTCTTTTGTCATTTAACTAGTTCAAACTCATTCCTTCAAGCTCTGATTCTTCTTCCAATAAAAATCAATAATAAAACTTCTCTTTACTCTTCTGGACTCCAAAACATACCTCAAATACCAAATTGGTTCCCACAAATACTCGTATAACTGAGTAACATCTTTCAAATTTGGCTGCTGATGTCAGAGAGGGTTATTTATACATACATATATCTTGACAACTACCAACACAAAGATAATTTTCTACTTAAAATTATGGGAAAGTATTAGTAAATCCTTCAAACAGAGGGACATTATCGATTCTGCATAGAAACTGGCACAGCCTAAAGGACTGCTGCTTTAGGTAATTATGATGTTGAAATAACAGAAAGTGATCCATATTACAACTGGATAAACACATTCAGAGATGAAATCACAAGCTGGGGACCTAGTCTTCAGAAGCAGAATGTGTGTGGGAAGAATACTCACATTCAGGCTAAATTGTTCATTGATTGCCATAAATTGGCTTATTTCTGTTAATGATCTTTAATGATAAAATCATGATGATCCATGACATTAAATAAAAACATAAACCAAAAAAAACCAACCAAACAAAAAACCCCAACCCCCAAACCAAAAAATAAAACAAAAACAAATATACCAAAAACAAACAACAACAAAAAACACCCCCAAAAAATTCCCAAAGAGACCAATCTGAGGTACCTCTCCCTTTCTTTAATCACTATCATTGCAATTTTTTTCTCTAATATTTATTCAGAACTTCCTGTGTCTGTCAGTTTTTTTACTGTACACTTCCAGGAGGAGTCTGGTAGGTCTTCTCTGTAACCTCCCATTAGGCAACTGAAGACAGTAGTAAAATTCCCTCTCAACACTATTTAAGAGCGAAAGCACACCTTTAACAAGTACTGTGGCACAGATATTGAACATTTGAATTTAACAAAGGAGTCAAAATACACTTATTGATGCTCCACTACTGTCTTTAGTAGTTTGGACTAAATACCATGATGATCTAAATAAAAAATACAGTAGTTTGAATTGCAGTACAACCACATACTTTGTAGAGTGGCTTGAATACTAGCCAAGCTGTGAACTTTGAAGACTGAAATTTCATATCCTTCATTAATCATGAGGCATTGTTTTTTGAAGCAATAAAATTTAACTGTAGAGGATATTTGTTGATCTGTAAAAGAGTGTGGTTCTGTTACCAAATATATTTTAGGAATTAAACCAGTAAGATAAAAATGTTTACAACCTATGACTTCGTGAGCATATTAACAGACAGTATTTATCTAAGACTAATAAACAGGCTTAATCTGCTTTCAGCTACTCTAGAGAAAATCAAGAAATAATTTCTAGGATTCAGAAATTTAACTGAATGTATGACTCTCTGCATGAAGATCACAATATAGTCCAGATCTGTAACTGTATCTTCACACATTATTTCAATTGTTGTGAGCCAATATTAATTTTGGTGATATATTTAAGATTTAGAAAAGAAAAACACCAACAAATTCTCCTTCTCTGTACAACACACTGAAAATAAATTAAACTAAGAATACTGAAATTGCAAAGTTTATTATCAAGGCATCATTAGAGTATGTAAACCTAGGAAATACACAATATTAATTATTCAAAAGTGATATAAATAAAGTGTATGCAAGTCAATACCTAAGATATATACCCAGATAATTTTTTTTTCACATTAACAGGTAAGATGTAGCATACACAATAATTAAAAAATTATTGAATGAAGCAGTAAAATACTTTACAAAGGTGTTACTAAAGAGGTTGAAAAGAAAAGGCTGTGCTGTGACATGACCCTGCTGCTGAGCAAAAAATTACATTTAAACGTTGTGAACCTATTGAATTATCCAGAAGACAAATAGTTTTAAAATCTAACTAACTTGTCACCCACAAGTCTTTGCTTTCTTAAAATAATGGAGATCTCCAGACTTGTAGAATAGGTGTACAGTAGAAATATTTCTTGAAAATAATGGATGGAGTGTTTTTCCCCTTATCTGTGGGATATATGTAAAAGAAATGTGGTTTTAGCAAAATTATTCCTCTCTATATGAAGATGAACTTTAAGACACCAAAACTGAGAGAGAATATTTTTTTAAAGGAAATAAGGAAACAAAGAAAAAGGATAAAATCTATTGAGCTACCAGATGTGCCTGTCAAGGGCAGTGTACTCTTCCAGTGAAAGCTGCAGGGTAAGCATGCTGCTGACACATACACATTTGTAACAGGCTAAAATGCATGCAAGTAATAAAGTACCAAAAACTATGGCAATGCTGTCTCGTAAACTCACACCCTGCAGCAAGAGATAACATAGGAAGATATACCAGCTTCTTTGTAATCCAGGTATTTCTTTGGAATACCTTGTAATTACTAGACTGGACAAGGAGATTGTGGGATGGGCAGGGAGTGTGCATGTCTGTAGTTTTTGTTAGAGTGCTGATATGTGTACATTCGTGCTGATAAGAGTGGTGACAGAAATAGAAAATCCCAAATTGATTCAGGAATGAAAAAGGGCTGGATAGCCAAGCTTCCCCCTACCCTCTGCCTGCCCCCCTTCAAGACACTATATACACCACATCAAAAGGCAGAAAGAGCTCCTCTGTTCTCTTCATGGTTAGCCAAAACTCCTCGTCACTCATCTCAGACAAATGACCATCAAACAGGCATGCAGCTTTACTCTCTGTAAAGCAGGAATGAAGTCTTCATAGGATCATCAACATTTTTTCAATTTTTTGTTAATATCAAACAGAAATCCTCAGTGTTGGACCTGTGAAATACATTTTCCCTGTAACAGCTGTGTTTATGGTATGTATGTCACTATGTACTTCTAAGCTAACGCTTATGAGCATTTGGAGGGGATTTACTCAGTAAGAGAAAATCCTGTCAAACATCACATAACTGCTCTGAAAATATTCATTAGCAGACATGTAATATTTGCTTTGATAGTTGTTTGCGGTGCATCCAAACATTCTGGAATGGACACTCAGGCTTCTTGGTATGAAGGCAGATGTACAAGCCAGGTAGTAAACATATTGCTCCCAAAGGCCCGGATTTAGATGTATTAAGGCTTTATAAAGTTACGCTTGACCTTTTATGAACTGAAAAATCTTCCAGTGCAAATGTAAGGGGTTTTAACTTGTTTATAGTGATTCACATGCACAAAGTGCAATTTTGCACTTTGCTTAGTAAAATAGGTGTATTGCAGCTACAACAAACAGAGGACTCACTCTGAAAAGAAGTAGAGATCAAAGATCCACAGGTGAAGAAGAGAAAAATCTGGATACTTCTCTCACCCACCAAGAATAAAAATATCCCCAAACAAACAAAAACACCCCATTAAGCTACAATGAGATTCAAGGTTAAAAGCTTTAAGCTGTTCAAACATTTCCAAGTTTGGTCTGAAATGGATTTAAAAGGGCTCCTTTCCATACTGCAATACATTTATATTGGCTCAGACGGTCTGAAGTTAAAAAAAGACTTGAGTTCTGACTCCCTCTTTTGCCTGGGTTCAGATTTCACAGGCAAAATTCAAATGGCCCTGCTTGTGGACTAACAGATGGAGTTAATCTACTACTGTAGGCAACTGTTTGCAAAACTTGCACACAAGCCAGCATCCAAGCCCATTTCTGTATGAAACTCCTGCCCACAGCATCACAGAGAAAACTTTTACCTTTATGAACTAGCAGTAGTATCCATGAAACTACAAGGTTTCTATCAACAGATAAATATAAAATCTTAATATTATTTAATTAAAAGAAAACCATGTCTGCTTTCATTTAGACAAAAGTTTATGACAGTTTAATGTGGTTTTGAAGGCATTCCAAAATGACAAAATAGTTACCTGCTGTAAAATATGGAAGCATATTTTATTTAAAAGGGATTGGAACTAAGATGGTATGAAGAATAAGGAAAAGAATGAATGATCTATATACTTGATCTGCAGTGTTCTTGTCCTTACACACTCATGCATTGTAAGGGAAAAAAAAAGAAAAAGAAAAAAGTAACCCACAAAAATATCAACTCATTGATAAGGAATAAGTGAAAAGAAAAATGTCAGTCTTTCTTTGGGGGGAAAAAACTCCAAGATGACAAATAGTATTTATTAGCATCTTGATTCCAAATTAATAAGCATTTTGAGAGATTGCTAGTGCTTTGAAAAACTTGCAAGCATATGATGTGATGTAATGAGTTGCACATGTCAGGTACCAGGTGATAACAGAGAGGATTCCAAACTGGCTCTAACTGGTTACTTGCAAAAGGTACCATTGCAGATGACACAAATATATTAAAAGTTCAAGCCATGTGGAAACAGAGGAGTATCTATTTCAAACCCTTGGTACTAGAAGCATTTTTACTTCCTCCAACTTCTCAAATTCACAATTACATACCCCAATTTTCAGGCAGGGTGGAGCAGGTGGGAAAAACATCCCCTGTTTTTTCTTCCTGAATCCCACTTTGGGATTATGTGTAAAGGTGCACTGAGGCTTGGAGAATTAGCTATGCATTGTTTTCAAATCTAATTAATAGCTTATTTATATTTAATTTTCTTATGATTATTATCTTGCAATTTTTTCTATACAAAATATCAATAACATGTAAAGATAAAAAAAGAATTAGAAGAAACGTACAGTTAAAAGCACTACATCAGATGAAAAAAACACATCAGAATCTGCTACACTGGTGGTTGCCTATGCACTCTCAAATCTTTCACATGTGTCTGTCCTGTGCACTGAATGAGGCAGGGGTCCTGTGGGAAAACAAGATGAGAGTATGTAATTAAAGACTCTATCATAATGCATATGCATATAACACTACATTGCACACACAATGTGTGGTTCATTTTCTTTCTCATCCTGTCCCTGCAGAGAAGATGAGAGGGAAAATGAACTACACATGACAGATGTTAGTAACATCAGCTAGTGCATTTTTGGAAGGCAGTCAGATACTAAAGTTGTTTAAAGGATGTTGTGCAAATAGAATAGAATAGCATAGAATAGAACAGAACAGAATGGGATAGAAAATGAGATAAGAGGAAAGAGGTCAGCTGACCAAAATTGACTTCAAACATTTTTAGCAAGTGTTCTAAAATAAAGCCGATAACAATAACTTTCTGATAACAAGGGGGTGATAGACAGTGTTTGTTTTCTAGAGTGCTAAAGAAGAATTATAATACATACAGAAAGTGAAATCCTATGGTTAGTACCATTCTGATAATTTATAATAGTAATTGGTAATAATCCTTTCTGTGCAGTCTGTTACTTCCATTGTGAGTCACTGCTACAGTGAAATGGAGCAGTTTCTTTATGATCCTTGGGTAGAAGCTCTAGCATTAGACGTTGTGCTTCTCCAGGTGATGTACATATTCCTCATGTTTGCATAAACTGATCTCCCGCAAAGAAATAGATAGCCAAATGACTAATGACTTCATTTGTTTCAGTTTTGTTCTAGAAGTCTAATATTCATAAATGTGGTCATCCTTTATTTTGGAATACAAAGTTAATATAACTAAAGACCATTGTTTTAAAAATAATTATTTTGCTTGCAGTTTGCTAGTTTATTTTTATCAATAAAATAACTTTTTCTGAGAGTATCTAAAAAATGTCTACCTGCATTCAGAGAAGAGAACAAGCCCCACCTTGACACAACTTTCTTTCAGATAGTTGTAGAGAGGGATAAGGTCTCCGCTGAGCCTCCTTTCCCCAGCTCTCTCAGCCACTCCTCATAATACCCTTCACTGGCTTTGTTGTCCTTCTCTGGAAACTCTAATTCCTTGGATTATGGGGGTTTTATTGTGCTTCCCAGCCCTTCTTCCTCTCAGGGGATTGGGTACCAAAGGAATGACTGGTATTACTTTTACATGAGGCAAAGAAAGCATTAAGTACCTCAACCTTCTGCTAATCCATTATCACTATGCAGGCAACCAGTGACAGGACAAGGGGAAATGGCCTCAAACTGCACTAAGGAAGATTCAGATTGAATATTGGGAACATTTATTCACTGAAACAGTGATTAAACATTGGAACAGGCTCCCCAGTAAGTGATGGAGTCATCATTCCTGGAAGCATTCAAAAAAAGAGAAGATGCTGCACTTAGTGATATAATTTAGTGTGTATGATGATATTTGGTTGAAAGTTGGACTTGATGATCCGGGAATTCTTTTCCAACCTTAATGATTCTATGATTCTAAGGATGCAGATTCTCCTTAGTCCTCCTTTTGATAATAATGTATACTAGTATATATATATATTTATGTATATATACACATAATATATAAATCCAACTTTAATAGAGATAATAATCTTGACTTTTATATCAAATAGTCAAAATAGTGGCAATATTGGACAAGTCCAATAAAAATATTTAGCTTTTATTTTATATTTTATATTGATAAAGAAATCTAGACTCATGCAGTCTGTGATTCATCAAATATTTTAGTGTAAATGCTATTTTAAATAGCATTAATGGTTTAAATATCATCAGGATAAAGGAGCTGGGAGTAAGCTACACATTTCTGACACATGCTATAAGCTCCACTAAAATTTGTTAGAATTTGTCCCAGTGACTTTGATGGATTGTGGATCAAGCTTAGTCTAACTGAAAGATATCTTGCAATGGAGCAAGCCCTTGAGAAAGGAAATTGCTGTTATAATGGAACCAGAAAATTTTTCAAAATATTAAAGAGCAAGTACTACAATAAATGATAAATAAATAAAGGTGTGAGAGCCCAGATGCTAAAAAAATAATTCAAAGGAACTTGATAGATTTGATACATTCACTGTATGACATGGCCGAGAATTGATTTAGCTTGTAATGTTAGACTATCATATAGATTTAGAGAATAATTATTTAAAGACTAAAGTTGCATTAGATCTTAAAATATTTAATTCCTTTTCACAATTGTAATTCTTCTCTAAATACAGACTTCCTTGGCATACTGGTTGTGTATTTTATAGTGTTCAAATGAATTTTAAAAGCTTTCCTTTTCAGAGCAAAGAATCTAACCACCACACCAGGGAATCCATGCCTGCCAGCCTCTCCATATGTTCCCTACACTCATAAGCCCTCTTGCAGTAATACTTGCAGAACAAATGTAAATACAGTTCTGGACCAAGTTTTCTCTCAGATGAGCACACATCAAAGACTAGTGTCAGCTAAGAGACTTTTCCTTCATCTATTGCTATCCAGCTTTGAACATTGTCTTCGATTTCTTCATTTAAATTTTACAATAGTGACTGCATAAGATTAAAAAGCAGCTGATACCTAAGGGCAAAAATTTGCCCCTTGCACATCTTGATTGGTACCTTACCAGACAAGCACCAGTTTTTTACTTCCTTTTGTCAAGTAATACTTTGATACCAATGGATATGGTACAGAAAGATAAGTTGGTATGTAGTGCAAAACATTAGTCAGTAGAGCTCAGTCATGGGAATATCCACATGGAGGAACTGTGATGGTCTCACCCTTTACTCACATGAAATTTCCACTGAATGATAGGCTATTCGTATAGGCATTTCCTCCTCAGGTTTACCCAGGTAATTGTTAAGTGATTCTGAGTAATAAGTTAGTTCTTACAATGAAGGGTTAGAATGTAGCATAAAGCATAATCTTATGTTTTTTAACTACTGTATGGGTTATCCAGGGAACTGCAGAGGAGTAAAAACTCTATCTGGTAAAAACATTGAAATTAAATTTTAAAACAGAATAATAAAACACCTGGAAGGTCATCTAATAAGAGTGGTTAAATCAGTATGATTTGTGACAATGGAGAATCAATCTGTTAAATTTCTTTGAATGTCCTAATAAAGGAGAGGGACAGAGAAAATCAGTACGTATAATGTATTTAGTGTTTTAAGATGTGTCTGACAGCACGTGTTACTATAAGCTACTAAAAAAACCCCAACCATAGGAAGATATGCATATGTTATGTTAACAGGGCTGAAACCAGAGAAAAGAGAAGTAAATGAAAATTTTAATCAGAAAATAAGATCTGTTGAATATAGATATTTGTGTGTGTGTGCTTAAAATGAACAGACAACACAGTGATAGATGAAAATAAGCAGTGATGCCCTCGATAAGAAGAGCTGACACAGGAAGGGAGACACCTTAAGCGCTCATACCACTCACATGCTTCTAAATTAATCATATCAGCTCAGGAAATGAACCTCAGAATTATTGAAAACAGCTCAATGAAGATGTAAGTTCAATGTGCATTTACATTTGAAGAGCAAATGAGATATTGGTTGTACGAAAGTGGTAGAGAATAATGTGAAAGTATGTAACTCATTTATATATGCCATGGTTTTTCTCATATCTAGAATATTGCCTATATATAGGCTGTATGATTTCTATAGAGTTAGAGAATTTAGAGATGATTTGATCAAGAAACAGAATTTGGAAATTATGAAAGACTTGTATGAAAGAGTATAGAATGATTTGGGGGCTTTAATTTTTGAAAGAAAAAGCTTTTCTGTAATCAGGTTGCATTTTTTATTAAAGTGCATGGAAGATGCAGATTGAGGGTTTCTGTTTCATGAAAAAACAAAATCAAGGTTCTTCAGAAGTGGGAAGAAGCAGTTAAAAAACTGTTTCCCCAAAATACCTTTCTCCTTTAACACAAAATTGCACTTCAGAACTTATTGCAAAAGATATCACTAAGGTCAAGAAACAAAGACTGAAAATTTGGCTGAAATTAAAATAAACAACAGCTATAAAACCTGAACAGATTGGTATGAATTAAAATCTCTACTCTTCAGCACTTGATCTCCATTCTAAACACTAGCTATAAGAATGCAGGAAATTTACCTTGTATCTGATAAATGCAGAGTATTATACTCACCAGATGTCATTCAGACTGGTCATGCAGAAAGTTCAAAAACCTGAGGAGACCCAGGGTCTTGGAACCCACTTGAGAGCTTCAAAGGGCACTAGTTAGAGATGGTAGGAATTACTAGCAAAATGATGGGACACATCTTCAGGAGAAAGTTGGGGATGGGGATGCATCAGTTTCCCAAGGTTCCCATTCCTGACCTCAGAGACATCTGCGGCATGGATCTCTGCCACTGCAGAAGAAAGACAGAAAGTTTGTCATAACATTTAATTCCCAGCTGTCTGCATGATAAAGCATTCATTGCAGTATTTGAAATCTGAATGTATAGAGGTGTATGGGCAAATTTCATCCTCTTTCCAGAAGTAGAAGTCATCTTTAAGTGAAGTTTTTTGACTTCTGAATTTTTCTTTGAAAGTATGTCAGTATCACAGGAAGGTATCCAGAACCGAGGCAATGCCACTGGTGTGTCTGGTTGGCCATCAGAGGAACTTGTAGTCAAATGGCACAGCAGCAAATACTGAATAATTCACATCACACACGTGGTGGGAGCCATGCTGCCCAAATAACAAGAACAGAACAAACGGCTTGACAGGCTTCATTATCAAAAACTTTCTCATTGTCCTTTTCCAGGAAGAAAGTCATACCAAGAGACACCTGTATAAAACACAGGAGAAGCATGAGCTGTGGTCAGTCTTTTAAACAAAACCATAAGAAGGGAGCTATTCAGATCTTTTCCTTTGACATCTCATGTTGATCACTGAGAACTTAATACAGAGGAAGCAGAAATGTAAAGTAGCTGCTAGTGTCTCTATATAACTCATGAGTAAGGGAGGCTGTACAAATGTCTTCTTTATATTCATTTGGAGCAACAACTTAAGGTGTTATAGCAGCAATCTGCGAATGCTGCTGATGACACAGGTAATAGAGGAAGTACTTGTAACCAACCACTTGTGCACATTTGCTGTTGTAATTTTACCTATGTTTGAAGTCTGAGCTTTAGGTTGGAAACATCAAATACAGCAAAAGAATAAAGTTAGTTCTGCCATGAAATAATGAAGTGTTACGTAATTGTTTTATAATCATCGCAAGTCATTACTAAGCCTGCTATTATATCAGTATTAAGATCTTTTTACTTGCTGCACAGAGTAAACAGAAAACAACGTCAGGCAATACAAAAAGCAACCTTTAAGAAAGTCAGCATTCATGCCATGAAACCTAAGTACTATGAAATAAGCTGACCTTTTTTTTCCCAGAGTAATTGAAGTGACATATACTTAAACTACAGCCAGAGCTCACTAAGCCACGTTAGTATGGGTCCTCAGAGGGATTAATTCATTGTAGAAGTCAATCTGTTCTGTTCCTCTAATCTTTTGAGAAAATTTGGAATTCCCTAAAAGACTTGGGATGAAGAAAGTCAAAAGACCTGTTAAAAAGTGTCATCAAAGAATGTACTAAAAAGGAAGTTTGCAAGTATTGTGAACAGGGTGGCATTTCAGGCATTATGAGTCTGAGCACTGGAGTGCTGGGTCCTCTGGTGGGGAATTGCCTTTGGTTCCCTGTGTTGGCAGACATAGAATTCCTTTCACCACTTGATTTTATTTATGGATGATTGCATGCTAAAATTAATCTTCAGGGCTGCTGTTGTCAGAGAACTGCATTGTCTGGCCTGTCTGTGGTATAAATTTAAAAAAAAAAAATAGAAGGGAAAAGTATTTTTTTTGTGCATGATATGTATGAGTGATTTTAAAACCACTTATTTCATAGTGAATCTAAATGTTTTCCTATTGTTTTATTTTTTCCCCTTCTATTCTGAAGAATTATTTTCCCCTGTAGGACTGCTGAAGGAGGAAAAGAAGACTTGGGTCGATTGTCATTTTCATTAATGTGGGCTACAAAGTAGATGTCAGAGCTGAAGGAGAGTATAATAACATATGACAGGCAGTATGAGGTAATAAGAAAAAGCAACGAATAATTCTACTATTTTACTACATTCAGATAGTTTAAAAAATGGAGGAACTGAGAAAATCTATCATTTAAAGCAGCTGAGCAGTAAAGGAGAAAGGTAATAGAAATAGCAGATTAAGAGTTACTTGCAGTCTAACAGAGTCACAACTTCATAGATATCTTAAACACTGCAGCTTCTAGATTTACAGACTGAAAATCTGTAATGTGCTATATGAAAAACTAAGACAGTTGTTTGTCTATGTGACTATAGGTGCTATTCTTGTGAATGTTCCAACTAAATTTTAGAAGCTGGTTCAAACCATGAAAATTCTTTACATTCTCCAGAGAGACTTTGCATTCTCTCTTTTATTTATTTAAAAAAATAATTAAAAAATCCCTAAGGAATAAATTGTTAAGAGATGTGAGAGTTTTATTTATCTTCTGTAAGTTCTTGAGAGTATATTAGAAAAAACCTAAGTTGCAGAAGTTTAGAAGCTTTTTTTCTTTAATGATCTGCTATCAAATGTGGAAAGAATTCTCTGTGATGAACTAGGAATATATCATTATATATAATTTTCCACCTTTTAATGAGTAATATTTCAGTGATATTTTCAGACTAGATGGAGCTACTGTCACTAGATAATTTTCAGAATAAGGAGGACAATATTACAATTATAAATCAAGTTCAATTTGGATGTTAATCTGTGTTTTCCCTGGAGTTTGAGTAGGATACATGCTGTGGTAAAAACAAACAAAAGCATTACTCATGGAACTTATTCCTGCCAGAAGTGTTAGCATATTAACAAATGATGGACCACACCCAATAATAGTTTTCAAATGAAATTCAGAACAATTGTTTTCAAGGTCCCTTCCTCAATGATTGCAGGACCACCTAAATACTTGTGGAAAAGTCTGAACAAAAAACACTGCCTGACTTTCAGCATTCATCCTAAAACCTCAGCAAGGAATATTAGAGAAATACTTACATATTAAGTAATGGTGTACATATATGCAGCCAACTAGGCATCCTAGCTGTCTTATTGCTCCACCAACCAACTTCTAATTAACAAAAAAACCCACAAAAACTAAACAGAAAAAGCCCAAACCCACACCACACAATCAAACAAAAAATTGTTGCTGAAAGTCGCTAAGTATTTCTGTTGATGCAGTAGAAATCCATCAGTGTAAAAGTGATTTACAAGGAATCAAAACCAGAGTTTGCCTTCCATATTTTGTGATCATTTGCTTCCTGAAAGGTGAATGTAGAAATGTCACCAAAATATAGAGAGGCACTTTATTCAGCCAAGAAATACAGGCGTGTGCACATCAGTTTCTCAGTGTATACAGCTGGAGGAAATCAAGTGAATGGTTTGAAGGTTCCTCAGCAAATGGATGACTTGTGACCACTAAGCTTGACCTTAGGAAGAAAAATTTAAAGCAGACAATATAATTCAGAATTTATTTTAAGTGCCAAAGAATCTTTTCTGTATGGAGCTGATCAGCCTTTCTTGGAGGCCAAATAACTTGCAATTATCAGAAAATTCAGTTTCTTCTTAAAGGTTCATTTATATCTTTAGATGTTAGTTCTCACACATGCCAATTTATATGCCAAGGTTTTTTTCCAACATAGTTGCTTTCATCATAACTGAAGCAAGATTTTTCAATCCATGTATAGTCTTATAATGTTATTTTTGTTGAATCTGAACAGAATTACTTGATGGCTTTATCTGCAAAAGCAGACAGTATGTCAGAATTCATTAATAATCAACATCTTTATGAGAAGATTAGAGATATCAATTGTTTCTTTTTGAAAACTGTAAACCATTGCACAAACCAGTTATCCTAATTTGCATTAATGGATTTACTTGCAAAGTGGAAGTCTTGTGAAATATGTTTAGTATTGAAATAGGGTCAGTATTTCTTAGTGTCTTTGAAATTAACTAAACCTTTTCTAGATAGGTGACTTTAGTAGGACCACAGTAATTGTGATGTGAAAAATACAAAATTATTTTAATGTTTATATGCTTCCATCTATTATCTGAAGAACAATGTATACAAGTAGAAAAACTGTCCATATATTATGTCTGAGGTGAATTGAGGAAGAAATAAAAAGCTACCACAGCATTTTTTTTGCTTGGCTAGGTTTTCTTTTGCCCTCGAAGTAGCCACAGTGAACTGTCCTGAAGCATTATCTTCCTTTTTTAATTTATTTCGTGTTGTTCCTATGTTTAGTTGGTAAGATAAGAATGGCTTTGAAAAAATTTGACTTCTAACAAGACTGAATATTTAATAAGCACTAAAAATAGAAAGAAAATCCTAAAAATAGGCATAGAGTGATTAGTGAAAAAAATAATAAAACTTTTATTCAAGATCAGCTCACCAAGAAGAAGCTATACTTCTATTTGGTAATATTGTTTTATTAGATGGTAAGGCAAGTATTTTCAAAGGCACAAGTCACAGTTAGGTACCTAACTCCTTTTATGTCTTAAAAAAATATCCCCATAGTCCTTTCCTGAAGCAGCAGTTCTTGCCCTCTCGCATGTTCAAAGCCATGTGCCTATTCTTTTTACATCAAAATGAAAAATACCTGCAGGCACAAGGCTTATGCTATGATGGCCTTTTCCAGCTCTCATTGATTTCACTGGAAGTTGGATGAGGACCCCTGAGCACAACTACGACATAAATGCAAGGACAAATAACTACAATTTTTCCCTAAGCATGATCATTTCTCTTATATTGGCCAGTCACATAGTTCTGCAACTTCAAGTTTCTCAGTTGCATAAGACTGCCCAATAGTATCACTTAGAAAAAATTTACCATGTTTCAGTAAATGGTTTCATTTGATGTTCAAATCAATCCTTTCTCAAAGATACATATTTTATAGATTACAATTTCACTTCAAAGGATTCCATGCTGCTTTGACTGACATTTGTCATGTAGATACAGTAGAGAAAGATTATTTGTCTCGACAGCAGGCTGACGACAAAACATCTATACCATGATTAAGCTCATTTCTAGATTAAAAGGATTACACTAGCACTTTTTACAGCTGGCATCACCATGACAGTTGCAGTTATTAGTCTGCATTTCAGCAGTTTGCATTTTTTTACAATAAATATCTGAGATTTTTTATCAGGATGACATAGAACTAAGAAAAACAGTAACATTATCTGCAAGATTTTTTTTTCATTAGAATATCCTACCATTGATATTTGTTTGATTTTGAGGGAAATTTCATACTGATCACAGTCTTGAAATTGACATCATATTTATAGAGACAGATATATTTGCCTTTTTATTTCCTAGTTCTGTAAACTTTGAACATCTAAGCCTTGACTTTCTTTTAGAAAGCATACTTCAATTTTTTGTGGTTTTCACTGTGTGTTTCAGCATGTGAAGGAGATTTCTTGAAAAAAGTAATGGCAGTTTATGTTGGCTAAATAGGGCTGAAAAGTGTTTTTTTGAAGGTGTATTTTAACATGAAAAAGCTTAGGGAAAAATATAATTTAAAGAGTTGGGTTATTCTCCGAAGAAGGTAAAGCTGGAATTAAGGCACATTGTATGAGCTCTGTTTTCTAGAGAGGTTAAGGTCAAAGAGGAATTATTAGGATAATTGAACAGGACCATTCTTCAACAGAAATTACTAACCTTGTTAGTGTTTTATAGACCTTACTGAGCAGATCGTATACCAGTAGAGATTGAACTTAAGTGTCGTTCAGAGCCAGTAAAGTGGTCAGGTGGAATTCAAGTGGGATGGCATATAGAAATGTATCTCGGGGTGTTGCATTAGCAGCCTGGATCTAATTCTTAAGACTGGGTTAGAGCCTAGAGACAGAGTTTGCAAAGAAACACAGAAACGTTCTGTAACTCTGTGTTGCTGCTGTGCCTGCAGGTGCTCGAGCCAGCCTAGCTCACAGCGGAGTTGGATGTGCACGGTCTTTGCACCAAATAGCTCAAACCAACAGCTGTCCGTAAACCAAAAGGGGTGGATCAGAGCTGGACAGGAGAAAAGATGCTTCTATTTTTATACCTTTGTTAGGATTAGCATCTTTTACTCTCCTTGTGTTTTTCATGGACAGATATATCAAACCACCCACTTTTTTTTTTTAAACTTGTTTTGTGGTAATAGTATCTTTGGGCATTCTAATGTTAGATGCTGTGGTTTTCTTAATCAGGGAGTAGTGTGCCTGACAAGGTTTTGTTCTTAACCCCCCAAAAATTTGATGAGTCAGTCCTAAATTGAGGGGGAAAGTATCCAGGAAGGATCATATGTGCAAAGACAATTGCTTCTAAAAGGAGAGATTTTAACCATTTCACACAGACAATAAATCCTACAGTAGCTTATGTTTCCAGGGGTTGAGGCATTATCTTCCACTTGTGTGGCCCAGAAAGGAAAAGGAAAAGAAACTTTAGACTGTCACTGTTTCCATGCTTTCCTTATGAAAAATGACTTTGTGTGAAACAAGGTTTTTAAAGTCCTCTGATGAGACTTAAAGTGGATGGTATTCACCTGTATAAAATATGAATAGGTGAACAATCCAACAAGCAATGCCTCAGAGCATAAGAGCCCTCACAAATCACAGTTTCAAAAATATGTTGAAGTATCCATTTAGCAGAGACTTGTTCAACACCTGTTCTTGAGCAACCACAGAAAATAGTTATTTAATTTTATAACTACAATATGGCAAATAAATAACACTTTGCTGTCTGATGTTGCAATATGTTCAAAAGTTCAGCTTCAGTCAATACATACACTCATGATAGTGTACAGATTATGTTACTACTGACATGCTGCTAAATATGAAATACTTTTAATGCACTGTTAAATACTATATAAAGAATACTGTAAAGGAGAATCAAAGTGAATCCATATTTCCATGTTTCCAGTGAATCCATGTTTCTTTTTTATCTAGTTTATATATATTTTTTATATGTATTTATAAATACAGTTTCTCAAAATCCCTTATTGTTCCACTAAGAATTAATGTGCAGAGACAGACTGAACATCAGTCTTTTGTACTTGAAATTAGAAAAAGTTTTACTCCTTTGCTTTAATAACATAGGGTGGACTGTAATGCTGAAAACAATCGTTAGATGAATTTGGACTTGTTTAAATACTTCAAACAATCCTCAAACATGTGGTTTGTGCACTGCTACTGCTGTTTAACAGAGAAAGACCTCAGGACTGAAAACCTATCTTGTGTTTCATTCTGTGTTATTCTGTTATTATGGGAACCAGCTACAAACATGCTAAAGTAAGTAAGCAGAAAACTTTAATTTGGTAGTATATTACACTTACACAGGTGTTAATGAGCACAAAAGATGCAAACAATGAAGAGTCAGCCCCAGATACCATAGATCCAAAAAATTATTCAAGACATCCATCTCCATCACTCTTCATGTCTTCTTTTTTCTCAGTGGCTCACCAGAAAATAATGTTCTCAGATAAAATATTCTCTATACATTGGGAGAACATTTAGCTGATTTATGAGGCTTTTAGCTATTACACATTTACCTACTCAATAAAAGTACTTACATCATACAACACACAAGCTACCTCCACGATCCAAGAATCACTCTTAAAGTGACACATACATCAAATTGTAATGTGATTTCCTGTACCTAATGTATCACTTAAGGGAAAATAACAGGCATTCCATTGTAGATATTTTTTTCTTCATTAATTGTTCTTTGTTTTCTCAGACAGAAAGAGAACTGTTGTGGCTTTCTCATACACATAAATATATTCTATAGCAGTAAAAAAAGAGCTAGAAGGTAGAGACAGGTTCTGGGAGTGAGAGAAATACAGAGATTGTGATTTTCTTAATTTCGTTTTTTGTTTTCAGGCTTGGAATTAAGTTAATGCTTATGTAAATCATTTTTTAAAAATGCATAATTTAAAGGGATTTTGATGAAAATGCATGTCTTGTTTGCAAAATAGACCAACCAGCTTATATCAGAACTATTAACCTTAGATTAATTGAGAATCAGAAGAAAAGCAGGTACATTTAATATTTAATAACAATGTGTCTTTTTGGACAACATGGTCTGTTAAGTGCATATTTCATTGCATTAGAGTAATATGTACTATTTAGGCTATTATTTTAAAACCAGAGACCTGGTATCACTATAAGATGCTGGAATAAAGAGAAATTGGAGGGTAAGAAAGTCACAAAGAAGGAGGTAGATAAGACTGATTGTTTTTGATGGAGCTTCAGTCAGAGCCTGAGCTTACAAGTCCTGACCGACCGCTGAAAATATTGAGACTCTAAACTGAGATTTTGACAATCCACTTCCTCAAAAATTATTACAATACTTCCTACCTCAATTCTACTTGTAGCAAAAATATTTGAATGAGCTATCATCCATCAGATAAAGTTTTGAATATCTTTTGTCAAGTCTCTTTCTCCTTTATAAGCATAAGACTGTCTTGTTCCAGGATCTCTCAGCCTTACTTATATATACTCAGCTCAGCTTATATGTCACAAGAGCTCAAACCATTTCTCAAGCAGTGAAAATAACATTCTTTGCAGAATTTTACATCATTTATCTTTGTCAGATAACTAAAAACTGGCTTCCCTGTACAGAAACAATGAAACTTTACATCCAACTGTCTTCAGGAAAATAGAGAGAGCATACTGCAGTACGAATAACCTTCAGACTCCCACACTCATAGTTTCTATAAAGTTTCCCAGCTGTTGGTTACCTGCCCCCTCGCACCTGAAATCAGCAATCTGTCAGCCAATAGAAGAAATAGGTGAGACAAAGCAGGGGTGGTTTTGCAGGGCCAAGTATCAATTAACTCTTGCAATACTAGAAATATTTGCAATAGATGAATTGCTAGTGAATCTATGATAACCATCTCAGACAGAGGGTGGCTGAGCTGCAGACTTGACAGGTTTGAATTTCAAGGCCTTGATTCCATCAGTTGCGTAGTCATTACAATCATGCTGTAGAAAATCTAGCGGCATTTTCTGAATAAATTATGTTCAAAAGGAAAAGGTTTCTAATAATAAGGTTTAGATTATAGCCTCTGCTGAAACTGAAGAAATAAAGTTTTGCATAGTAGTTAAAAGGTAGTCTTAACTTTCTTTTGTACCTGTGGACTGTTAATCACAACATATGCTATATAACCTCTAATAAAGATAAAAACTTGACTATAAATTTTTCTCAGTATAAATTCCTTGAGAATATTAACATGAGTCTCCCATCTGTATCCATATATATGTATAAAGGCTTTACAAAAATAAGTGCAAAAACCTTCTTGAGTAAAATCTGACTTTTACCAGATGTTTTGCAACCTTTAAAAATGTAGATTTCTGCATATAACTGGCAGCTTTTCTTTCAGAATGACATAAATTTAGTTTGATTCAATTCTGGGGCTACACTAAATATTTGAGTAACTTTGGTCCATAGCAATAGGGATGTGACAAAATTTATCTTCTGTATTATTGAAATAATATGTTTTTGTGGCTAACAAAAATGAACCTGAAAGGCTTGAGAATAGATATACCTTAAATAATTTACTTTCTATGTATTGTATTCCTAATGCTGATTAACAAAGACAGCACTCAGCCATGTGATGCAAATGAAGAAACAGGCACAGACACCTGCCAAATGTGCAAAACTGAAGGTTTGTAGCATCAGTAAACTGTGTTACCATTGATAACTCTGATCTAGGACAGTCTGTCCAAACATGCTTTGAAATTATATGTTAAACAGCTTGGTTAGGTATTGCTTGCTCTTTTTTGAGGGTGAGAGCTTTCACTTGTTGCTGCTTCATCAGTCTATCTAACTAAATTCAGGAGTAATGAGCAGGCAAAATTTTCTTGATAAAAGAGCCCTGAACAAAACTTTATCCCATTGAGCACAGCCCATTGAGATTATTCAGTTTCTTCACAGCCTAATCTCACTTTATAGCCTTGCATTACTGTCTATATATTAATAACTGCTTCTAGCTAACCTCCTTTTCAGAGCTTCATTTCTTATTTAGTTAAATTTAAAGTCAGCTCCTTATTTCTTTCCTTCTGGCTAATCTCCATGCTTGAAAACAATACCTGTGAAACTATTCTTCTGTCTACAATCAATCTGTTTTTCAACTCTATTTTACATGGTGTCTAACAAACATTTAATAAATTTTTTGGTTGAAATGGTTAACTGTTAAGAAACCAGTATTATTATTTGTTTATACTCTGCTTTCTGTCTCTTGTTCATACCTGGTGCATAACCTTCATGGGGCAGGAATTTTTTATTTGCTGTGCTCTGTGTTTTGACTTTAGTTCCCTTATGGAGACAACAGTTATATCAACAAGTACTAAAAATCAGCCTGAGTTTCTTAAATAAAGTCTGGTCTTTAGGAAAGGATGGCTGATGCTCTTATATGCCATGAGTAAAAAAGGTCTAAGATACTGCGTCAAGAGATAAGAAGGACAGAGTAGTTTATGTCATGACAAATCTTTGCAATGAGGGCATGTGTGATGTTCTTCTTGAACTAGTGCAGCAAGACAAGCCACTAATGATTCTGCAGTAGACAGCTGATGATCTTGAAACTGAGTAAGAGCTTTTGATCTCTGTAGTCTGCCAAGCAGATTTCACAGACTGTGATGGAAATGCTATTTACCAATTATTCTATTTTCTATTTAAGGAGAAACATTCTAGCATAATTAATCAATAACATGAACTAAGTTTAGTTAAACTGAGGGGAATGCAGTGCATTCTCTTGCAACACACTTCATTGCATATGATCTATTTTTAGGAATTTCAATCACTATTAGGGATTATTTTACACATCAGGTGTGTTCTCACTGAAGTTCATAAAAGCTGCATTAGTCTCAGTTGCATGAAATATTAAGATAACTTCAAAGGTGACTTTCAAGGTCATATATTTTGACAAAATATTGTAGAAGTGACAAAAATATTTGGCAGTCTGTTCTGTAGAGTAAGACTTTATTAAGAACCCAATGGTTAATCATGAAGTTAACACATACAATGATTGCCTGCTCTGCCCTCACCTTGTTTCCTATTAATTCAACATCACACCATGACAGTAGAGCAGATTGTCATCACTTCATGGCATTATACATAAAATGTGTTGTTATAAACATTGCAGCAAGTCAAGATGTAGGATATACAGCTAGAGTAACATGTTTGGTGAAAAGTGATACCTTATCTCTCTCTGAATTTTGTTCCTCAGTTTAAACATCAGTGCAAAGATTTTTGCAAGATCTGTTTATCATTATTCAGTGCTGGAAAGGAGACAGACCAGAGAAACAGAACATTCTTTCAAAATCAGGAAGCTACAGTGAGTGTCTTGGAAAGGCTCTGAATACACTGAAGCAGAATAAATAAAATAAAATGAAACATAAAATAAACAGCACTTTTAGAAGTAGAATAATTAAGTATGCTTCTAGTAGAGGAAATGTTTATTTTGTTTCTTGGGAAGTTTAACAAGTTTAGGGTAGAGACTAAATTAGACAAAATGCAAAGCAAATAATTAAAGTAACTTTAAATCTAAATTCTGAGAAAAAAAAAATCAGGTTTGAATTTTCAAAATTAAATGTCTGTTGAGATCCTTCTTGTCTACTGAATTAAAATTATATGGAAATGTTCCATTCCAAAGAATGAATATCCTTATGATAAATACCTATGATTTTTTAATTATAAATAATAAGTATTTTTTATGATCTTTCATTATTCCAGAACAGAAATATTCTAATAGCAAAAGTTGTAGTAGAAAACTATTATCTGGTAGGAAAAGGTTTTACTTTTTTAAAAAAGGGAAATAAGACTAAGGAAACTACTATACGAAGCTACCATAAATTAGCTAAAGTAGAACCTGGATGCCCAAGTGAGTATTTTGTAGCACACATGCACAAAACTAGAACTAAAAGATGGTCACATCTGCAGACTGTAGTAAAACTTTCTGTGCTTTATTCAGAAGTCCCAGGCTTTTTCCATTTCCCGTGAGAAACTCTATTTCAAAACCGATGGAAAACTAAGCAAGTCTTTTCTGATATTCAGCAAAAATTTACCCTTACTAAAATTGTCATGTTTTTCTGGTATAGCCTTTTAACCCCACAAAATATTTTTTTTAACACAAACAATCTTTAGAAATAGAAAGATAATTATCATATTATCACTTCATCCTCACTCGACGTAATATATTTTTTCATTCAGCTTTTCTTAAATTGAGATCACAGCTCTCAACACTACTTTCATTTCTTCATCTTGGGCTATACTCACTTTTATTTGTTTATATTTTTGAACACCAAAGAGATGAGAACAGTATCTAATGCACAAGGGACTGTTTCATCAAGGCTGTATAGAGATACACACTCACCTCTTTTCCTGATGATCTGATGCCTCTGCAAAATCTTTTCCCCTTGATCAAAAAAGGATCGATGTATGGTGTTGTATTACATGCACTATTTTTCCTGTTATCATAAAGAGAAAGGGCTGGCTCATCATTCCCCCTAATTACCAGCTGTACATTGACTTTGGTGACTGTACTTGAGTGGGTGGATTGGAACGTGGTGTAGCTGTGGGTTAAAGTGAGCTGTGCCTGCAATGGCTGAGCAGTAGACTGGGCATCACGTTCTTCTCAGAACATAGACTGAAAGTACCATGGGTTCAGTTTAATATTTGAAACTCAGCAGATCAAATGATATTTCCTTCAACCTACAGCCACGAAAAGCAGTGAGTTAAATTGAAAATCTCTTCTAGGAAGATCATAATAGTGACAGAAGATCTCATTCTACTCTCCACAGCATGTGTGGAACTGCTGTGGTATTTGATTCCCCTGCAGAACTGACTGAAAATGTGCTGGCTAACCTGACCAACCAAAAAATTGTACTGCTGAATATTTTGTTTCATATTCCCATAACATCTATCCTAAACAAAAAGATGCTTCTTAGATGGGGGTAACTAAGCACTGTCCTAATTAGTGAGTCTTGATTTTCCTCAACCCTTCCACTGTTTTGTCCTATTGACCCAGATTCAAGTGTTAGCAGCCTTTACAAATCTTATTTTCATTCTGACCATCAGCTAGTGTGGTGAGCTGGAGTTTTACGTGGACATTGACTCTGGAGTTTGAAACAGTGACTATAGTTGGGGTGGAAATCCTGCCACAGCCATTGACTTGTTCCTAGAAATAAAGTCGTTGCTCTGGAATGTGGACAGGCATTTCTCCCTCACAGGTTCTCATCATTCATCAGGATTGTGACAGAGCTGCAATGACAATTATTTTCCCTGCCTGATAGACGTCTTTCCAGTTTGCTGTGTTAAGTTAACATTTATGCTTAAGTTATTTATGCAAATAGTACTGGCTGCAGCAGTTTTGCTAGGGAAATGGGATGCTCAGCTCTTCTAGTTCTATACATATATCTTTAAAATTCCTTTATTGTTTTTATCATTTAAACCTGTATTACAGGAACTGAGATTTGAGAATTCAGGTGCAATGAAGACAGGAGGAGTTCTTTCAGCTAACTCTGCTGGCCAAATAGCAACTGGGTCTTGCTAACAAACACCATAAATTTAGCTGGGATTAAACAATTTTGCAATATATTGTTGCCTTTAATTATAAATAATCTTGGTAAGGACAGAGCTGAAATGCATTGGAGACAAAGCAAGTAACTGTAAATTGTCTGTGTAACATAGTTTAAATACGAAAAGTCTTAAGGCTGTTGTAAAAGTGATGCTTTCTATTCTAAGCACAGGCATATTTCATAATCCCAAAAACATATATAAATTTAGGCAACTGTTTGTAAAGGTTCTGCCTTTGTGGACAAGTAGAACATAAGGAACTAGACAATAAGAGGGGAAATGCTGAGAAAATACCATGCATGAATGGGGCTTTAGAGTGCATCTGCAAAGAGATCTGAAATAGCAAAAGAAAAGAAAGGAAAGAGCAGCTTGGGATATAGTGTCGTAAGTGAAAAAAATCTTCCTTCCTGTTATTTTCTTAAGGCACTGAGGGAACCAAGATATATATGTTCATTATCAGCAAGCAGAATTAGATCTGACTTTTTTTCTGTTGACGAAAAGACCCACGCAACTATGAATTTTTGTTGACTATTTGGGTACAAAAACAGTAATGTTGCCTAAAACAGCAGCTTGTCTGGAGCCCACACTTTCCCTACAGAGTCTATAAATTGCCATGGTGGGAAATGAAACATTTCCAAGCTTATCAGTTTTTTCCTAAATCTTGTCATTTTTTGGGTGATGTCCAGAAAGATTATCAAAGAGTCTTGGGTTATGTTAACATTCCCCCATGCATTCCTATGAGAAGTGGCCCTTCCAAGGCAGTTCAATAAACAGATAAATCAAGGGAAGACATTCATAGGCATATCAACAGTGGGATATTTAATATAAGTTACAACTTCCTCTCTTCACACTAGCAAGCTGTTAATAGCATTCGATTCTTCTGCTGCAAAATTATACATTAATTTTTAAAGGATAGCTCTAGACAAGTGAAAAATTGGCAACGTACCATTCCACAAATTTATTTTTAAATTGTTTTCCCAGTTGCATGGCTGGTTGTATCATATTTTAATAAATATATCATTTAAATTAGCAAGAATCATATGAAAGTAAATTGGATTTTGAACAGGAGAATTCAAATGACAAAAATTGGCTAGGTTGCTGCTTGTTTTTTGTTCAGCTCACCTTTACAAAATGACCATATGTTATATCTTCATTTCTTGGCAACTGCAGAGTTGCATGCAGATACAGTCCTTCTGTTGATACTCTCTTTTCATTGTAGTGCTTCTGTCTAGAGGCGTCATTTTGTGAACAGCTGTAATGTTGTTATTAAAAGCAATACATATATTTTAAAACAAAATAGTAGACATATGTGCCTACTGTCAATGCAAGCAAGTCTATCTAAATGTCATGTCGAGTGTTGCAATGGCTGGAAAACAAAGCTGCTTTCTCCCATTTGCATTTCTGAAACCAATTTTGTACAGGCTTACAATCTGTCTGCTTCAGAAAACCTATTCTGGGAGATGCTCAGGTATGAACTTGGCACACATAACTAGAGATACAGAACTTGATTCTTCACTGCCTTGATCCGTTTATGACCATTTACCCCTGCAGAAAATAGGTAGAAAACACAACTGTTCATTTTCAGTAATATGGCACATTCATCTTTCGTAAGTGATGACACAAGATGCAACGGTTTAAGTAATGAAGAATGTTCTATTTAATACTTTTATTAGAAGTGTTTGGCTGTTCTAGCACTACCTTTAAGTAAAACCCTGGTATCATAATGGCATGGCTTCTAATAGTCAGGATCAAGTACAATAAGTCAGCGATCTTCTGAACTTACTTTTAAAACCTAAAAAATGCCATCAGTTTTCAGATCAGATTGCAGCTTTTATATTCTTGTTAATGATTGTTAAAAAGATTTTGATTAGAAAAACAGTAATTTTCTACTGCGTAGTAAAATACCTAAAATTTCTTATGTTTTTGGACCATTAACATCTATGAAATTATTATAGATTTATGCTACAATATATCTTAAATTTACCATTAACATCTATGATATTATTATAGGCTTATACTACAACATATTTTAAATTTATTTTAAATTTTGTCCTGCATATCAAACTAATAAAGTGTTGGTTATATGTGCATATGCAAATTCTAGCTGCTCGAGTATAAAATTAACATCTGGATTTTAGATTCACAAATGCCATATAGAAATGAAAATATCATTTGGTAGACTTTCACATCACCATAAATCATATCTCCAAGAGCAAACGGAAATGGGAGTTACACAACTGATTTGAAAGTAATTCTGTGGGTTTTGCTATCACCAGACGCAACCTGAGGATCACCAACAGAAATTTCCTTCCTAAGAGAGGACCTGACAAGGCTGTTTTTCTACATCTCCATGTTCAAATGTGCAGCTGGAAGAGTTTGGCATCTTCACTGGCAAACATAAATAAAATCTTATGTAGAGTGTTTCTAGACTAAATGGTCTTCCTCTGAGAATCCTCAAGAATGCATCTGCTTCTGTGTTGCAGTGCCCTTATTAGTGGATTCCTGACTTAGAGAAAACTCTGGATGAAGGTAATCATAAGAGATGAAACTGAGGTGAAAAAAAACCCAAACATTTTTAGACTCCAAAACTGTTGTGTCTTTGTCCTTTAAAGATTCTCAGACGTAAGTTTAACGGCATGTATTTTTTTTTCCTTTAGCGTATGTTAAATTTATTAGATCCCCATCCCTGTATAAATCTGGCATATCAAACCACAATTTGCCTTGTCAGCTCCTATGAGTGAAATCTATTGCAGTTACAGAGCTGTCCTGCTTTTGCCTTTGTAGCAACTTTCAGACCACAAGAACAATCATCAGTTTAAAGCAGGCAGATCCATTACATTTCCTCTGTTCCTACAACCCCACATTAAGCTAATATTATCTATTTCCCAAGTGAAAAAAAGCCCTTCCAGTCCTATCAATTATTAATTCTTTGCTTGCAGCTAATGTTTTGTTTGAATTATTTAAATGCATCTTCATTTATCAATAAACATAAAATGTTAAACAAAGAATACTGATGAAGGACATTATTTAAGCCATAACATTTTATGAGATTATTTCAAGCGCCTTTTTTGATTTATTAGCACAATATGTTTTATAATTATTTTTCCATTTCTAAAAAGAAAACAAACCAAGAAACACCATGTTTCTGGGTATCATCAAGAGATTTGAAAGCTTACTGAGTGCTTTCAGGAATGGTGTATTTTGGACTTCTTTCTCAAAACAAAAAGAAAATTCCCAATCTATTTGCTAGGAAAATTCAAGACATGGTTAAGATATAAGGTGCCTGTGATTTATTATGAGAATAACAGTTTCTGACCTTCACTTTAACCTCTGTTTCTTTTTTTCCAAGTCCAGCATTGTGTCAGAAACATATCGAAAATCATGTCTATTGTTAAAATACTTGAAATTAAAACAATTGAGATGAAAGAACAATAAATGATACAGTTTTATTATTATCTTCATATGACTCTCATGGTTATAAAAGGAGAAGAGAAATAGTCAGGTAACAGAAATGAAATCAACATCATATTAATGAATTATTTCAAGTTACGTCTGTCAATTTAAACAACCCCTGATAAAATATGGAACATTCTTAAAATTACTGTGTCTTCTTTCTCCTGGTTTCTAATACAATAAATTAAAATAATTTAAAATTAATATCACAGGCATATGAAAGTGACATTTCTTGAAGCTAAAATGATACTTAAGGCTAGCCAAATTTTATCCCATGTCCAATGTGCCCCTTTACCTTCAGGTGTATAATTTTCTCTCCTGCAACAAAACCATTCAGAAGCTTGGAGAAAATCATATACCAGAGATTTTAAACAAAAATACTTTTAAAAGTCTCTTCTTTTTCTGTGATAAAGGATGTTGTGGTATTTCTGTGGTGTTCCAGATTATGCGATGAATAGATATCTATGCTCTTGACAGAAATATTAACCTCCCATCTTATGACAAATCTCATTCATTGAGAAAGCTCCTTTTGAGTAATTGCTTATGACCACTTGATAGGATCTCAGTAAAGATGCCAGCCATAATCCAGGTCCTATTGTATTATGCACTTATTAAAAGTGCTTTCCCTCAGGGTTATCAGACAAGACAGACAAAAGATGGAAGTCGGGAAGTTTTAACCAACCATTTTTATGGTAAGCAGCTAAGGTACAGAAGTCATTAATAGTTTTGCTAATTAAAAGTATAGTAAGAAGAGTCTCTTGTGGTAATAGACTATAGTATTGGGTACAACTATTTTTGCTGACTCCAAACTATATTCATGACATTTAACTTCGTGCAATTGTTGTTTCCCCCCTTGTTTTCCCATATGAGATAAGAAGAATCTGCATATTTATGTACATAATTGGATTTTAAAGAATAAAAGAGCATCCAGAGGTCTGAAAAATGATCCTAAATTACAGGATGGCAGAGACAATTTCCAATTTTTTTAAAAATAAAATAATTTTCACTTCCAATTCCCAAAGCAGATCAAACAGCTTTGCTTGTGCATTGAAAGGAGCAACAATTTGTCAGATGCAAAATCTGATAGTTCATACTAAATATAGTTGTATTAGTTTGCTGTGAAAATATTTCAGATTAGTCTACAACAGAGTTTGGTGTGGACAATCAATATTGAGACTAATATCTTATAGAAAAACTGGTTCAACATGGGTGCTCTGTATATGTAAGATGTCTACAAACATGAACCAAGAATGCAGAACTGCAGACCCAGAGACAGAGTTTGTGCTGCTACAAGCCCATTACCACACTCAAACTTGTTCATTCAAAGGAAGCGTGAATATGGGATCTTTAGTAAAGCACTAACTTAGGTGTTTGAGCTTCCAAGTATAGTTACAGAACTAATTTAATTTCCAGCACTGAAATATTTTGATAATGAATATCTCTAGAAGATTAAATTTTTTAAATCTACAGATTAAGATGAAAATATTTTAAAATTGAACATAGAGCATTTTTAGCATAATAGCAGTCTTTTTCTTGGGAAAAATACTAATTGTAGCCCAAATACATTTAGTATATCTGGTAATGTGCAGGTGTCTTGGGGTGATGTTATGATACTTGTATCCCCTATCATTTGCATATGTGCTTAGAAATGTGGTCCTGTAGCTTTAATCGCATCCAGCAGCCGGGAGAAACTGCCGGGCGCGGGTTGTTTTGAAAGTCTCCCCCAGGCTTCTCGGCAGAAGAGTGAGGGGGAAGGGACATTGCTTAGTCTGGCTGTTGCCACTGTCCGTGGTTGCTGCTAGGTTTTTTTTCCTTCCCTGGGATTTTAGTTTTTCTCCTTTTTTTTGTCCCCGTTCTGGATTTTTGCTATTTTGGACTGTTTTCTCTCTCTCGCCTGAGAAACCAAGAAGCTCCCAGAGGACAGTAGACAAGAATTCCCCAGGGAGCCACTGGAGCAACTCCACCCGGCTCTCCGGGGATCCCCGGAGTGGGGGAAGCTGCACCTGAGGAAAAGGACACTAAAGTTCTTCAGTTGTTTACCCAGGTTTAATAATTTGGGTTTGTTTTTTCCCTCTTTCTCCCTTTCCCCTTCCCTTGTGCCTTGCAGGGCACCCTGCGTGTGTTATTAAATAAACAGTTGTTTGGTTTTTTTTTCCACTTTCATCCAAGAGCTTCTGTTGTGGTGGGGGAGGGGGTGTCAGAGGCCTTTGCTGGGGGAGGCTTTTATTCAGAGTGCTTCCCACCTGGAAAATTTGTCTCTAACCCGGGACAGCAGGTAATACTTCAGAGAAAAAAAACAGGTAGATTATACTAGAAAATTTTATCTTTTCTACAGGTAATTTGAATCATACACTCATGGACATATTGATTGAAAGGAGCTACTGGAGGTTTAGTCCAATTTACTGTTCAAATTGGGATTTTCAACATTGTCTTGGAGTTTTACAACTTTCCTTGGAATATAAAAGTTAGGTGAGATTCGGGATACAGTGGACCTATGCAATGTTTTGAGCAGAAGGGTGGTTTGCTATTTTTGTTTCGTTGTTTTTCTTAGGCATTCTGATATTTCAGTTTTCCATCTCCTTCATTGGACTGCTCTCCATTAACATCTGATTCTCAGTGCTGCTGACGGCCTCAGCAGACGGTTGCAATGCCTTGCAAAACTCAAGTGCTGTGCTGAGTGAAAAGGACTCTGTAAGGAGAAGGTCCTTCTTTATTGTCTAATGAAGTGTCCCATACCATACCATACTGTACCGTACCGTACCATACCACACTCAAGAACTGGTCACAAAGGATGTGTCTGCTTTGAATTATTATCCATAACATATCTAACATATCAATATGGCAGAAGTCAGTTGTGAAGATTCTTGTGGGAGTCATATCTGGGAAGCTGTCCCCTCGCTCGGTGTGCCCGGGTTTTCAGAGCACCATTTGCACACACAACCCCCAAACTCCTCCTAGGCACTGGTGAGCATCATCACAGCTTTGATTCCATTCCCAGAACTACTAATCTCCCACATCAATATTTCCTGGAACAGAACCACAATGTTGAAAAGCTGACTTGCTGTTGCTCTAGGCAATAACTCAGGGAAAATGCAAAGCAGAGAGTTAGTGTACCTGCAAGTGTTGGCATGGGAGTAGGATGTGGGCACCCTCCCGTCTCCACCAGAAGGCAGTATGTCAATAGATTCATGCCTACCCCTATTTAAAAAGCTTTTTGGTGTTATTTATCAATTTACATAACTTTAAAACCATGGTACAGTAGTTAATTCCTTTGTTACAGTGAAATTCCTATCTATGGAAGTACATATTACAGCCACATTAATATCACATTAGCTCATCGTGATTAATGTTATTGCAATGAATGAATTAATAATGATTTGTCTCTTTACAAAGTTGGGGTTTTTTTACCTTGACATGAAGAGGATCCATGGTATCGATTATCACAAATATAATGGATTGATTCATCATTTATGGGAAAAGAGGCTGCTCTTCCCATAAAGCTTATTCTTTTATTGCTTTTCTGGGTTGGTTTTTTTTCTTTTCCTCCTTTCCTCAGTAGATATATTATCTTTGGCAGGAATTCAAACCATCTATGGATCATTCCTAGGAGTCAACTTATCTTCAAGTACTGTAACTTGAATGCCTGCTGTGAGAATGAATGGAACTCAGATGACTAAGTTGTCACATATAAACTGTGAAAGGAGATGGTTATCCTGGATAATGAAGGTTAGGCATTAATGGCTGCTCCCTGGAGAGTGAGATTAGGTGCTTTGCAGCTATTTAACTGTGGGTAAAGGTGAGCAACCAGCATGTGTTTTGACACCCATGTATGCAGCAGCAGCATGAATTCCAGTGCTGCTGCTTTTACCCAGCTGAAGGGTGGGGCCCATGTCCTCCGGGAAAAGTAAAGTTACTTAAATGAGTCTCTTGATTGATGCTAGATTGATACTCTTATTGATAGAAGGTGGTGACTATATATACACCACGTACCTGATTCTATTTTTATGCATTCTTTTATTACTAAGCACTTAGGCTTACTTTTCATCACATTTTGTGATTATCTTAGAATTGATAGTTTTGCCACTATTTTTTGCTCTTTATTTAATGCTAAGAATTAGAAGAGATTATCCAGTATTTTGGTTTTCTGTCTTTATTTTTGCAAGGGCTTGATGGCTAAATCAAAATTGTAAGAGTACAATGGAACACAAACGGATAAAGAAGGAATAATTTGTTATACCTAATAGTACACCTTTGCAAGCACATCCCTTGTGATGCAAATAGGGTCACTCACTCCTTATAATCTTTTCTCAGTTGGAAAAGTGGTTGTTTTGGTCTCAGAGATCCTACCAATAGATGCAGTGTGGAGCCTCCAGGTGTGGAAAAGCTTGAAACGTAGGCAAAGGAATCACAGCAACATTCAACTGCTCACCCCAGTAACGTTGCCTTATGTCCTGCTTTTGTAAGGGTCTGTGATAGAGGGCCAAATTTTTAATGCCAATGTCTATTGTGACATTAGAATATTATTGACAGCACACTTACGGTACACATTTACATGACCGTTGTTGACTTCCAAAATAGTGACTTTAGGTGATATCATCTTCTCTTGCTGTTTAAGATTTTTTTTTCTGAAGTCCAGATCTTCATAAAAATTCCTGATATTATCTATCAGTAGATATTGATGCTATACTTTTTCAATAAAACCTGATTTTCCCCACTTATTTTTTCCTGATCTATATAGGGAATCTTTTAAAATATTTTACAGCTACACAAAAACCTCTTAAATATAGGGAGTATCACAAATTCCAAATGGGACTTCCTGTGAGATTTCCACATCTCCAAAGTTCAAAAATTAAACTAAAATATGACTAGAAAAAGTTTAATTTTTATTTTGTTTCCAAAAGTCAGAAAACCATATGTTTCAATATAAATGAACATTTTTCTGATGGAGAGGGTCATAGTAAGGGCACTTCCATCTCTAAATGAGAGTTTAGAAATTCATTGAAAACCTATATATTAACAGTAAATCAAACCATATGAATTTTCTTTGAAGATCCAGTCTGAACTTCAGGCTCTGGATCTAGAGTTTGCTTGCAATTACATTCTGTACTATTTGAAATTTAAGTCGTCTAGCACCTATATTCAATGTATAATTTTGATGGCTGCTTAAAAAACAAAGTCAAATAACTTTTTAGTGTAAAATCAAGTATTGTGGCAGGTGAATTCTGTTAATACTGAGTTCACACTCCTCCCAAGTGTTTCTTTAAACTTTTTGAGAACATTTTGTTTAATCAAGTTCTCAAAAAGAAGGATCAGGTAACAGTCTTAGGTACATACATGTCAGTAAGTCCAGATTGACACCTCTGGAGATACTTATTGTTGGAAATGCATATTGAAACAAATTACAAAGGCACCGAAGTCTTCTCTTCCACTAATCACTCACCTTCTCCTAACCTCTTCTCGTCCAAACTTATTATACAAGTCTCTAGAATCACGGAATATCTGAGTTGGAAAGTACCCACAAGGATCATTGAGTTCAGCTCTTAAGTGAATGAACCCTATGGGGACCAAACCCATGCTCTTGATGTTATTAACACCATGTTCTATCCAACTGAGTCAATCTCAGCGTCACTTAATAGTTAATATGCGGACTCTTCAGGACAATACAGAAATGCATCAAGCACATGTATAGTGGTAGGAAGAAAAAACATTTAAACTTTACAGCTCATCTTTCCTTCACGTTTTACACTGCACAAATGATTAAAATGCACTTGTGTCTAATGAATTTTTTAATTGCTTCTCATGGTCTTGTGTTTAAAAGGGAAGGGAAGGGAAAGTGTTAGAAAGTTACTAGTCTTTTTGAACAAGATTGATTAGTTCTATTTCTGGTGAAAAGCTTAGTCTAGCCCTGCAGAAGTCTCAAGGTACTAGAGCAGTGATCTCCACTCTTCCCTGGCCTGTAAGCAATACTGCTTGAAAATCAATATGGTGGGAAAACCACTTATTTTTTACTTGTCACGCTGAAACACACTGGCAGTGACCCCATGGAACTATTAACAACATCAGAGGATGGTGGCTGGGGGTTATTTAAAATTTTATTTTAGGGGTACTTTTGTGGGTTTTTTTGCTGTTGTTTGTTTGTTTGTTTGTTTTGTTTCTTTTGGGCAGTTGCTTGTTTTGGTTTTGCTTTGTTTTTCTTTGGCTTTTGTACACCATTTCTGTTGGAGGATGTTTATCCATTAACCATGCTATTTCTTGAGCACCGAACATTCTTTCTCTTTACCTAGAATGCCATCAAATTTCAAAATCAATGAAACTTACTACAAAATCTTGGGCTTTTCCCTTAACTTGACAATACTTTAGTTACTGCGTTATTCTATAAATATTTCAGTTGGATTGTTTAATCTCCCTGGGCTGAAAGAAATCAAGGAAACCATCTCTTCTGCATCTCTTCTGTTTTACAGCAACTGGACATTACGATTAGGATTACATACAGTCAGCGTCCATGGTTGATGTTCATGCTGTTCTTTCAGCCAGAGTAGGCCTGCACTACCTTTACCCTTGAAAGAGGCTGCCACTTCTGTATGAACTGTAGAACCTACTCCACAAATAACTTGGAGAAAATTCCAACCTCTGCCTGGGAGAATATTGGGGGAATAAATGACTGCACAATTCCAGGAAGACCCCAAAGCTAAGAAAAAATAAATGGCTGACCTATCTTCAAAGCAAAATATCTGGAAACTAGCCCTACATCAGAACATAATCTGAAGCTACAGAGACAGTGATCTACAAAACAGCCCATCAGTAATCTCACACATCCAGAATCTACTGCAGCATAGAACTTGAGAGACTCTTTTACATCATCATCTTGCTTTGTTTACACCCTGTAACCTGATTGCTCATGAAAAGTGACAGGAGCCCATGATATGTGAATTGTCTCTTTCTTCATGGAAATAGTCAAATGAAGACTCCTCTGCAAAAGAAAAGAAAATGTTACAAACCACAGTTTAGGTCATAACCTTCCTAGGACATAATATTTCCTGACAGAAGAGGTTTTTGAAAGACTATAGTCTTTAAAATAAACAAAAATACAAATGCCAAAGGCATATGGCAATATTACGTTGCTTTGGCTTGATTCTTCTAATACATCATTCAATCTAAATACTTTTATTGCATGATTCTTTTAAGACTTTTTATTTTACACCACAGTTCTCTTCCTTCATTATTAAAGAACTTTTATATTATATGTAAACCATGCTTTTCTATTTTTTGGTTGAGAAATCTCTTAATTTTTCAGGATAAGCACTAAAAAGAATCCTTTATTTTGATTTGTTATACAAACCTGGCAACCTATTTTTGGAAATTCCAACAAACCTGGATTTTTGAATCATTTTGCTCCACATATGTTATTAATTTATCTTTGTCTTGCCTTCATGAAACACAGAAACAGATGTTGAACATTTCTGCTTTTTAATAGGCCTCTGATCTTATGAAGATTCTTTCCAGGAATAGGCAGAAATAAGTTTTTAAGCTACAGATCATTTACAAGATTGTTTCTGATGAAGTTTGTTTGGCTAGCAAAATGGATTTCATCCTTTTTTCAGATATTTTGATTTCCCATTGAACTTGCACTGGAAAAAAAAATGTTTAAAAGTTGTCCTTTCTGTAGATCAGATTAAACTAGACATGAGATTAGAGTGCTGACCTATATTCATGAGTTTAATTGCTGTAGTGTACTCTAACTTCTTACAGATGTATGATTTAAATGGTTAACCTTTATGGCTATCTTTACTAATGTGACCTTATCTCTTCAGATTCTGATTTTTAAGGTGGATATTTAAAATAATTGTTGAAAGGTTAGATTTTCTTATGCATTTTGTGCAATTTCAGAGGAGGTATTGACCAAATCTCATCAATATACCTGGATTGATTTCTGTGGTGTCACCAAGCCAAAATAACTGTAAATCCTTCGGAATCAGCCAGATGAGACTTGCATACAGCAGGTTTATATTGAACAGGGCAGTACAAAGCAGCTGGAATTTATTGGTCAACCTGACCTACTATTTATTAGTAATTTATGTAGTGCAAGGCACATGTTGTGTGGGTGTGTATCAGCAGATAGATACATATGCCAAACTTGCACACAGGTGCTATGCAGACCGTTTGTAATGTGGACAGAGAAAAAAAGAGATGCACCATGTGCTTCTCAACTAACTTGAATTAATAACATCAGGGAAGAAGGCCTAACAACTTGCATACCTTTTCTCAAGAATAGTCTACAAGACTTAAGAATAAGTATGAGAGAAGCTCATTCTGTACCCAGATAAACAGATATTGTGCATCATACCAACATCTTACAAATGCTAATAAGCATTATTAAGCTATATAGCTTCAGTAACTTTTGCTCTAGATATTTTTTTAAAACTTTACTAAAAATTCATAAAGATATTCTTTCCTTATTGTTCCATGGCAATATAAACATCAAATACTTTATTATCTTGAATAGCTGTGCAGCAACATATTTTTCTTTGTGTTTTCTTTCTGTGTTGCTTGCTCAGAGCACAGGGATATCCAAGTAATTTTCCTGAAAACACAAGGAATGATATCAGACAAGGCAATCACCTCCTTCTGAGGGCTTTTCAAATTAACTACATGCTACTCGTCTTGTTCCTGCCCGTGTGTGTGTGTGTGAGCTACAACTGGTGATGTCAGATGTAGACCTCCTTGTGTATTATTCCCAAGAGTGTTCTGCTCACATGGAGCTGTTTTATTTTCAGAAATAGCTAAGTAGATTGCATGTACAAGGGCCTGGCAACCTAGTTTATCTCTTTGGGATGTCATACAGCACACTGTGATGTGTAGATCTAAAATGAGTTTGCAAAGTGTCTGAGGTAGTGAATGGAAATAAAATTACCGCCAAAACCAATGTTTTTCCCCCCCAATATGTTATGAACTAACCAAAGGCATGAAGGGACAGAGCTTGCACTTAGTGGACAGAAAGTTCATAACATTTTTTTCTAGCTGGCATTCTTCCCATTAGTCCAGAGTGGGAATGCTGTTTGAATTCTCAAGGTCTTCTCTGTTAATTTATAGTACAAACTGGTGCAGTCGCCTCTCTGTGAAACAAAGAAAACAAAGTCCCAAACAAACAAAGATACTCTTAAACCAATTTTCAGGTCTAATGTAAAACTGATGTTAGAAAGAGGCGCTTTTGGCCAGGTGGCATTTTGAATGCCTCCTGAGCATTTCATTCATGTTTTACAAGGAGATTTAAAAATGCTATGTCAGAAGAGAAGCCACCTTGTAGAAAAAAATGAATATATACAGAATAATTATTTTTTACCTTGAATTTTTTACAAAATTCTCAATGAGATGTTAACTAGCTTGCAATTGATGCGGTGGTTTATGAAATATCTATACAAGATGTCATTGAAGAATTAAACAAGATGACAGTATCTTACAAACATGCAGCTCATGCACAATCTGTTTAGTTGCTCTCTGTTGACCTAACGTAAGATACAGGTACAGCCACATCAGCTGTATTTCTCTTTTTGCACAAAGAAGTTAAATCTTTTTTTTGGTTCAGTGGTGAATATAAACTCAGTAAAAATTATAATCTGTCTCAAAGCCAAAATCTAGTTTTTTTTAACTCCTGCTCTAATTTTCCAATTAAATTAATTCATTTTGTCTTTAATTTTAATAAAAATGAGGTGCTTTAAGAGTTGATTAAGTTCCAGTTACAGAGGTTAACTGTTGCTCTACTCTCCAAGGCTCCAGACAGATCTGTCTCCTATCATATTAAGAGAACACCATGTTAGTATGAGAGCTGTGCCAAAATAAAAACACTGAGCTAGTATCAGTCAGTTTAAAAAAAGAAAAAAAGAGAAGAGTGAAAATTAACTCAGAATATTAGGCGGGAGGGATCACATTGGGCTTAGAGAGACATGCTTTCTCTTTTATTACTGTGAAGCAAATATCCAGAGACTATGTGTTCTAGGGAACGAATGAATCCCTGCAACTCTAAAGATTTATCTGATTATCTCCTTCAGATATTTCCAGGGCTCATATAGCCTTGGTGGCTACGTCTGTGTGAGCAGATAAAGCACAATGAAGGCACAGGCCTGAGCACTGAACATCATTTGCCCTGTTCTTTAAGGCTTAGCACTCAGGCTGGTATGTTACTTTTCCGTGTCAGGTACTATTCTCCTAGATAATGTCAGCTCGTGTTGGAGGACAGTGTGTGTTTGTCCATCCCTGGTAGGATGCACGGGTGAGGCCACCCCCTTTTGGGTGGTAAATTTACACCCCAGGTTAGATATGTACAGGAAAGCTGAGATGTATCATTTAGCATCAGACAGAAGGAGAGAAGGAAGAACTGTAAAATTACTCTGGGATTTTTGAAGTGTAAGAACAGAGTAGATGTTCTGAGAAAAGAAATGATGGGGATTTTTTATCACTAGTTTATTTTTGCTTTTTGGTTTCCTATGCATTTTCAGATGGAATAGATAAATTTCAGAGCTACAACATATTTTAAACTGAGATTTACCTGCTGTAGTACAAGTACTATTAAAGGATTAAGAAGTATTTAATCATAGGCCTTGAAAAATCTTTTCCTCACTATCTAATTTGGGAATGAAATCGGGAAAGAAATATAGACCAAAGGCTATTCAGTGTTATCTGCAATCAAGGGCATATCCTATACATAATTGTGTCAAGTAAGATCCATTACATGGACTGGAATTTTGCAATTTCTAAATTGTAGTACTATAATCTAAATTAATTTTCAAATATTCTGCCAGATTTTGTTAATTTGATTCAAAAGGTAAAGTGGGAACCACAGTTTCTCTTAGGCTTTTTAACAATGGTGATCAACTTAAGAAAATATAGCTTCAGAAAACAGTCTGACAGGCAGAGTCTGAATGACAACTCACAGTGACCTTTTTTGGATTAACTGGGATCTCTTCTATTGAAGCATTGTGAGAACAATCCTATTTTACATCAGTGGGCATAAAATCCAAATCTGGAAGGAAAAAGTAAACCTTGCTGCTGCTTCTGGATGCATAGTGAATCTTCCATTGAGTAGCAACGTTCAGAACTGCACTCTGTAACTGCAGAAAAACTGAGAGTGTGTTTAACAAAAGTCTGGAGGGCTGCAGGGAATCACGGCTTACCCAGGAGACACATCTAGGTTAGTTACCCAGGGGACAGATAGCTAGGTTAGTAAGAGCCCATGGTCTAACTCCTAGGCTTCCCATTACTAAAATTCCTTAATATTATCACCCTGGAATTGTTTAATAACATTTCCAGGGTGATAATTATAACAGTACACTTTACCTGCTGAAAAAAAGCAATAGAAAAGAGTCCACACTTACAAAGTTTATGTGTTGGTGCATAAATTCCTATTTTTCTTTATTAACAAGTGCTGAAGGCTAATTTCTCAGCAGAAATCATAATTTTATCAATTTTTCATGCTGTGCTTTCATCAGGGCTGCATTTAGGGGTTGGAAAACCTCATCAGTGGAAGGGTGGCTGCTTTGATTGTTTTTGATAGAATGCTTTAATTAGGTCACTACAAAAAGTGTGTTTTAACAACCTATGTCATTACTGAACAAGGGCGATTTAAATTCTACTATAAAGGGGTTTCTGTAGCATCAGACATCTGCTCTAAAACTCATTGTGGCAATATAATCAGTGGATTGCATGTACAAATTTGATTATCTGGACCTTCTAGAAATTATTTTCATCTAATTAACCCAGAGACCTTATCTTCAAGTATTGGTGTTGTATAGATTAACCAAAATCCTAACTAATGTTAGATATTAAAGCCTATAATCACAAGTTAAGTGGAAGATGAAGGAACATAATGGCAAACAGAAGACATTATTTCTGGTACAGTCTTAGTAACTGATCATTTAATTCATGTTAAGATGGCAGCAGCCAACAGGTCTGAATTTTGAGAACTTCTATCCAGTTACACTTCTGAGCTGCATTTTATTTTAAGTGACCTTAGTGCTAATCACTGTTAATGGCATGGTGTGTTGTTGTTTTTTTAATTGCCAAGGAAACATAAATAGTAAAATACGTGACATTTTAATGTATCCCTTCACGATCCAGAACGATAAGACCTTAATGTGTCATACAAATTTAAAGTGAGATCACTGGGTAATGAGGTACATATGGTGATCCTAAAAGAAAAGGTTACTGTGGAGAATAATTAAAAAGCCCTTTTAAAAATTATTTTTGCTGCTTAGGTATTACTTTTAGATGTAAAGAGGGATTTAGTTTTCATTACCAGATGTATTGTCATTTTAGATTCTGCAAATTTGTGGTTTGGGAGGCTAGCATTAAAATATGTCTTGACTGCGATATGGAAGCCTTGGCTTTGATAGGACTGTCACATCCATATCTGAATCTTTTTCCTCTGAATGAACAAACTGTGGAAGAAAAAGGAAGACAAATAGAACTGACAGAAAGTCGGTTCTTAGATTAGCTAAGTATCTTCTGTAGTGCTTTGAGAATTAAAGGATAGTCAAGTGACTTAATATTTAGTACCCAATTTCAGCCTGCCTTCCTTTTAAAGCACCTAACTGCAATTCAGGCCAGTAAAGGACAGAATCACCTCTAGAAGAATCCAGTTCTCTGCTCTCTGCAACAGATACCTTTTTTTAACTTAAATGACAGCATGAGCCTTTAATAGGAGTGAATCAATGCCTCACTACTTCAATTTTTCATGTTAGTGACAGCCTCAGATACAGAGGTGTCTGACAGTTAATTAATGCATAGGATGTATGGGACTATCCATTAAAAAGTACCAAAAATTATTATTCATCAATACATTTACTGAGGTAACTGCTGATATCATAACATACAGGAAGAAAACAGTTTTTTATTCTGGACAAAATCCGATAAGATTCTTACTACTAACATGATCTGGAACAACAAAAATTCAGATACTGGGAATGATCTTTTCTACTTGGACTAGGATAAATCCTCAGAGCCCAGAACTTCTTCAACATTTTAAGCATGTTTTCAGGGGAAACCCTGGATTATGTGAAAATCTCAGCTGGCAGGGCTGAAAATCTTGCCCTCTTAGTTTCTCCTTTAAACTTTTGTTGTCTGGCTGTTCATGATGGAGAACAGGTTGGGAGGATTATGGAGGGGAGCTCAGCTGTAGCGCACAGGAAGCTGAACTGAGATGTCATAGACTTGCTCTCTAGTACTAAAGAATCCCTGAATGAGTAGACAGCTACATTTCTTTCGAACTGTTGAGATGGAGGCAAAGAAAATATTTTTTTTGTGAGTAGGAGTCCATATTTTTCAAATTATTAGGGAGATGATAGTGGAAGAAATCTATTTGATTTACCTTTCCTACATTCAAGTAGAAGGTGAGAGAAGTCCACTATGTGCAGACCAAGATTGAATGGTTCTAGATTTCAGTCAGATATAAGTACAATTCTCTCACAAAGACACAGAGAAAGTATAAAACAGTTTAACCATGCTCTGTCTTAATTCCGTTCTAAAAGGACTAGAGAACATTTCATCCATTTTAGCAATGAGGAAATGGAAGCCTGAATAGAGAACTCATCTTTTGATTTTGAAGTATCCAATAAACCATAGAAATATCTGCATGCCCGCAAACAGATGCAAAAGAATCTAAATCTACTAGTAGAATCCTTATTTCCAAAACTATTCTGAATTCTTCTCCCAAACGTGCACATTTTTACAACAGAAATCAATCAGTGACAGTCAGGTTTTATCATGGGCTCAAAGGTAGACTATTAAAACCAAATTCTTGGTTGAGAGAAGTCTGAGATAAGTATATGATAGTGAAGTGGTCTAGATAGCGGTTGCTCTTTGCATGGTTTCCAATGAAGATCTTTCAACAAGAGCATGTAATAATGTTTACTTTTGATAGGACTGCAACATAAAGTATGCTTCCTAGCCCAAATGACAAGTGACGTGCAAGAGCAAAAGCTGGGTGTAGTCATGTCACCAAAACAGTACATCTGCTCTCTTTTATTTCCACTTTCAAATATGAAATTTTTGGGCTCAGCAGGTAGGCTTGAATGAATTTCTTACACGTGTGCATTCATGTAGTTTGGTTTTTTGTGTCTATTTTAGTTTCTGCAAATTGCTTATTTAGGTCTTTATAAAGATTAAAAAAGAGTTGTAAATGGTGATCATAAGGTCAACATGCAAAACCCCTCAATGTTGCATCCTTGAAAGGAGAAGCCATTTTCACATATTGATACTTCTAAGTAACTAAATGGCTTTCAAAACTTTCCAATCTGTAAATGTCAGACCTAAACCATCCATAAAACCAGAATTTTATTTATCAGTTTCTACACTCCTTCAACAAATTAGGTGCTTTAGACTTTTATATCAGTCCTAAGATTTATGCAATTTTATTAGATGTATAATGAATAAGGAAAGTGAGTCATTATTAAGGCTTTATCTATATGCACAATGAAGAATTTCTTCTGCATTTACCAACATGAATAAAGACATATTTTAGAACAAGGCCCAAAATAATTGTGACTTTATGAGAATAGCTGAAAAGTAAGTTACTGAAAAAAAAAGACTGACACTCAAGAGGCTCTTGAATGTAGATAGCTACTTAGTGGAAGATTCATCTTAAATTTAAGAGAGTTCAAGCGAGGACAGTCTGGAGGGATTGCAAGAAACTAATATATACTATCTTCAGAAATCATATCTGTAAGACAAGGTAATGACAGATTAGTTCACTAATACAAGCAGACCAGACTAAACTGAAAATAAAGTTTTATAAGTTCCTAAAATGTCATTATGATGACTCTAGGAATGTGTTATACTTGCTCTTCAAGTTCATTTTGCTTACTGTGTTAACCAGTGGCTAATCATGGAAAACTTTTAAAATCTCGTAGCACAACAGTCTGGAACCAAATTTTAAAAGTCATCCAAGAAAGAACTGGATATACAGACTCCCCATGACAAGAAAATCTGGGAATACTTCCTATTTCCAGAAACTAGATGAATGTTCCCACCATTTTTAAATAATGGAAAAACCTAGAAGTGCACTGCATCTTGCTTTACACTGAAGAGAAGTTACTTACTAAAGGGAAGGAAAATATAGAAGAGCCATAAACAACAAAGTGTGGGTAAATGCAAGTTATGCAGGTTTTGTGCTGTGTCTGTAGCTGTGTTAGCTACACATAACTGTGAACAAGGAGGCACATAAATGTCAGTAGTGTGCACATAAAATTATAAACATCTGTATTTTCTGTATATTCCTGGTTTCAGTGACAACTATGATATTCCTTTACTTCAGTGGCTTTAGTGAGACTCCATGAAGATTCTGTAAAGATAAGAAATACAGTCTTGTCCTAGGCATGAAGTACAAAAACTTTAGACAGGCAGGCAATTATTGAATAATCATTTCTTAAATAACGTCTTAACTAAAAAATAGCCTGTAGCACTGCATAGGGTTTTTGTGTCCAAAGTGCAGGACTTGAAATTTGGTTCTGTTAAACCTCAGATTTTTTGATTCAACCCATCAATCTGGCCTGTCCACGACCCCCTGCAGAGCCCTCCTACCCTCCAACAGATTGACACTTCCCCCCCAGCCTCATGCCATCTGCAAATTTGATATTGGTAAACTCAATCTCCTCATCCAGATCACCAAGATATTAAAGAGATCTGGGCCCAACACTGTTGCCTGGGGGACACCTCTGGTGCCTGGCCACCACCTGGAGCAGCATCATTCCCTGCCACTCCAGGCAGACACATCTACAGCCTTCCCCTCATCCACCAGGCAATTAACAAGCAAATCTTAGTGATCACATTTTCTATCCCTTACATTGCTATCTAAGTAATTCTTCACATTCCTAAGGAATAAAAGAACAGAATAAAAATTAGAAGATATCATAACATTTAAAATTTTATTTTCTGCTCAAGCAGGCAGATCAGGATTATTTGGTTTGCCCAACTATAAAAAGAAATCCACAGACTAGTAGAAAAACTGAAAGCAGCAAGCTAATTACGTGTCCCAACTCATTATTAAACAGGCTGATATGCAGCAGATACTGAATATATCATAGAAGAAAAATATTTGAAATACCAATATATTTTAAGAAGTTGGGTCTATAAAAAAAGGAAAAGAGAGAAAAAATTGCTGATGTTTGGTGCTTCCAAGTAGAATAAGGAAATATGGAAACAATGTCTCAGATTCACACTGGATTTAGAATTTTTTCTGTTGGCCTGGAGCCATTGAATAATATGCAGATATAAAACATTGGTAAGTACTGGATGTCTGTAAACCATATATAACATAATATGCTTTATGTCAATTCCAAGACACAGCCCCTGTATTTTATGCTGAAAGCCAAGCCTGCTCCATCTGATTTCCATGCATGACTTTTTAGCTAATAAACTACACTTTTAGGGCCACAGTCTGTATGAAAGGCTGCGCCTCCATGTTTGCAGACACCCTGACAAAAGAGAAATCCATTCAGGGTCTTTCTTCTATTTTTTTTTCTAAAATATAATAAAGATGGTAAATAATAATAATGATAATAAAAAGGGAAAAAATCCAAAGTCATGAACAATAAAATTGCTCACCACCCTCTGACCAATGCCCGACCTCCCTTCCCAAACCCGGACTGGCTGCCCTCTGGGTAACTCCCCTCAGTTTATATACTGGGCATGAAGATCTATGGTGTGGAATATCCCTTTGGTCAGTTCAGGTCACCTGTCCCAGTCATGCTCCCTCGTATTTCCTTTTGTGAACTTCTTCCCTGACAGAGCATGAGACAAGGGAAAAACTGTCCCTGACTTTGGACAAAGATGACTTAGCAAAAAATCAGAACATCAGTGTGTTATCAACACCATTCTTGCTCTGAATCCAAAACACAGCACTGCAACAGCTACTGGGAAAAATTAGCTCTACCGTAGGTGAAATCAGGACAAAGCCAAACTTTGGCTTGAATGAAATTGAAAACCCTAACACAGGTTATTCATCAAAATTAAATGCCAATTAAGGTTTGAAGACTTGTGCAATACACTCGCACAGATTTCCTTTTCTCTGATCTGCACAGCCCACATCTGGACTGAGATGGAGCCCAGGGGCCAGGCTGGGGGTGGAAGTTCTGGGTGGGGCTTGTCAGGGCTATTAGTGCTCATTAGCACCCACAGGTACTGCCACTCACCTTTTTTCCATAATAATTATGCCTCAATATGCAAAAAGACTGAGAAAAATCACTAACCAGTATATACACATTTTATAATATATAAAGTATTACAGGAAAATATTGTGCTGACTTAGTGTCAGGCAGCAGGCATATAGACAAAATCTGACAGGTAGTGGCTGGCCATCTGGTATTTTTCTTATATGGGAATACTGATTTGAGTAAGAGAGCTTCATCTGCTGCACAGCAGATGAATGAAGACTGATCTGTTTGACTAGAAGGGAAGGACTATACTGATTTTTGTCTGTCCTTTTCCAAGAAATGGATAAGTGATCATGAGGAAACAGGTGCCCCTTATTTTGCTGGTTTTTCTTAAAGTAATAAAATAATTCAGCATCCTTTCTTTTTTCATCTGAAAGTAAATGTATTGATGAACCACTTCAAGCAATGCTAATCAACAGTGTGAGACACCTGCAAGAAAGGACATTGACAGGCAAGGTACTATTACTAATTTATTTGTCTTTTTATGGTTCAGTTAGAGGAATATCTTAGGGAGTACAGCACATGTCAATGTTGTCAGATGTTACACGGTAGCTGTCATAGTTTTGACTGATGTACAAGCACTACCTGCTCGTGTTTTGCCCTTCCTTTCTGTAGAGTGCACACAGGTAAGACAGCTTGTTGGTAATTTTTATTTAATGCGTTCAGTATCTGCCGCTGTTCTTTTGTTGAAAGTTCTGACACTGAGAGATTCCACCCACCAAGATTCCCAAGATTTCCATTGAAAGGGTTTCATTACGTAAACAAGGTTTTCCTCTGGGATTAGAGTACAACTTGCATTTTTTTCTGATGCCTAGTGATCTTGGCTATAACTGTTTATATTTCAGTTTATTAAGACATATAGAAAGAAATGAAACCACAGAAATTAAGGGTGAAAATGGTTTTGCACTGTTCAAGAAAAGGTAATTTTCTTTTCAAAAGTTTTTGAAAAGTTTTCTGGAATAGACATGTCCTAAATCTCACTTTACCCAGAAAATCACATTCTAATTTGAAGCCATCTATGCAGGAAATAACTGCAACTATGTGTCCAGAGAGGTCTGACATTCACAGACTTTAATCCCCCCTCAGAAAAATTTCTGGATAAAAAAGGAGGTATTAATATTCAGCATGCATAATCAGATGAAGTCTTTAAACATAAATTATGATATGGCAAACATTTATTTCTTAATATAATAGAGTAAAAATCAAGAACAATAACATTTGTGACGGAAAGGTTCAAAAATTATCTTAGCTGAGAAGCCAAATAAGCTTTATGACTGACAGTTCAAGTTGTTCAGGGAAACAAAAGGATGCTGCTCCTAGATGCAGAAGTGAAACCTTTTCAAAATGTAGAAAGTCATTCCAGACACCAAAAACTAGAGAAAAATTTAAGCATACTGTCTTAAGGCTATTTCTCCAGTATTGTCAAGCTAGTGAATCCTAGGACTCAAAAGAAATACCCATATATTGAAAAATGTTTAAAAATATTTTTCTCTAACTGTGGAGTTTAATTTGGAACAGAAATTCTCTTTTGCTGTATTTGTTCATGTCTTTCCCCCTCCCCCATCTCTTCATCTGAGCACCTGGTTCCACTCTTAGGTTAGCAAAGGCCAATGGAACAGAGAGCAGATGGGCAACATTTCTCAATGACCACTCATTTACTTATTGAAAAGTTATAAGTGGCAGTGTTGTGCAAAATAAATTTTATTTCTTTCTCTGAGTGATTTGGAAATCGTGTCTAACATAACTTTTAGAAATAGTTTTCTAGGTTTTATGTTTTTGTTTAGTTGGGGGTGGGGCTTTTTTTGGGTTTTTGTTTTTTTTTTGTTTTTTTTTTTTGTTTTTTTTGGTTTTTGTTTTTTGGTTTTTTTAAACACTGTAATGCTGGTTTTGTTATTCTGAGACCACATTTGTCTCACCAGGAGCCACTTTTCACTCAAAGGAATGTAGTTTGGCCACATCTCTTTGAGGAATTTTAGGAGCTCTGTGGTTTCTATGAACTCTGATGTTTTCAGGATATCTGCTGCAAAAATCGTGCATCCACAAGAACTGACACTCTCTGGCAATCCCTGGAGGTAAGCAAGTCTGCATTTTGAAGCATGAGTAGGAACAATGATGAAAACATGAGCATTTGTGTACCACATGTATGCAACCCTATTGAAAAATTTATCCAGTCTCTGGGCTGATTCTAATAGCAATGTAAGATGAAAATGTGAGTGATCTGAAACATTCATAATGAATATTAATAAAAGAATTTATAATATCTGAGGTACTGGCAAAGTTTGGAGCCACAGAAAAAGAAAAGACCAACTTTTATCCAGAGTTACAGCTTTTGCAATGCAGAATAGAATTTTTTAATGCTAGCTCAATAATCTTAATTTAGTCTTAATTTATAAGTATTTACTTAACAGTCTGAATTTCTTCCTTCAGATATGAAAAGCAAAGTATTATTGTTACATTGTTTGAGGAAGAATTTGGTCCTGGTATCTTTCACTCCTTTTAGAAACTATGTTGACTTTAATTTCTTAAAACCTAGTGAAGGCCCTGATTTTAATCTCTCACTAAGGCCAGCAGTGCCCTCACTGGATTTTTGTTCTACAACAGCACCTCAGCAAGTGCATACATTTCACTGAAGAAAATAATGATATGTTTACAGTTAAGCACAAAGCCACACATATTTTTGGAAGGAATGAATTTACATATATGCTTAAGTGCTTTATTGAAATAAGGCCAGCTCTGTAAGTGTATGTAAAGGTAACAGAATACAGGAGAAAATCCTGACCACACGGAAACTGAAGCAATGCTCCTAAGGGGAGTGTAGCTTTACTGCAGGATTTGACGGTAAAAGCATAAACTGAGAAACCATCCTTGACAAATCTGAGTGAGCTTTGTGTGTTCGTATCTCTTTTGTTGTCTTTACTGCTGTAAGCTGCTCAGTACATATTGGTGTTCAGTTGAGCTGAAATTTAAAGTTGAAGTGCCTTATTAAAGATGTCTTACTCTTTTTAAATAACCTTTTATTAATAATGATGACAAATGCAACATTTTAATATGAGAAACTCAGATGTTTCAAAATCCATTTTTCGCATTGAAGAGGAAATATTAAACACTTGTCCTTGAGCCATTGCTATTACTCTCATTAAATGCATTTTTTGTAATATGCCTAGGAGATGCTGACTACAAATAATTTTAGAATGAAATAGTGTCACAGAAGCAAGAATGTGCTCCTTGTGTATAACCCCAACTTCCTAGTTCTATCTGGAATATGCTTGAGATTTTACAGGAGGACCAACTGTTTGTTTTAAGGTCCAATCACCAATGGCATCTGAAAGCATAATTGTTTATGCTCTGTTACGAATGGAGAAAGAGGTTGATAGGTTTCTGCCCTTTGCCTAGGCCTTTTTACAACTGACAGTGAACCTATTGGGGTGGCCAGCACCCCTGGACCCAGTCTCGTTCACAGGTTCTTTAATGATGGCCGATTAGGTCTTATATGACATAGATTATCATTTATTAGACACAGTAAATAACAGACATAAGACTTGGGGCAAAAGTACATACTACACAGAACAACTGCAAAACTACGAATAGCTAACAGTGTAGTATGTGAAAAAGTACTTATTTAGCAAAACTATAAGTAGCTAAAATGCAGTGTGTGAAAAGGTACCAATTTAGCATAACTACGAATAACTAAAAATGCAGTTTGTGAAAAGGTACCTCTTATTAGCAAAACTACCAGTAGCTAAGTATGCAGCGTGTGAAAAGGTAGTATTATTATTATTGTTATTGCTAGCAAAGAAAAAATACAATTTAGGAAACCAATGTATCTTACCAGACTCCAATTTGGTGACATTAGAATCCTCACTCAATACTGGGAAGTTACCCAGAGCTGCATCCAGACTCTGGGGAGAAGCCTTTTCATGCTCCGGTGTCCATGTAGAGAAGCTTCTACCTCTGTGATATTTCGTGTGTCTTTTATAGTGTAAAAGTGTGTCTTTTGGTCATGTACTCATTTCTTTCATCTCTCCTCTCCAAACCAAGAGATGGATTCAAGGTTGGAGATCTCAGAGTTTCAGGTGCCAAGAGATAACTCCTTGATGAGCTTTTGGCTCAAGGTGAGTTATCTGTGCACCAGTCATGAGAGAGAGAAGGGGGGAAGGGGGGACATCCTGCCAAAAGCTTCTGTGGCACAGAAGCTTTTGGGTCTATAGATTTTGCCAGTATCCTTTTTAAGGCATTTAATCTCAGCAGATGGGTATTTTTAAGTTAATAGGGTGGACAGAGATCCTAGTTTAAAAGTTGTATTCACAGATGAAATCTGGCTAGGTTACTTGATGATGACTAGAAATGTTAATCTTCACATGCATTCACAACAGCGAAGTCCATATTAAACACAGTGACTGTTTTCAAATATAACTGGGGTGAACTTAACCAAGATCAATAAGATCTTTCGAGCTGTCTGAACTTATGGAATATTATAATAATAATTTTCTAAGTTCAATAGCTTTTTAATACAAAACTCAGAAACAAGCAAAAAAACTGGAACCAGAATCCAGCATGCTCTCTTTTAACATGGAAGATTATTTAGTCATTGGTTTAATTCATCAAAGAGCAGTAAAGAATTGTTTGATCACAGAAAAATAATATATAGCATTACTCCTAATATATCCATTACTCTACTGAATGAAAAAGACCATAGACAATGGCATGGGTTAAAACAGGACTTCTCCATTAAAAAATATTATAAGTGAGTTTATTGCATCATTGTGTCCCCATTGCTTAGGTAAGAAACAGTTATGTTAAATCTTTGTTGATATTAAAATAAAATTATAGAATAGCTGCACAGCTGCACGTGCATTATAATATTCTTTGAAGTAAAATATTTCATATCCATTTTTTCATAATACATATGAGAAAGTTTGAATGATAAACATTTTCTTTGGAAGTTGTTGGACTATTTTTATTTAGCCATAATTAAATATTAGCTGAAAGCTAATGTTAATATTGGCAGGAGGAAGTTATTTTTGTGGAGGTGGAGAAGTCCTGCAGTCTTCCAGTAAGGTGTAGCCCAAGATGAAGGCTAGAAAAATTCTCCAAGGAAGGTGATACAATGGATGAAAACCGGACAATAGTAATCCAATTATTCTCAGTTTCCAATTGATCAAGAAAATTTCAAATAGATTTCCCACCATGTTTTAAGGCACAAAAATTTTTTGCCTGGCTCTTCAGAGTGATTTCTATTACTGCTGGCAAACTGATGTCCACTTTACAGTCTAAGATGAATTTCAATGGCATAAATAATAGAAAAGGAAAGAATTCAAGACAAGACTAACATAATAGACTATTTTTTACTCGTACAGCTCTTACTAGCTATGTCTTATAGAAGAAATCTTCACTGTAGCATGTTCACATAATAATATTATGTGATATTCAAGATAAATATATCTTCAAAAAGAATAATAATTATAACAATTATAATAATAGTTCAAAGATTAATAATAATAATAATAATAATAACAATAATAATATTGAGATCATTGTAGGGGAAAATCATGCTAATTTTAATGCATGTGACTTTCTCAGAGCCTCTTCCTGCCTCACATGTTTTGTGGGCATATTTCTATTAAGAAACAGACTGTAGGCTCAGATCTTTGTTCTAAGCCAGCAGCTGCTATGATTAGTGGGGGTTTTGCATATCATCGTCATCATCCTGAATTAGTGGTATTTTTTTACAATTCTTTTTGTGTGTGTTCATTGGGAATATGTCCCTTGATTCCTTTTCCAAGAGCATACCATGGCAAGCGTTGCCAGGAATGCCACAGGCAAGGCACCACAGAGCTAGCAACTTCTGAGGAGAACTGTATTAATGTAATTCTCCTCCATTGGCACCATGAAGCTAGAATTCAGAGAAGACCATCTAAAATAATCAAAGGATTGAGAAATGAGATCTGTAAGCAACGTTAAGAGAGATAAACATGCGTGTTTTTGAGAAGAACTGATTGAGTGGGAGGACAGGGAACATGAAAGCAATTTTACATAAAAACAGAGTGCAAAAATAGATATTCTGAAAGGAAAAAAAAACCATGATTTAATTAACTGTAGCTTACAACAAAGGAAGGAAGAGTCCAAAGCCTGCAGATCTAGACAGGTGGTGCTATTAAAATTAGAATTTTGTTCAATGCAAACAGTATGGAAAATAATGATATATTATAAAACACAAGATAAAAAAAAATGCATGTTGCCTACATAGACGTAAACCAAACACAGACATACATATACAAAATTTATATATAAAATGTGATATTGTGGATTCTCAAGATTGCATTTTTTATTGTGTTTGGCATTGTACCAAGTTTATTTCTCTAAAAATATTGTCCTCTTTGTCTTCTCTTATTTCTGTTTACCTAAAAACTTGTCTTGGATTTCTTTATCATTACTGAATAGTCTAGATGTTTCTTCTTCTATTCTGTTAATACAGCCCATGGAAAAAAGTACTTTGAAATTCGTTAAAACTCATACAGTGTTTTCACATGTGAATACACTACATGTAATAAACATTCAGTAGTATTATTAATATAGAATGATGAAACCTGTATGACTAAACTGGGATCAACCCACCCTTTTGTATTCTGAGGCATTTTTTCTGTTACATTTGATGTGGTTTAGTGTCATCTTAATATGTTAGATTAACATTTGACCAGTAACCGATTTTCAATCCATATAGCTTTTATTAAAAGAGGAAAAGGAAATTCTTATGCATTCTATTTTTATGTGTTAGGTTACCTTTAACAATGTTTTATAACATTCACACTTCAATTGTAGAATAAGTCTATCAGCTAAAAATTGAAACTAATTTTTTAGTTTGTTTATTTTCAGTGGATTGTTACTATGTATGATTTTTGTGACTTTGATTCAACCAATGAGTTATTGAACATTATCTGTGAACAATTCATATCTGAAATTTCAGCATTGGTGGAAAATGGATATAATAACTCATTTGTTCATGTTCCAATGAAGACAAGTTCTATCTCCTTAAGAGAGGTCCAGAATCTTTACTCTCTCTTTCTACCTCCCAATGGTATCTGAAATATAGCTATCACTTCCTGTATGAAGATTTGAAAAAATAAAATTTATCTTCAGATAAATATCAGATAGGTGATCCTAGGACCCCCGTCAGGATCCATAAGCAACAGTCAGGAAACTACCTTCTGTGTGTTAGAATTAGAAATGTAAAGAAACATAAATACATAAGAAATAAATTCAGCATTTTATGTAAGTAAAACTATATAAATCACTATAAGAATATATATAGAATTTTTAGACATATTTACTTGGCCTGCTTCTAATATTTTAGTTGATGTTGCCTTAAGGAATTTGAACTGGTTTGGAAAAAAATATCCAAAGTTGGTTCTTTATGTAAATTTCTGGCTGGAAGAGAGTACAAAGTAGTGACAGCATTATTTGTCAATGTCCTCCAGTGATTGTTAGCAATGCATTCTTGCACATATTGTTTCAGACAAAAAAATTAGTATTTTGCATTAGCAGAGGATAATTAGGCAATAAGATACAAAAGAGAGTAGGGTTATCATGAGATAAACACACACATGGGGTGTTATGAGGCACAGCCAAGTATCTGCAATCCCTCCAGGGTATGATTATCTCGTGATAACCGCACACCCTGGAGTTGCCTTATTGCTATTATAAAATATCTTTATTATAGGAAGAAATGCACATTTTTGTGCTGAAAGAAGACGAAGGTGGCAATTTAGAATGCTGAACAGCAGTTTCAGCTGAGCTCTGTGGTTTACATAGATTAATCTGTCCCATTGGAATGTTTCCTCAGCCAAAAAAATGTTCCCTAAATCCAAGCAGTCATAATCTGTAGTGATGTGCAGCTATTTGGAGTATTTGACAAATTCCCTCCTTGGTTCTTATGCTGTTCATTTGACTGCAACATATGCACATAACAATATGAAGAGATGGAGAGGTGTGAACAGGACGGTGAACATTCTGAATATTTGATAATATTTCTGAAGTCTGGATTCTTCCATTTTACTTTTGTGCAAACTCTGTGTAAACTCTGGAAAGCTTCAGAGAGTTGAATAATGCATCTAAAGCTAATTGAAAACTAATAGGAGATAGAAGTTCCAAAGTACAAACAATGTCAACAGAGTTTTAAAAGCTGGGAAGCTGATGAGCCAAGGAGAAGAGAGAAGCCCCTTCCATGAGGCACGGTTGCTTTCCAACCAGGCATAGAGAAGTCTTGCCATAAGGGGAAAAGACAGCTGGATAAATGCAGAATGGCTTCCTTGTACAAAACTGGAGTTTTGCCCCTGTCATCAGTGGACCAAGACCATGAGAATGCTTAGCACCAGTCCTATGCATAATAGCTTTGTCTGTGTGAATGGCCATTCTGAATTTAGAGTCTTGCTTCCTCTCTTTGTAGACACTATTTGGGAGTAAAAACAACTTGGTCAGGCTCAAGGTAGATGTTAACTGTTTCAGTGACATGCTCAAAGGAAACAAATCTTGTCCCTATATCTGCATTACAACAAGTGGTAATTTGGTTGTATGTGCTGTTAGTCATAGATTCTTCATGAACAATTATGCCTAAAGATTTATTTTTATCCTATCATTTCATTATTTATGAAAACCATCATCGTATTTCAGTGCAACAGAAAGAACTTCAGGGAGCATTCTGTTTCTGCAAGTTTGTGTTATTACTGAACAAATTTTAGGGAGAAATAAACACTGAAATAGCTTATAAATTGTAGGTTAAAACATAATCAATATTTGTATTCATGTTTGGGCATAAAAACACACAAAGAAAGCCTTGCAGAATTTATTTCTGCTTAGAAACTTGTACTTTGGCCTTCAAAATGTGTCAGCTTTAATTTAAGATTGGTGTTTAATATGGAATATGGAGATCAATGCAATTGATTTGATTGAATAAAAAAGTCTTTGAAAGGATATATGGTGCACATTTTTAAATGCAACAAGCCCAATAATTGGTTTAAATGTAAAAATAAATTGTATCTAGAGATATCTATCCCAGCCAGGGGTGATGCTTTATTGGTTTTTGCATTTCACTAACTGATGTGCTTTCATGTAAAATCAATATTGTGCAGTCAAACATATTTTGCTTTGGTGTGTAGTGGGTTCAGTTAGCTAAAATATAATTTTAAACATGGCATACCTAACCTTTATTTTACAGTAAACCTTTTGTGCAGAAATGAAGGGAAGATGTAAAAAGACACTTTTAGCTTCCTGAATATTCTATGGAGTCCCTTGCATAACGTATAGATTTTTCATGTGCTTCTGCAGCATTTTACTTTGCTAACTCTCATCCTTTTTAATTAAGTCCCTAGCCATTCCACTGGAAGTAATTGCCATCTGTGGAATATTAGACACCATTTTGAGTGATGCATATGTACCTGCTTAGCAGAGCTGTGTAAAACTAGGCATCATACTTTCTACCTGTACTGAAACTGAAAATGCATTTGTATTCAATCATTTTTAACTTATGATGAGGAGAAAATCTATTTTAATACAACTGAAAAGAAGCATCTTTAGAAAAATCCTACAACTCATAAAAATCCTCCTTTTTTTTCTCTTTTTAATTTTTGTGTCTTCCTCACAACTAGGGAGAGCTAAAGTCAAAGAGGGAATCTGACATATCTCACTTTACAAGTTACCTAAATGATCAGGGAAATTCCACTGTTATTACAGAAAATGTCAGCAAAGGCACAATGTTAGACAAGAGAATTCCAATGGATACAATTCTTCAGTTCAACAGGATACAGTCAATACAATTAGTTTTAAATGGCCATTAAACATTTGCTGGTTTTCTTAAATTTTGTTCTTCTCTCATCATTAAGGAAAGCAGATTATTTGAAAAAGCTGTTAATGTCCAAAAGAGAAATTTATTTCAAAGATTTATTTCAATGTTGTTTCATGATGTACAGATTGAAGAAGCCCATGAAGAAAATGGTTTTTTGCATGTGCTATACTAGGGAAACAGACTTTTATGTCTTTTTGTTCTCAAACTTCAAATTACAGTGTTACAGAGGTCAGTTTTTATTTTCCCTACTGCAGGATGCTGAATAGAGATAGGGCATTTTTCTGCATCTTTCCCTTTTCTCAGTGGTCTTGAGGAAGTAGGTGAAATTCTGTGGATTGCTTTAAAAGCTGTAATTATTGTAGAGACCCACATTTCCACATAAAAAAGAAAAAAAAGTGTTTTCTGCACCACAAAGTTTGCATACAGAAAATTGGTATTTCTGAGTAAGTACCTCTTCCAACCCTACAATTCTGAAACACTCAAAAGGTTAAAAACAAACAAAAAAAAAAAGTAATAGACAGAGAAAGTGAATATACACATTTCTTATTAAATTCAACAGAGCAGAGAATTTTTTCTGGACTAGCGATTTCATAGACCAGTTTTACACTTTTTAGTCATGCCTTAAAACAATTGAGCACATGCCATAAACATCAAGTTGCTGCAAAATGAAGAGTCGTGAACCACTCAGAACCCAACTGAACTAATATGTCAGAATGTTATAGCTTCAGAATGTGTGAAGTGAATTCAAAGCCTGCTTGCAAACCACTCTAGTCAAGCAGTTTTTGAAAGATATTTGCATAAAGACATACATTCTTTCAAGCAAAAGATTGCCAGGACATGAAATATTGGTTTTTAGCGAGACTTAGCTAAAGGAGGAGAAATAGGCTTGAATCTGTTTAAATCAAACCTTTAGCAATATTTAGAACTACTTGGATAGGGATACATTATTTGACTACTTATGCAATTCAATATGGTTGAGATGCTACATGTCTGTTACTGTCATCATAGACATGAAGTTATTTTCCCTCTTGTCTTGGCTATAAAGCAACAAACAGAGAAGGTAAGTAGAAAACTTGAATTGATGAGGGAAATAGTAACTAGAAAGAAGAGTGTTCAAATAGATGCCATGAGTAAAAGAAAGCATTGCAAACTACATCACTTGCCTTAAAAAAGAACCTATTCAAAGTTTTACAGAATAGTATTCAAATGGAAGATTTTACCAGAATATAAAGACTTCTGGAGCAAGTTCTTAGATGTCCAATAATTTAGGAACTCTTCACAGATTATTTAGTCAATTTGTTTATACTAAAGGGCTTTTGTGCTGTGATATATGAAACATAATGATTAATTTCCCAAAAAGCCACCAGACACAATCAACTTTCCACTTTCATCTTCTTACTTTTAAAAGCAGAAAAAATGCAAGCAGGCACTGACTGGGCTAGAAGACTGTGATACTAAAATGGCCTTTTTTCTTCTCATATAGTTTTGCATATTTGTATTCTTGGGTATAATTGTGCAATGGTTCTGCAGAATTAAAAAAATTGTCATTTTGTAAAAAGGAAATAGTTAGCTCTGTAATGGTTATTGATCAAGCCAGTTGAATGGATGAATTCCTCAGCAGGGTCTGTTGATCCAAGGAGCAGTTTCCTTCTCATTCTGTAGCCAGGAAAAAAACCACCATTAGTGTATATTCAGGTCTCAGTGGAGATATTGCTAAGAAACTTGAGAAAGACATAACAGTTTGTAAATGAGGTTTAAAAATATAAAAACACAGTTTTTGATGGCAATGACTTCTGTATATCTCTGGCTAAAGTGTTGGTTTCAGTGGTGATGCATCAGGGACAGATTCCGTGCAGAAGGAAAAAAGAATAACAGTGCTTTCATAACCATTGAAATATAGTCTGACTCAATATAATGAGGAAGACTGCTGTGCTTCACAACCCCTGTGATTAGGTCCTTATCTTTTCATATTATCTACCTGCACATTCCTTTAATAATTGTACTAATACACCTAAAATGAAGATATTTTCATGGGCTTTGATGTCTTTATTGCAGTCTCTTCAGCTGAAATTAGAGATATTCAGTTGTAATTCTTAATATTATACAATTATAAATCACAGTTACTAGAAAATTCATTTCAAGCAAAACCCAGCAACTTTGTTGGCAAAGGAATTTATATGGGTATATTTCTAATTAATAAGTTATTTTGCATTTTATTTATATAGGATTTTCAACAGTCACCATCTGTTTATGTGTTCAGTATTGAAAATTATTATTTCAAGCATTTACTGTATATCACACACTAAATTCCCAATTAATAAATGTAATTGACAAAGGTAATAAACAAATGGCATAGGTGACTTGGCTCAAAGTAAAATTAGCTCTGATGATACAGTATACTAAGTGTTTCTTTAGAATAACTATCTTACATATGTAATGGTGTTTTTTTTAGAAAGAATGGGATGAACAGAAACCTGCAAGTGAGCTACTTTGAGTAAATGCATATTTGACTATAATAAAGCTCGAGTCATAATTAGGATGGGGTTTTCCAGTTGCACCAACAGACAGAAGACAGAATGTTACACAGCAGTTTGCCATTTTTTAGTTTTAAAACTTTGCTTCCCTCCAGCAGTGAGCTGTAATATGTCCTGATGAATACAGCTGAATGAGTTGCTTCTTGTGACAATTAAAAGGGACAAAACTCCTCATTGCTGTCATTGAAGCAGCAAAATTAATGACAAAATTGACAGAAAATGAAACATTTCCTCAACATCTCTTCTTATCTTTTTTAATGGGGACATTTGTAGTAACATCAATTGTATGAAGAACACCATTTTCTTGATTTGTGGTCTAGACTAGATATTGCTACACCTGGGAGTCCTAAGATTGATCTACATCCGACTTAGATCAAGCAGATCCCCTGTGGTGCTTTGCCTGGTCTTATTACCTCTGTTGCTAGATGGCCTGCCTTGCTTTGGGAAGATTGCTTTTCTCTTTCCCCATCTGGATTGCATGCTAGAAGTTAAAAGTGGGCAGGAAAGGTCCAGGTTTCAGCCCCATACTTTTGTCACCGTTGTCCCCGCATTGCCTCTGTAGCTGATGGCTCTAACAGTCTGAATGTCATTGCTCTAGTAGAGAACAGCCCCTCGGTATAGGTTCAATCCAGCTGCTGATTGTTCTGTCACACGCTGTCATGATTCCCTCACTCTGTGTCAAGATGCTGCTGCAGAATGAGTGCTCTAATTCACAATGAAAGTTACAATCACAAGACAAAATGGAAATGATAATTTGACAACGACAGATCCCCAAATTGGCATTGACTGTGTGGAGTTTCCCCCACCTCCTTTCTTCAGCTGTCTCCTTTTTGTTACAAGGACAAACTTTGGCATAGCCAGTCACTGTTATTTACAAATTACCTGTGGGTGATACAACAACAAGGCAGAAGGCAGAAGCCACTCCCTGTTTGGCATCTGAGTGACTGTAACAAAGAAAATGCTGGTGTTTGAATGCTGCTTCTATCAATGTCACAACCATGACAGTAATTTTTAGACTAGAATACACAAAAAAACAGAAATAAAAATTTTTAAAAATAACTGTTAATATTACTTTAAATTTTAGATGACTAAATGAATACACTAACGTACTTTGAAGGTGTCATTTAAATCATGCAAAAAAAAATCAGAGATTTCCTTCAGTTTTCCCATAGCAGACAGTAACCCACAAAGGCATAACAGATTGTCTTTTGGAAACCCACCCATTTTGATTTAAAGATTTCAAGTGAGCAAAAAGATTACTGATTTCAAGATTGCTTGAAAAATTGTTGCAATAGTTAATTGCCCTCACCATCAAAAATAACCTGCTATTTCCATTTTGTACTTTACTGACTTCTACCTTCAATCACTGGACATAATGTTTCTGTCTGCAAGATGAAACAATGCCCTAAAAGAAGTTCTTTTTAGATAATAACAGACCACAGAAATGCACTTTTTCTTCCTTTAACTTGTAACTATTCCAACAAGCAATTTTCCCAATAAAATGATGAAACGAAAAGGTGAGTTGTGATCAAATACAATGACACAAATTGTATTTCAGGTTACTACATGAAAATATGCTTGTCAAAAAACAGCTCAAATGGTTAGGCTAGCCAGTCAGCAACCCCAGTCTTACCTTATGTTTGGGAGTAAATTATTTTCTTGAACGTCTTGTTGAATTATTTCCTTGAATATTATATGACCTTCATTTAACTGTTTTTCTAAGGGGTGTTCACTGCTCAGAACTCATGTTTGATTTACTGTTATATGCAGAAAAAAGACACATGAAATATTAGCTTGGGGGTGGTGTTTTTTAACAGCAACTACTTATCAGTTTGTAAAAAAAGAATATGCATACAAAATAAGTGTTTTCATTATCTGACTTGAGAATTTCTAATTAAAGGTTTGGTATTTCCAAAGCATAAAATCTTTAAATTTTTTTTCTTTTTTTGGTAGTGGAGGGAGGTATAGTGCTGGTATCTTGTATGTGGTGACTTGTTCAGAGAATGTCTGATATAGGAGGGCTCCTAGATGAAAAATCAAAAATAGTTTCCAAATGTGTTCTTTGGTTTTATCACAGCTTAAATCCTCCTCCACAAAGAAAATCCAATTCCTTGAATAAAGTAAGAAGTAATGCCAAATACATAAGAATGTAAGTAAAAGTGTTTGAGACTATAACTTTTCTTTCTGTTCTGTAGTTTTTAAACTTGACAGGTTTCAGCAATATATGTTTAATTTCTCCACTTCAACTTATAATAGGATTGTTGAAGATTAATGTTTGTCAGCTAAAAAACTTGCAAGCGTACGACTAACTGACCTACAACCATAGTTGTAAAACTTATATGCATTCATCAGCCCTGGGTCTCTTTCCAGGTGGCAAGGTCTAATTTTGCATTCTAAAAATTTCCCCTTTCATATGCTGCAAGGTTCACTAAATTTTCTGCCTTTTATTTACTATTGTGTCAGTACTGGTCAGCTCACCTTGCAGTTGATATTTACTACACTGAGTAATACAATGTCCCTTAACCCCTCCAAATGGTCTTTGTTACATCATGAAGAAAGTCAGTTATGGTAGAATCTGTATTAATATTTATGTGTAAAAAGAAGTTCTGAGGTTCTGTATGGATAAGAAGGGGTTTGTGGAAGGAAGTAGAACATCCATATTGAGGATATATATTTTGCTGATATAAATATCAATTACAATTAGATCAGAGAGCAAGATGTATGCTAACATAGATCTTATCTAGCATACAAAATATGCATCAAGTAAAATTTTATTAGTGACACGACAAAGCCCTTTCTTTTTTCAAATATCAATACACTATTTATCTTGCATTTTTTAATTCTTTTCAAGGCTTAATAAAAGCAGTAAGAAGCTTTTATGCAAAGATGGCAGAAGATAGACTGTAGCTGTTGTCCTAAAAGTCGGTGAATGTAATAATGTGAAAAGCTGGAATTTAATTTCCTTTTATGCTGCATTTGTTTTTAACAATTAGTTGTCGTATAGTAATACCCAAATCTCTGACCAGACACGCTGCTGACAATTGGACAAACATCTTATTTAAGTATGAAAGAGGGATTTGGCTCTTTTTCAGAGCAGGGCAGGACTGTGAACTCTGTGATATGCTTAAGATTTTTACAGAGAAAAGCCTTTCCAAATAAGGGTACTGCTTTTTAGGTCTGAGGTCTCCTGTGAGTCTATGTTTAGGAGAAATTTTGCAGATTAGGTGGTCATGGCTCTGTTCTGAACATTGTGGTGGGAAGCCCCTCTGCAATCTCCTTAGCTGCAGTGTACCAGCTGCCGGTGCCTGCTGTGAGCGAGCTGCTCCCATGTGCTTCCTCCTCCTGCTGAGTTATCAGTCTCCAGTCATGAAAGCAAATTCACTTCTTAGCAGATATATCACATTAACTTCTGTTGCTCAGCTGAGCCATTATGTAATGTAATTGTTGGCCTTTAATGAATCAGTTTGGTTTTTTCCATATATTCACATTTTAATTCAATTTCCAGCAATTCCATCTAGATTAGTATATTAAAAATATGCATGAAGCTAAAAAAACCTAAAGCTACATGGTGCCATAAATTTTCAAAATCAGGAGATGAACCTATCCATAGTAAAATAATTAGACAAGAACAATAGTACATGACACAAACTTTAAAAAGGGTGGTGTAATGGGATTGTATTGATTCACAGAAAAGCCAAGGTTTGTGTTTTCAGAAGTAAACAGTATGTAACTGCACATTTAATTTGTTAAAAAAGTTCCATTTTAATGTACAGCTATAAAAATAATATATACATATGTATAATTTTACATATGCAAAATACTTATTGCAAAAGCAACTGGTCATTTATGCAAAAGACAGCCAGACTTGTGGGGTTTTTGCAGTACAAATTCTGCCAGACTGCAAGCAAGCATTACAGGCCAGAGAGAATAATTCCATGTGAGAGCTCCTTACTTTGTGAATAAATCAAGAACTTCAGTTCAGATAGAACTATTCAGCCAGGCTCAAAGGAGAGAAGGCACAAGCGATAAATCACACAGGATTCTGTAGTATCTTGGCTCCTCAAAATTTTCTTGAACAGAAAACAGTACTGCAATTGCCATTCAAAGTAATACAACACCATTCAATGCCTGAATTGTCACATAAAGTCATGTTTTGCATCATTTACTGCCAGATGCCATTGCTCCCGAATGATGTCTTTTGAGACAATGCGTGATATTCTAGATCATTGTTGTCCCAGTGCAGAGCAGAGTACAAGGCACTGAATCTCTCAGCTCTGAAAAAATAATGTCTCATAACAATCAGGCAGAACCTTTAGAATTAGCTTTAATGACCAAATTTAAACAAAAATATCACTGCTTAACATTCCAATTAGCAATTACAACTCAAAACTGCAACTTCCATATCTTGTGGGACTCAAAAGAGCATTTCACAACAGTGCTTTTCTATTACAAAAATAAAACATCAAGAGAACTACACTTCCTTTGGCATTGGTATTATAGTTAATTTTGAGGGTTTTCAGAAATGTTTTATACATAGAAAGATCTTTTTTTGAAATTATTTAAATGATATGTCTTTTCTTTTCTACAAATACTAAATTTAGAGAGGTAGTTTCATGAGCACAAAATCCTGACAGTAAACTATACAAAGCTCTCTTATTGGATATTTTTGGTGGAAACAACAAATTGTATAAAATAGTCAGAATTGGGAGAGTATCTGAATCTCTTCTCAAAAAGAGCTCAGCATTTTAACAGGTTCTTTGTTACATTTTGAACTAGATGGAATTGTCCAGCAGGACTTTCAATGAGTTAATGTGAATTCTGAACATTCTGCAAAAACCTTCATTAAATGAAATATGAGGATTCAGATAAATGTCTGGGAATCTGAAGAACAGAAATTAAGCTAATTTGGCAAAACATTAGTTAAAACAAATATGAAGGAAGTAAAGACATCAGTTTGCTTAATAAATATTTCAGGCAGATATTAATTCCTTTGATTTTTTTTTTTGTTTCATTGTTCTGCTTCTCATGTCCTGGATAAAATTTTCAGGAATAAAAAATCAAGACTTCATCTCCTCCTCTTCTCCTCCTCTTCCAGTTCCAAGTATTTTGCCTTTTGACCTGTGTATTTATGTAACACACTCAATTATCTTTTTTTCTTTTTTTTAAGAGCAAAAAATATTATAAAGGAAATTTGGAGAGAGACCTCTGGAGTACAATTATGAAATCTGACATATTGGTAATATTCATGACACAGGTCCCTTCTATCAATAATCGTAGACCTTCTGAAACCAATTTGTGTATTTTGTTTTGGAAGATATTTTCAAACTTAGTTTTAACATCTTCTTATTGTTATGCTTTTTTTACTGTGGACTATATCTCTGTTTCCTTAACATTTTTTAGACCTAAGTCAAGAAGGGCTTTAAAATGCATCCAAAGAGTACTCTACTATGACATTCATTTTCATGTTTTCTGTGTAATTTACAGTACATTTATGATTTTTTTGATAAATAGTTTGCCAAAATTTTTTTTGGAAACTATTGTGGGCATTTGGCAGGAATCCATATATTTTGAAAGAATTTGTATCAAATTTTATGTAACTATGATACACAGGTAACTTTTATTATCTAGGATATACATTTCTTTTAGTTGAAGTTTCACTGCTTGCACATCCCTATCCAAATGTTTATACAATATCATCTGAAATTATGGTTTCTGTTTACATTCAAGCTGCCAATCAAACATGATTCCGCAGACAACAGTAATTAGCTGTGTTACCCAATTAGAAAAGAGAAGAAAATATCTTGTTGGCACTCACAGTATTACTTGACAGACAGCTTGACTATAACTTGTATTTTGGAAAGGTTTGTGTTGGGGAAAAAAAAAGATTTTCAATAACTAATGAAGTACTGTAGCGATTTAGTTTTTAAGGTTGAAAAGTTAGTAAAAAAGGATTTATAGTATTTGTTGTCAGTCAATCTTTGCAATCTGAATGCATTCATTGCATTTTTACCTTTATATTCACATTCTTGTCCATCTGTGACTTTACGTTTGTGCTGGTTTTGGCTGGGATAGAGTTAACTTCCTTCACAGTAGCTGGTATGGGGCTGTGTTTTGGATTTGCAATGAACACAGTGATGAAAATATAGAGATGTTTTGTTATTGCTGAGCCGAGGCCTTTTCTCCTTCTCCTACTGCCAGGCTGGTGAGGAGACTGGGGGTGCATGGGAGGTGGGGAGGAGACACAGCTGGGACAGGGGACCCCAAATGACCAAAGCGATATTCCAGACCATGTGGCATCATGCTCAATGTATAAAGCATGGGAAAGGAGGAAGGAGGGGATGTTTGGAGTGATGGTGTTTGTAACAATCACCCATGATGGGCTCCTGCTCTCCTGGGCATGGCTAAACACCTGCCTGCCCATGGGAAGTGGTGAATTAATTCCTTGTGTTGCTTTGCTTGTGTGCTCAGCTTTTACTTTCCCTGTTTATCTCAGTGCACAAGTTTTCTGCCCTTTACCATTCTGATTCTATGAGGTACCTGGTGCTTGGTGGCTGGTTTGGGTTAAACCATGGCAACACTAATGGAAAACTCTCTCTGTATCCCAGAAGAACCTTTTTGATAAAATGAAATTTTGGGACTTTCCAAACATGTATGATATTCTGGGACAAATTTGATTTAAAAAACAAAACAAAACAGAACAAAACAGAACAAAACAAAACAAAAAAACAATAAAAAACCCTCAATAAATATGTTGACATAATCGAATGTAAATATTTGTAGAGCACTTTTTTTTTTTATGGTTCATTCTTACGAGACTTTTAGCAACAAGGAATTTAAATATAAGTATTCTGTAAAATTAAATTATTCATTCTCTTTTTGCTTTTGAAGCAAGATTTTTACCATCTTAGAAAAAACTTGAAAATTAAAACTAGAATTCTGAAAAAATAGAAGGCTTTTTATATTTTCAAATGTCTTTCTTGTTAACCATTTTTGGGAATTTGAGAAAGAACAGGAACTTTTATTTTCAGGATGTTTTGTACCAACAATATTGAGTCATTTATGAGACTTCTTTAGGCACTGTTTTTTGGTGGACACATAAGAAGGGGACATCACTATATTCCTTTTTATCCTGAGGGTTCCACTAAGATTTTCTTAGGCTCATTGGAATGTAGTATGATATTTAATTTTAAACATATGCATCTTCATTTTAAACATATGAATAATCTGAAAGTATATATAGGTCACACAGGAGTAACACCAATTTTGGGCTTTTTTTTCCTATTAAATAATTTCTAATGTAAGGTTTAAACTTGGGATACACCTACCAGAAGACTCTCAGTAAAATTTAACTGAGTTTCCTGAGTGGGTGAATGTAGACTTCAGTTTAAAGTGCCTTTCAGTCCTGCAGAGAAACAAGGTGGTCTTACTGCTGAAAAGTTTCAAAAGGATTTTGGATTTCAGGGAGCGTATTCACACAGAATGGTAAAGTACTTTACATAACAAGCTTTAAATTCACACCTTTCAACTATTTTGGTTTTAACTTTCCCAAGTTCCCCAGGTTGACATGCCCCAAATTCATGAATGTCTGTGTAAGGTGCAAGTTTGTTGCTGGTTTTACAATGTGCTTTGACAAACCATGAAGAGATCAAATCTTCATTTACAAATTCTTTAAAATTCCTATTTTAAAACCAGGTTCCAATCAGGAATCCAAACCTATCCAATACATTGATATTTTTATTTTCTTAGTATTTCCTTGTTAGAAGTAGCTTTATCCTTTGTCATAATTGTTATAATTAGCAGCAAGATTTGGATATTTTTTCAAAGGAAAATACTACTGCAATGTTTTACTTATCACCTGGACAATGCGCTATTAATTCCAATGAAGTCTTTTTGATATTAAAATGGATTTGCACTGAAGGGCAAACGCCACCTCCATATGCATCCAGACTGCATTACAATCTAATCCATCACATTATACATTTATAGGTGACTACCATTGCTGGATTGCTAAAACACTCAGCCATAAAAAAATGTCCATATGAAAAGCTGGTTTAAATTTCATGCATTTTTACTTACAAAGTGTCTGGTTAGATGAGCATGAGCTTCTGTGAAAGAAATCCTTTTGGAACATGAATATGTAAGAAGCTATGAAAATTACATGAACAGCAGTTTCTCTATTACCTTCTCTGTATTCTTTGCTGCTAGGTGAGTTTTAGATTCCAGTAATTTGCAAATATCATTAAAATTCTTTTCAAAGTTTTATTGCATTGCATATTAGTAAATAAGAACACTACCTTGCTTCTTCATGTAAAAACATGTGCATAGCTGATTTCCCAGATGAGGAAAAAGATGGCTCAGTGGACAATAAAGCATCAGCTGTGAACTTGCTGTACATACTAAGATTATTCATCCTGGGGTATATTTTCAAAAACAATGTGAATGGATGCGTACCCACAGCTTTGATTATTTGTTAATGGCATTTCTATGAGTGCCTTCCATTCATGCTCTAGTAAAGTACCCTCTAATTGTCTGTCATAAAAATCTGCTTTATTTCCTTATTTGTTTATTTCCTAATATGAAAAGTAACAGCTTATAGAGCATGATAAAATGTCTTGGGTTGGAATGTCTTGAACCTTAAAGATCATCTAGTTCCAGCCCCTCTGACATGGTTAGGGACACCTTCCACTAGACCAGGTTGCTCAGAACCCCATCTAACCTGGTCTTAAGTGTTGATTTTTTTCCCAGTGAAAGAAAATAATCCTGAACTAGGTTTTTCAGCCTTTGCAGCTGATTTTGTGGTAATATTTTCGATTTCCTGTAATTGGAATTAGTATCACTAGCAAAATAATTAATATCTGAAAAAAATAAGACGACAGAAAAAGTGTTATGTGTAAAAAGACTTTTATTTTGAAGTCATATTATTTGTATAAGACAGGGATTTTTTTAAACCATACTATGAAAAAATGTCCCATTATAGTATAAATGTGCTATAACGTGATCTAAAGGTGTGTATATATAAAAAAATCTTGTTTTAAATATTATGGTTGTTAAAGATAATGCACATATACCTGTCTTTCTTTCTTTCTTCTCCTCAAAATGGTAAAGGATTTAGATCACAGAGCCAGTCGAGCTCTATAGCCATATAGAGGCGTGCACAGGAAGTTCTTGTGGAGATATGCTGAACATCATGTTCTTCAGTGCATGAACATCACAACTGGTATGTTAGGAAAGCCCAGGCAGAACAAAAATATAGATGGATTAGCTATTTGGCCACTTCTGGTTTTGTGGGACAGAACTATGGAGGAGCCTAGCTAGTGTTCCTGTGAATCTTCTCTTCCTCCTTCCCCCAGTGTGGCAAAACCTTGCTCCTCAAGGAGTGGGAATGTCAGGGTGCCAGCACCTCTCCCTACAATTATAGCTTTCATTCTCTATGCATGATCACTGTGGGGAAAAGTATTGATAATTACAGCATATAAATTCCAAATAATTAAATTACTAATTACAAACTAATGATAAGGGCTTAATGAGGAAGAAAGATAAAAGGTCAGGGCGCTGGTAACACATTCACATTATAGCCAGCAATGTACCACTTCTAAATGCTATATATTTGGCCTTTTTGCTTTCCAGATCTCTCTAATGTAATTAAGATTTCATAGATTTTATCAGATGTTTGGATTTTTGTAATTAGATTATTTGGACAAATTTTTGTATTATTCAGGACATTCAAAATCATATTTTGTTAAGTTCCATAAGTTCTTCACTTTGCCTGGGTAGAGAAAGTTTTCTGCGTAGCAATGTAATCCAAACGTCAGACATATTTTAGACTTCTTTATCATCTCTTTTGGGAGCTTTTTTGCAAGCATTTGAGGACAAAATGTGCTTGAATATTGAAGAAATCCATGATAAGTTAAGAGCTGCAAAATCTGAGTCAAAAATGCATATTTAAAAGGTGCACAGCAAGGGAAGATGAAAGGGGGGGGGTATATGTCATACAATGTTTTTGGGAAATAACAAAGAAAAAACCCATGACACAGGCTTGTTCTGGACCACAGGACTAGTAACTGGGAAAGACTAGTGTGGGAACAAAACAATCAAAAATTCCTTTTTGGGTCTGTTTTGAACAAAAATTATTACCATACAGTGATTAAAGTAACAAAGTATCTTATGATGTTTTATTTGCCAAATTGCTGAAAATGACTGAAAGATTTTCTCTAACCTAAAAGCCAGTATCCTCCAATGTATATTTGTTTTTCTTTATGTCATGTAACCCAGCGTAACCTGATGGTAGATTCCTTTTTTAAACTGTTTTTGAGAAGGTAGCAGCCATAAGAAGAAGTAGATAGTAATTTAAGCATGTGACCTTTCTTTAAACATATCAGGGAAAGCATTTCCAGGGATTGTATATATATAGCTTCAAGTGTATGCCATGGTACATATTAAAAGATATAAACTTGTGCACAGCAGAAGAGGTTCTGTTCAGCTCAGCCAGCCAAAATACAACAGACAGAACAGGAAAGCGCTAATATTTTTTAGATGTGTAATGTTCTTACAAATGGCCCATGCTGTGCTAATAAAACTATTGTGACTGGGAGCTTTTGCAGTGAGAACTGACAGATGAAGCAGAGTTAAGTTCTTTTTCAGACAAGCTACTACAGTAAATCATTAAAGCGCACAAACAATCATCCTTCATCAGCCTGGGATTTGTTTTATAGCAATTGCAAATCGAAAACAATGTAAACAAACAAATCGACAACTAATGAACATTCCCCACTGCTCACTGTAAATAGATCTACAACTTTAGAAGAACACTTTATCCAACACATTGTCAACTCATTGTAAACACATCTACAACTCATAAACAACTCATTACCCAGTATGTTGTCACCTCATTGCAATTAAAGTTGAATGCTAACTGTACTGCATTTCCCTGAACTGAATCAATTCAGAAGCCTGGAAGAAAATGTCTAGATGTATTAGCCCAATAAGTTTCAGGACTTTTAAGAATATCTTCACAGTCTAATTGGACTTTCTTTTGCAGTTTTTAATGTAAAAATTGAACAAAATTGCATCACTTCATATTCTAGCTTACATCTAGGTTTATTTAGTTAGACTTCCAATTTACATGTAACAGTTTATATGGAAATTTTTTAAATGAGAAAAGTATTCCCCCAAAGGTTGTAAAACTCATGAGTTTCCTTGGAATTGTTCTGCATGAACTATATCTGACAGTCTTATTCATTTATTTATTTATTGTTTATTAGTTTACTTTCTACAGCATTTGCAATTTCTACCTTCTTTTTAAAGCATGGGGGTTTTACTTTGGATGTGATTGCTAATGAATGGACTTCAACACCTCTTAAAAATAGTTTTACTATAGAAAAATCCATTTACCTCGATAAAAACATAAATAAGTTTTATGTGTGGTGGACGTAAATCTGAAGATGAGGCCATCTGGGTCTAAAAGTGAACTTCACATATATTAGACTGCTATTTGAGACACAGCTTGTGAGAACTGGAAGTATCCACAAACTCTTCTGCTGGGCTGCATGCACACAATCTACTGCTGCTTTACAAATAATATATCCTCTGGGGCAAGAATTGTCTTTTTTATCTATATTTACACAGTGCTTAGTACAAAATAATCTAACAATTTACAGGGATGAAGCGCTATGGATATTAATGAATACATGTAGTAGACAGGTGCTTTTAGTAATGGATTATTAGTAATGGAAAATATGATTATAATAATTTTTAAAAAACAGTATTTTGAGTTTCTCACAAAAAAGGTTTCTACTGAGCTTCTTAATTTGTTTTAGAATTATTGCTTGTGCTTACATGATAGACCGTGATTTTAAGATTGGAAAGACTGGCTTACAGTTCTAGCGCACACAGGATCACAAACTTGATCTTCTCCATCATTTCAGAAATAAGATTTTTTAAAATGTCATTTTGCAGAACAGATGTTATCACTATCTTCTATGTTTTACTGCTCAAGATCTCTTATATGTATTGCTCTCACATGGCACCTTGGCATCCAAATAGCTTGCAATATATACATTGATGATGAGCGTAGTGTGTCAGAAACAAATTAAACTGGCTTACGAAGAAAAGACATTCCACATACAGAATATGGTATTTCTCACCATCCTTTCTTCAGCACCCATTTAGACAGTGGCTTCAGACTCTTTTAGAGACATTCACAACCCTCTTCTAAGAGTTATAATTTAATCATTATAAATTTTCATTTATTCTTATATTTGCTAATGTGTCATTGGATGCAGATATTCTATGCTATTGAAAATGATCCCTACCAAAATATTGTAATGTATACTCTGCTGAACATTTTAAAATAGACTAACAAAGGAGAGAAAAGAATCCAGAATTATAATGTGCCTTTGTAAATGTAAAAAGTTTAATAAATCAGAGAAGGGAACTTCTTATTCTTTTCAGAGAGGAATTAAATTTTCACTTAACTCTTTTTTCATGACTGTCATTTTCTTTTCTCTCTAGGTCTGAGCAACCCACTGGAAGGAAACTAGTAACTTATTTAAAAATTGCACAAATCTTAAAATACATTTCTGCTTTTATTTTGTAAGTTTTATATCCTGAAAAGAAAAATGTCACAGTTGTTTTTGTATTTTGTTTTTCTTTTTGTTTTTGTTTTAAGATTGATCATGGGCATTTTTTGGCAAAATTGAAGGAAACATTATTCAACCACCAAAATAATTATACACCTATATACACCAACACCAAATCCACATCAACGGAAGGTTGCTCTCACGTCAGCACCTAATATTTAACAAACTCTTACTATGACCCTAAAGGCTTCCTTCTTGCTGCTTAAAACTTTAAAGTTTTGAATCAAGTGCAGTATTTTCCATTAGAAACCAAGTTCTAATCTTTTTTACAGGCTTTTTCTCAAACATTTTAACAAAAAACCCTCCCACAAGTCCTTGGATTAAAACCTGTATACTTTACGAGTTTTGTTGTATCTATTAAGAGTCATTTTAATTCCTACATAGAAGGTCTAAAACAAAACCAGAAACCCCTAGGACAAGTGATCTCTATTTTTCTTCACATGTCTCTGAGTCATCTCTGTTGTTTTGGGCAAAATATTTGCATCTGTCTCCTCTGTAAACCTGATACCATCAGAGACATTGACTTATTTTGGATGTGGTGTCTACATTCTATTTTGAAGTATCACAATTCCAAGATTATACCAGTATTTAGCAGACAGATACCTTCTTTTTTTCCACTTACTTATGTGAGCTGAAAGACAAATGTTTCTCTGCTCTTTAATGGATTTAACATTTTAAAGTCACTGATTTGTTGTATGGAAAAAATATAGTGACAATTTTATAAAGAACTAAGATTATGCAGGATTGTATCAACAGATACAGAGATGTTGAAGGTAAAATAAATCTCCCATTACAGTTAATACTTTCCTGAGGTGGATTCTCAGTGATGCACACAATGTTGTGTAGCTTTTAGCTTTTATGTCAAGGTTGAACACCTTCCTAAAAGATTTTAAAAGAAATGTTAGATTTGATCCAGAAATTACTGTGTGTCATATGAGTGACATTGTTTTAGACAAGAAATTACAGCTGAAGATCAAGATGTGCCTTCCGATTAAAGTCTTTGAGAATAAGCAATTTTCACTTTCCCATACATCAGCAACAATACTGCATGTCGTTGGCCAACAAGGCAGTACAAGGCAGTTGAGAGTTCAGATATTCCCCAGTCAGACAGCTGCACTCAGCTTCTTCAGGATCTTGAGCAGATACAGCAGATGGCCTCTTTATTGAAAGGTGTAAGGAAATGGTAGGTGACAGCAATCACGATGTAACATCGTAATTTGTATTTGCTGCACACTAAAAAAACCAAACCTGAAAATCAGCTTTACTCCTGCTCCAGTAGACTTAAGTCCCTGTGTGCTGTCCATATAGTCACATTCTGAATTGTCTTTATTTTCATCTGAAGTAAATGCTAAGGAAAGAGAGCAAAATCTTCTTGATAGCAGAGCATGTTGTCTTTCCTAGTAATCTGTATTGGTTTGTCTTACAATAAAAGCCAGTGTTGTGAGAGAAGATACAGAGAATAGAAAAATATATTGCTTTGCTTACATGGGTTCACATTTAGTTTATCACCCATTTGGTCCAACTTGTATGCCACAGATCAGGGCCTGACGCTGTAAACTCTCTCCTGCAGAACTGCCTGTGAAAAGAAAATAAAAATGATCCAGCTGTGATGGACATACTGTTATAACTGCTGCCAGTGAAAATGAATAGATAACAGTTCAGCACAGACTGTTTAGCCACCCCAAAAAAGAGAAGGAAGCTGAGGAAACTATTCCACTACTTTATTATCTCCAAGAAGTTTTAAAAAAAATTTCCCAAGAAATATTTACCTCCATCATTCTTCATAAGATTTCAATGTTTTCTCTCCCTTCCCAATTTTTTTTGCAGCTCAAATTACCTTTGTCTCACTTCTTGCCCTTAAATAACTTGTACGGTGGGGAGCAGTTTCCCCAGATCAGTTCTGAGCTTCAATATCTTAAACAGCGGATTACTTTTTTTTTCCATGATATTAGGGGCAGAAAGGTGAAGTCTGCTGTTTTTGTTGGAGTGATAAGTTCTTCTTCAATATCTACATAATCTATGTTTTTTCTCTTCAAAAGACTAAGAAAGTTAGTAAGACTTTCTAATATTAAAAGATAATTCTGAAAAAATGGTTCAATATGCAGCAAATTTATGAACTTTTTAGGAATAGTGTTGACCACCGAAAAGCTTTGTTTCCTCCTGGTGACAATGGCTTACTATTAGAGACAGAGAAACCCCCTCAAAACACAATTAAAAAAAAACAACAAAGCAACAAAAAACCCAAAAAACCTTTAATATTTCTTTCAAATAAGTCTGAAACAAAACTACAGAATACAATCCCCCCAAACCACTCATTTTTGGAATCCAAACCTGGTTTCAAACCTTCATTATGGTCTCTATTAGAAAAGGCATTCCTATGAGTTATCAGCATTTGACCATATCTTAATATGAACCTCAGTCTTGTCTACACTGTTCACATGACCTGGATTTCTCTCATTTTCACCATTGTCTGTCTTTTCAGCATTTTTTAAGTCAAAGGGACAACACAGATCCCAACAAATAAGCAGGTAGTATTTGCAGCTCATTAACACAGGAGTAAGTGTATCAATAAAGATTAGACAAGAACAATTGTAGATAAGGATTCAATTCACTGTGAGGATCAAAATGTTTGAACCAAACACTCGGGCAGCTCCAGTGCTGTGGTAAGTGCTCCCATACTCAATAGTCATGTCTGCAGGGCTCCCTTCCTTAAACAAGTGATGCTAAACTACGGATGCATCCATGCTGATGGCAAGCACAGAGGATTGAAGAGCAGGCCAGTGGATGGTCAAAGAACCCAAGAAGAAGCTAATAAAAGTGCAGGAATAAATTAGGTTTTCTTGCAACCAGAAAACCTTGAGAATTTGTTTGCAAGTAAAATACCACAGAAAAACATTAAATTTCACAAAAAAAATCCTAATTCCAGGATTCCCAAAAATGTTGAACTGAAAACTCTGCATGTAGGCTGTTAGACATACTACTGCTCTTTCCTTTATGGAAAAAAGAAACCAAACCCAAACAACATAAAATCAAAACCAAACAAAAAAAAAACAAACAAACAAACAAAAAAACAAAGAAATCCATCAACAAAACAAAATAACTTAAAGCCTATTTTTTCCTCTTAGTTTTATTTTGTGATGTTTTATATTTTCCTGCCGAAACTTGGGTTTCTCTCTGTTCTTATAATCTCATATTTATCCTTGAATTTATGTGACTTGTGTTTCATCAATTTTTATTACAAGTGCTCAAAGCCTCTGTCAGAAGTGAGGTTTCTTTCAGCTAGGCTTTAAGATTTTGCCTGCAATGTCCTCTTGGGCATGTATTTGGCATTGTTCTGTACTTTTAACCTGTTCTAAACCCTTATCTTCATTTATTACTAATATAATAATTGAGCCAAGAACTGAGCCATTTCCCATCGGAATTGTTCGGCCTCATATTTTGAAAGCAATGCCCTGAGATAAGAATTGGTAGTATCCTTTGGTCCCAAATATGGGTTCTTTCACTCACAAGAAACCTATCTGCACACATAGCCTAGTATCTATTTGAAGTTCGTTTAATATTTGGCCTTTCAAATAGTCTAAGTGAAATCCTGACCCATTGAAACTAATGAAATAATTCCCAGAATAAGAATTTCACAGCTTTGCTCTTTTTAAAAAAAAATTTCGTAGTCAGAGGTTTTAAGCAATCTAAATATATCATAACAGTGACTTTGTGGCGTCACCATTACATTCCTTATGAGGATATATGCTTTGCTTCCTTGCCACACAAAGTAGAATTTAGTCCTGTTTTATACAGGTGTAATTTAAGTACTATGAAATGACTTTTCTGTTCAGGTTTTTAGTAATTGGGAGAGAAATACAGATTAACAGATTAGAAGAGATGGTTCAGGGGACAAAATTACAGCAATGTGAAAATTCTACAGGATAAGTGGAAAAAAGCAGGTAGGTGAAGGCAGCAGGATAATTTAACACTAGTCATTTTGTCTATTTGTGAAGAGCTCTACAGTAACAAGACCTCACTGAAAAGGTACCTCAGATATATTTTAACTGAGGTTTGGAGTCAAATAACAAAAGCTGAACACAGTGCGTGTATTCTCTGATTTCCATGTTATCTGCTCTGAATAAATTGCATTCATATGAAGTGTTCCTTGTTCTCTCTGTCAGAAGACTCAACATTAAAAAAACCCCAACAAACATTGTGGTTTGAAATTTCAGATCAAACAACTGAAACAAAAGGCAGAAAATTGCAGCACTATGTGTAATAACTAAACCTCTCGTTATATGCTGCTGTATTAAATATAAAACATTTTCATTTCCTTTGTATAGGAAATTCAATAGGACCTGAAAAAGGGGTCAACCAAGTACTGTGACTCCCACTATAAAATGTGAGTGGTGCTAATATTCCTTTTTTAAGTCTCATGCGATTGCAAAGAACCAAACAGATAAAATATAGCTTTCATAAAACTGGAGGTTTGGTGGAGAATTAGCATGAGAGTTGTGCAGGCAACTTGCAAACGGAAGGCTGGCCAAGAGCTCAGATTTATGCTATGAAATAGAAATGTTTTTCTCCTGAGGTTTTCTTGAAAATATCACTGCATGTGGTCTTGTTGGTTTACTGGCATATTTTCCCCAGGTTTTTCAGAGTGAAGCGGAGAGGAGGAGAGGGAAGAAGCCTGTTCCTTTAAGAGACCCATAACTATCAGGGCATTAGGAAAGCATATAATAATGGATATTATAAATAGCACACATGAGAATTTTAAATATTCAAGCATATTCAGATTTGGACTGAGGAATTGTTACAAAAATATGGGAAATGTGTCAGAAATTTTATTTTTTATGGAGTGTGTATAGTGTCACATATTTTATCCCCATAGATTTCAGCTGTCCCATTAGAAAATTCTAAGGAACAAAATGTCAATTCAAATGTAATTTTGAAGAGATTTTTCTTGCCTACTTATTTGAGATTCAGACTGAATTTAGACACAGGTATTTTAGTAGTCAAACTACATTATTTCTGGTATACTCAGTACGATTTTAGTAACTCGGAAACAAGAGATCCTGGATGGAAAGCTTACAAGCAGTACAAGCCTATAAGCAATTCAAACAGAATTTAATTACACAAAGGGTAGCTGAATTATGGAACACATTGCTGAAGGCAGCAGTAGATGCAAGAATTATAAATCAGTTCAAGAAAGAGCTCAGAGAAAGAAAATCAAAACAAATCAGTTCCTTTAAAAACATCATAGGGTTAAATGGGGCAGGCCACAGCAGACTTAAGTCAAGCCCTTTTTCTTTAAATTTTCCTGTGTTTCCTAAGAAAGAAACTAAATAATCACTCCATTGATTTCCATAATGGCTGTAGTTCCAAGTACCAGAAATACATGAGTGTGTCTTTTGTGCTTTACCTGTGCTTACACAATTTTGTCGCATTTCCTTTTATTTCAAACTTCATTTACACTTACACTGTTTTACATGACTCTGGCCATATAAAGCAGCCATGAAGTAACTGTAAATATGATTTATGCTCCCTTTACACTAGCAAAGTGATGTATAGTATCCTTAGGGAATGTGGAATCATGCCCAGTGCCCGTGAAACAGACACATAAACTCTGTTTAATTTTATTTAACAAGCACATTTCTATTTTATGTTTTTTTTTATATCATTTTAGGACTCATATTCATTTCTTCTCCTTAAAGCAGACTGACAGAACTGAATGCAGTGTTCTCAGTGTAATAATATTTCATTAATTCTATGTATATATAAAATAAAAAGGTATATACCTACATATCGAAACAAATCCCTACTAATAGATCTCTGTTATTTTTTCTCATCTGTAATATTTGCAGTTTTAGAGAAAGAGTGTATAAGTGAAGTAACGATTACTCAAGATGATTACAATGCCATCATTTTGATATCAAAACAAGCATTTCAGGGATGATTACTGCGTAATTGATTACCTCACCAAATCCTTCATATAATTGCAGAATTGATCTTAAGGTTGATTAAACAGAAAGAATAAAAATCTGCCCTATAAGTGAGAAATTTAACAAAATAGATTCTCCTGGAAATGATGTGTTTACCTGATTTGAACTTACGATCATTTTATAGAAAAAATGGTAAAAAAATAGCCACATGTACTTTTCTGCAAATATTTTCACACTTTTTTGAATGCGTGGGAGACATTGTGGCTGAAAACCATATTAATTGATTCTCTGGGCCTTAGTGACACATATTTTTTTTAGTTGCTTGAGTGTCAGCATGGAAAGAAGCCTTCGTGAGGGGTTGCAGCAATATTGCCTCATGTCTGTTTTTAAATACACTACACTGATGTCTGAACTCTTAAATAAAAAATGGAATCAGATGCTTGAAAAGTTAAAACTTTAGGGCTTTTTCCCAATGATTTAAAGTTACTTCCATAAAGATTTAAGATGCTGACACTACAATGACTGGAATATCCATTACGTGCTTAGTAACCTTGTACAGCACATTCAAGATGTTATTATCATCAGTCTGATCCCTGTACTTTCTCTGGCATTCCGAAACTGGGGTGCTCAGTGACTCAGAAATCCAGGCCTTTGGACATTTACAGATACAGAATATGTCCCTATACATGTCTGCAATGTAACTGAAAACACAGAGTGAAAAAATAGATTTAGGAGCAGCTCTTTAGAAATGGGGTGCATTTTACTACAGAGAATCAAAATGTAGAAATCAAATGTAATTGTTCTGATTTATTTGGTTTAAAAAGCTTTTTATTACCATTTGATTTCATTTCATTGTACTGAAAAAAATCTAGGGTTTGTTTTTGGGGTTTGGTTTGTTTATTTGTTTTAATATGGCAATTATTGACTCCAAAATGGAAACTGTTTGACTAAAACAAAATCATAATTTGTACTAAAGTTAGGATGAAAGGCCAGATTTAGAGCACTTGTTTGTAGCAGCAATATTTTGCTTTACACCTGTGAATGTGGGGTTTTTTTCACGGCAAAGAGAGATAAAGGATTATCAAAAACCCAGAAGAATAAATAAAAACAAAGAAACTGCTGATGTAGCCATAGATGAGGGATGCTTTATTTTTAGATTTATGCATAGCAGACAAAGAAATTTATATGAGCTTCTGCCTGTATCTTCCCTCCCAAAACTTACGTTTAAAAAAGAGAAACTTAAATATAATTCTTTTAACATTATTTTACACAAACATTTTTTCATCTGTCCTATTGATACACTTCTTCCCACTTTCCCTTCCCTTGTCAAAACTTCAAGCATGCCTCCTAAGCACAGGAACAGAAATCAGCATTGTGTTGTTTTGACTGCCATTGCTTTATGATCTTAAAATGGTCCCTCAACCCTTTTGTCAATATTTATTGATGGGATCCACAGGCGCTCTGAGTGATCCCACTTTTGAGGGGCATAAACCAATGGCAGGCTGGGAAGGCAAGAAAAGGGGGGCCCGCTCCAGGCAAGAACTGCTTAGGAAATATCAGAAAGCTCAGGAGCCCTTGACAAAATGTCAAACATTTCAAATCCTCAATTGTTTCTCTGGCTAATGCCATGCTAAACAGAACCATTATCACCCCCTAAAGTGGAAACAGATACATATATGCACAACACATGAATGTTCACTCACCTCCATGCACACACAGGAGTCTGCAGGGAAATTAAGCAATGCCAATGAAACCATGTACAGAGAAAGTTCTTGGATAAATTAACTGTGCAATTACATTACATGACATGCCACAAGATGGATGAGGAAAACTTGGCTGGTATTACGTTCTGTTTTCAAATTGCAATTTATTTGAGGGTTTTAATGGATGCCTTATTAAAACATCTCAGCATTGGTCAGGTTTCAGTGCATGTCAGGGTAGCCCATGATTGATGACACCCTCTGCTGCTTCCCTTGCACATTTGCAGGGAATTTAAGCAAAGAGGGAATGAACAGAAGCTCGGATTCGTATTGATCGTGTGAAGGTGCACTGCCTGAGAGCACAGTCTAATAACATTCTCTTAGCTGAACTGCCTCACATGAAGGCATTTATTACAAGAACTAAAATGTTATATTGTTCTGGATAAAAGAACATTGTACAAACAAAAGAGTAGGCAGCGAACAAGGGAGAGGAGGAGAGAAAAAGAGAAAGAAAGAAATACAATTGTGTAACTTTAGGCAATGAAGTGTTATTATCTCCTAAGAGCATATTTCACACAGCCAAAAAAAAGGTGAATTTAACCATTTTCTTTGAATAGATATGAATCTTCTTAAGATAAACTCAAGACAGCAATTTCTTTTTTTTTCCTTTAATCCATCTCATTTAGATGAAATCCTGTAATTATATTGGTAGCAATGAGGGTGGAGGTCAGAGTTAAACACAATTAGGATTTCAAACATCAAAATGGATAGTGTGACATTAATCATTTGACCATCCAATGTCTTTCTTCATCACTTTAAGTACTATATACTGTAGTTAATCGATCTGACCATCACCCATTTTATAAGCGAAAAGCACTTGTACCTAACCAGTGTAAATCTTAAAGAATCCCCCACACTTTTAGAGGGCAGCTTCTTGATAGATTTGGACTAGACTTGCATAATCTAAGAAACAGTTCCTCTTGCGCTGTGAGATTTGCAAGCTACCTGATTGAAAAAGAGGAAATTTCCATGATTTCAAACTACAAATGCACTGTTGGCTTTTACCTCCCCAAACACCCTTTTAAAGAAATCCATGTAAGAGGTTCATCACATCAGCAATGTTTGGTTAACTGATACTATTTTTTTTCCCATTGTAAATGGAGTCAAGCTGAAGGTAAAATGAGATAATCAACTACAGACGAGGTAGAGTAGAAATACCCTTGCCTCTAGGTACCTCAAAACACAATACTGATTACAAATAAAAATTCAGGTTGGGCATTAGAGTCCAATTCTTTCAGATGCTGAGTACTTGTCAATACCACTACTGTGGCTATGTCCCATTTATGTTGTCTTTCTCTTGGCCTGCAGGAAGCACTCGGTATTGTCCATGATCAGATCTGCAAAACACCCCCAACATATCTGAGCTTGGGGCTTGGTTAAGTACTGTCTCATATGTCATCACTGCCTCTGGCTGTTTGCCACTCTAATACCATTCCAGTTTCAATTCCAGGTCTAAAAGATTATTTGTTTGACCTGCCTTGCTCGTCATTATCTGAGCTGCTAATTTTATTATTTTGTTAGCACCCTGGGCTGCACGGTATAAAGCGACACTATAAAAGTATAGTGTGATTATATTGGAATCATTCAGCATCACAGGCTCAGCAAACAAAATGCAGCACTCCCACCCACACTGCTATGGTAGCAAAGAAGAGGGAGTAAAGGAGAGGGGGAAGGGAGGATAAAAGTTGTAAGAAGGATAAATGGGAGTAAAAAAGCCATTGTGGTTGAAGAGCTTTACAAATTCTCTCAGGCTAGAGTTGGACAAATTTCCTATGAGCCTATCTGAATTACTTGGTACCCAAAACATTTTTTAAAATAAAAGGTAGAAAAAATAATGCTAAAAAAATCAGAATCTGTGAAGTTTTGCTGACTAGAAACAGTGAATGAAATCTCTAAGTCTCTAGTTCTGACAATTAACTTACAGAAATTTGACTAAGGTTTAGAAACCTTAGGTCTGTGCATCTGGTCTTGGTCTAAACTTTGACAAGTCACTGTGCTCCTACTATTTTCTCTTCAATGTTCCCAGTTCTTTCTGCCATAGTTTCACCAAATTTGTTGCATCCGTTTTTTAAGCATCTCTACTTGAATAAGCATTTTAGACAATCAAATCACAACTTACTTTTGTAAGTTTATTTTAAATACGGACAGGGTCGTTTTATATTCCCCATATTTAACATTAGTTCTTCTGTTGTAATATTGAATCAGAAAGTTACTGGATTCTTCTGCTTTTTTCCTAAGGATTTTTCTTCCCTTCACCCCCATGTTTTACTTTCTAGGTAAGTGACAAAGTTAACTTGAACTTCTAAAAGGAAAAGGGCTAAATTTTAATTCTTTGCTTTTGTAGTCCATGCTACTCTCGATACTGCAGACCTGATGCTTGTTTCATGGTTGCAGAAGCATTAAAATGGCTGCCTCATATTGCAGGCATTTTATGGTATAAGAAAAAGGCTTTCTGAAACAGAAGAGTTTGTATAGTTCAGCCAGAAACCTTGCCCTTGTGATCGGCCTGCTGTGACTGTTTCAGGTCAGTACACATAGCACCTGAGCAAACTGTGTACAGGTAACCTAGCCAAGTCATAAACCTGATCACCATCCTCAAAACAATTCTGTAATGAAAGCTGTGATTATCAAATATTTTCTAGCAACCGTAATTCAATGTCAACTTTATTTATGTAGATGAAACATAGTAAAGATGGAATGTTAATAAACATTGACTTTCTAATTAATACAAATTGAAAATCTCATACTAAGTGTACCTCAGAAGATGCAGCTCAAATTATTCCAACTCATGCAAGTCATGTTGTTCTCAGCTACTTGATTATAAGCAGTAGCCATGTCTATTATAGCTAAGATAAATAAACAGATATTTTCTGGAAGTTTAGTGCACAAATGCAACCTACTAACCCTCACCATCAAAAGGTCAAAAGCTGCAAAACCTAGTCCATTAACCTCTGTAAATGGTTGTAATATTAAAAACTGACTTTCAATATCCAAGGGTCATGATCTAGTGCAATAACTATCAGCAATAAAGAATTATGACTATAGTACATTATCCATCTATAAAATGGCCATTTATGACACCAGCACATGGGCTATCTGTAACAGGAATGAACCACCCCTTTTTAAGAATCATTGCACACTTTCAATTATTGGGTCATAATATAACCTGTTAAAACTTATTAAGTTTTGAAGCAGAGAACAGAACTACTATCTATATATTAGGGAAAACAAGAAAAACTTACAGGTTAATGCAGCTTAGTGGAAAACTGCAGTTTAAAGTGTCATTCTCAGTCTGATTGCGGAAGTACGAGGTAGAAACTTCAGATTTACCTAGATACCACCTCACTATAAGAAAGCCATGGATAGCTAGAAGTCTATCAAGATGCAGAGAGGCTCTTTCAAGAAAAGAGTCAGCTAATTTGTTCTTCTAGCAACCTTTTCTGGTAGTTAAATAGAGCTTTAGCACTCCAAACAAAGCAAGGTGTTTGCAAAAGTGGCTAAGAGAAAGAAACAAGTGGGCCTGAAAAGAAATAGTACAAATCATAGAGCAAAATCAATTTTCATGGTGTCAACACAATTTTGATAATGAAAACTCTATTTTCAGTGAAGAAAGTGGAGGATGACAATTTAAGAAATATGATAAAAAATGGTGATTTTTTTTTTTTTTAATTTTAAAAAACTACTGTCAGAACAGGACAGAAATTAATACCTTTTCTATAAGACATGCATGTAAATGTATATAGTTGGATAGATGACTTCTTTCATTTGCATGATGTCTGTTTAAATTGCTGAGATGTCTTGTGTGTAGAAGCTTAGACCAGTGAGTTATTTAATCAATCACTAAAACTCTGATGATACATTAGCTTGGAAGACCTGCAAAAACCCAACCCACTCTCTCTATTAGAAAGCAGCTGGTCTTACTAATTAAAATGGAAAAACTCCATCCATCTTCATTTGCAAAGAAGTCACCCAGACCAAGACAGAAATTCAGCACCCTATTGTAGTTTCACAGGATGTCTGAAAGGGCTAGGGCGAAAGTAGAAAATACCCATTATTTTAATTTTGACAAGAGATACAGAGAACCTCTTATTTGTAATTAGATGTGAGATGTTATCAAAGGTAAAAGCAAATAACATACCAATGTTGTTCACTCTTTCTTGTTCTTTTTGTTGGATTCAAAAAAATCCAACCATGGAATCTAAATAACTGACTTTCAGGAATGGAATTCACTATACCTACATTGTCTTGCTTTTTTGTTTTCCAGTCACTGATGTGGATTTTAAATAAGACTGCTGAAGCCCTTTTTTTCTCTTCAAGCTGTAGTAGTAATGACATTATTCTCTGCTAGAATAACGTTTACATGTTCTTTACTGCTTCTGTTCCACCCATGAATTTTTCATTTGCTTTCTCTGTTTATGAAACAAAAGAAATACATATAACTAAGCAGAACTAGATTCAGGATGGCATCGGGCATTGGAACTCAAAAGCAGAGGATCTACTCAAAAAGTGGTTAAGATGAACATTTTTTATGGAGAACCTAACTGGCCAGTGTTGCTTGCAAAGGGTAGAGCATTACTCTGGAGATTCTGAGGCACTGTGATATCAAACAGATAAGACAGAGGTTATGTTTCAGGATACACCCCTCCCCATTCAAAAACTCAGTGTAAATAAGATTGCATGAACAGCAGCTTCTTTTGCCTCTTGCAGATCACTCCCCGGTGTAGACCCAGAAGGTAAAGGTCACAGGAATGTGCATCTTATGGCAGTGGAGGCCAGTTCATATTCTGTTCTCCAGTCCTTTGTACAGAAACGGAAAGAGTATAGCATATAGCATGTTGAGTGACAGCAATGTGGCTACAAAATAATTATTTTATTAATGAGATTCAATACTGGGCACTTTACCAGCTGAACACCTCTTTTTTAATGGGCTTAACAGCTGGCAAGTTCTGGAGGACACTTTAGAGCATCTTTTCTCCCTGTGCAACAGCTTCCTGCCAGTCTGGCCCAGCCCATGGTCAGGGTGCCAGATCTCTTTCATTAAGGGATGTTAAAACACCATTGAAGAATCTTTCTTCTACCACTGTGGTTAATAAAAATGCTAAAGCATAAGTTTGTTTCAGATGTTGTCATCTTTCCCAGAGCTGGGCTTATTTTAATTCTTAGTAACTCATTAGCTTTTGTCCTAATTTAAGGACAGTTCTAAGCAAGGCATGTATAAATAAAGTGGCATGATACACATGCACAGGCTGCGCAAACTTCATTTGGGCATTGTCTACAATACGTGTAGCTTATCTTGGAAGTCAGTACATTTTAAATATGTTTTTCTGTGAAATATATGCTCATGTTCCCTGATTCATGCATTGTTGTCACTTTTTTGTTTTCGTAGCACCACTGAAATGTGATAAAAATAATCTCTTTTCTTTCCAAAACATCCAGGTACAAAATATTGTAAACAATATCTATAAGTGATTAAACCGTAAGAAATGGATTTTTCTTGAATAATTTTTTGTCACATAGTTATAACTGACCGATGGAATGACTATGCATTATGGTTTTGTTCATTGCCTTTTACCACTTTCACAGGTAAGAACATAAAGTCCTTTATATGACCTTCCAAAAGTAGCAAGTGCTCAGTTATTAAAGTTAATGAGTTGCTTAAGTTGCTTACTGATGATAAGTTATTTGGCTCCACAGGAGAGATCATCCCCATTCTAATGGAACAATTAAAGCAATGGGTAGAAATAATATAAGACAATTAAGACTCCAGTCCTGGCCTAAACAGATCCTGGTATTGTTGTGACAGTAGATATTTAGAGTATATGTTTTGCAAAATATATTCACTTTGATGATTTTATCTATAAAAGTACATTCCAGTAATAAATTAAATTGCAACTATTGTGCACACATAAATATTTACAAGTATAAAGGAGTTCATGGTTTTGATTCACTCTGAATATTTGTGGGAAGAGCTTCCTAGTTTATTAAATTCTTCAAAATGATCACATCAGGACCAGCTAGCATACTTGACTTGTCACGTGAATTATTTACTGAAACGGCAGATATTTGTCTTTGTCCAGATCATTTGCATCATGTTACCCTGTACAGACATTCCTCTCAGCAGTAAGGTATTCAGGATTTATCCTGACCTTTTCCTCTCTTTCTTTTCAGGTATTGCAATTATAACTGTATTATATATTGTTAATGGTCATCATAAATAGTTTTAGACTCTTATTTGGCAAGGTCAAAATTTCATTTGCATTAAATTGTTTGGTGTATTTGGAATGTTTTTTTAGTTTGTTGCAAAGCTGAATGTAAAATATTCAGTTGAGATATCTGTATTATAATTCTAAAGTTAGTGAGGCCTGCTTTGCTCAAAACTTATGCACTTTTTGTATTTTAATATGTTTTTAATGCAAAAATAGTAATGATGATCAAAAATGGTACTATAAAACGTATTATCATAGTAGGTAAGTTTAAAATTATTAGGTATATTTCGGCTGGGGTTTTTTGGGGTTTTTTTGTTTGTTGGTTTGTTTTTGTTTTTGTTTGGTTGGGGTTTTTTTTGTTGGTTTTTTGTTTGTTTGTTTGTTTGTTTGTTTGTTTGTTTTTTATTTATATTACTGAACTCTGACTTTGCTCTCTGAGCAGCTACTTTCAGGCATTTGGTTGCATTATATACCGTGATATACCATGTGTCTGACAGAAAAAAATTTTATTCTGTTTAGAGCTGTACAAAACTGGGAGAAAAATCTGCTTTGTGACCTTATGAGAACTTATCTGACTAAGCAGGAATATATATTAAATCCTATCCTTGATCATAAGTACTTGTGCAAAGTAACTGTTTCAAGATTCTTCTTCCTTCACACAAAGTCTAGATATGAAACAAACTTTAGACAAAACGTTGCGATCTTGCTCAGGGGAAAATTACTGTAATATAACCACAGAAGATGCACTCAAGAAACCCAGTACATCCCTAACAAACTCTCTTTTCATCTCCCATCCTCTACTCTCTAAGTTGAAGATTGCACTTTCTATTTTATTTTATTTGGATGTACCAAGAGTATCTTGAGCTTTTATGTGTCTCTTTATTTTATTGATCCTCTCTGCACTCTTAAAAATAATGGGCTTTTAGAATCCCAGAGCAACTAAAATTTATCTTTTTTACTTTCTTGCTCATTCCTTTTTAAAACACACACATTTAGTGGATAACCTTTTATATATTCAGGAATCATCGGCCAGCTGTTAACACCAAAAAAACCCCAGTCCTGTCTAATTACTTTGTTAGAGAAAGGGCATGCACACTGTTATACACTCTCTGTTGTCTGCCTGCTACCATGCTACCATTAAATATTTTTCTTATATCTTTGTTGGCATAATGCTGTGAGATAGACCTGTATGATCTCCTTGTGCTGATGAATTAAAAGTCCACTTTCAGTGAGTAAGATTAATTATCCATTTAACCAAACCTAGATTCATTCTCTTATTGGGGCAGGAAAGAGTGGAGAGTGGGATGTTGGAGAGATGCAGGTGGGAAAAGAAAGGGGCAGAATGCCAGCTAGGCTGCAGTATTCGGTTACATGTGAAATGATTTGTAATTCTGAGTAATCACTTAGGACAAGCCCTTGCACCATTTTATCTATACATGACTCTAGGCCAAAGTCAATACTCATAGTAAAATAATGAGATGAAGCTAACTGAGCCCCTTTATTAATGCTCCAAGGAGCAAATCTGATGCTTAAGCTTCTCCCATGGAAAGTATCCACTTCTTTCTAAAAATGAATGAGCAGGTCATGATGGCCAGTAGTAACTAGGATTTTTACCTCCAAAAAAACATGGAAAATTTCCTTTCTTATTTGTGCACCATGTCATGCTTTGCCCAGCTGCACATGAAGGCATATCAATTTTGCATTATGTGTAGACTCATTAGAGAAATGTCTCTCTCTTTCTTAATCATTTTTCCTGACTTGGAGAGACGAAAAAAGAAAACCCACACAATGAAAGTCCAATAAACCAAAAGGAAAAAGCCAGTACACTGTTTGAGATGTGTGGTTTTATTCTTATGGCTGTCGACACTACGAAGACATTCAACTACCTACCCAAGGAGCTCCTTGGCAAGGAGTGTTCCCTCACAGTTGTTTGTTTTTGGCTTTCTTTTTTTTTTTTTTTTGGAAGTGTATTGTCCTGGTTTTGGCCAATTAATGCTTAATTTTTTGCAGGAGCCACGAAGGGGTGGAGCCTGGAGCCATGTGGAGTTATTTGATACCATCTCATGTCATTGCAATGGGGCAGGGGACAAGGACTCTCTTCCTTCAGAAAAGAGGCATGCCTCTTTCCAGTGGAACAAGAGTGGCAGATAGAGCAGTGGGGTACTGCTGATCCTGACCAAATGGAGTGGTTTGTGCGTGGTTGGTTGAGCTCCACACTCTCTGCTTTGTACACTTTTGTTATTAGTTGCCGTTGCTGTTTGTTTTCTTATCTCATTACTTTTTCCAGTAAATTGTTCTTATCTCAGCCTGTTATCTTTGCCTTTTGTGTCTCCAATTATCCTCTCCAGCCACCAGTGGGAGAGGAGAAACAAGTCAGCGGCATGCGGTTTTGGAGTCTTGGGGCAGGGGGCACTAAACTGGAGAGTATGGTTCCTATGCCACATGTAGGCATGTTATCCCAGGAAGTTTTTCATATAGCAGCAACTGGCAATTTTATTTACAGCACCATAAAAATATATTCTTTGTCCTTGTTTCATTCCTCTGTGGCTGTTCGTGATTTGAAATCCTAGTCATCGAGTGATCTCTCGCCCTGGAGCAACGGGTTGCTCATCCACACTTTTGGAGCTTGAGATTCTCCCATGGTGCTACAGCTTTCTGTGTAGTCTTTAGTGTTTTGCATCCTGATATATCTCTGATTTTACAGCAACAGGCACTGGAATATCCCAGACTCAACATATATTACTATATGTGAAATGGTATGTGATTGTTCCATAAATATAGCAGGGCCACAAAATTTAGCACAATTATGTTACATAAAATCAGTCTTTGAATACAATACTGGATTTTAGTCCCTTTAAGCATGCATTTTTTTTTCAAGTGACCATAACAGAATGAGTGAACTAAATTCTTTGGCATTTTAATCAAGCACATCTGAAAATCTTGCTTGCTTTTAAGAATAAGAATCAATGTAACACAAGCTGATGCAAGATCAGCTTACAGATGCAAGATGGCATTCCAGATTCAAATACAAAACTGCCAAAACAGCACAACAGTTTGAGCTTCACAAACTCAGATGAATATAAAACTTTTAAAAATGTTTCAAGTATCCTAATTAAAAGCAAATGTCTGGTTTCTCACAGTATGTCAACAATTTTGAATAAGAGACTGAAACTCATGATAAGCTTAAGTTTCTAGCTTCCATTCCTAAAAAAGGAAAAGTTACAATTAGGAACCATAAATTTTGCATGAAACTGATGAAATCTGTGGTGATTTCTTTTTGCTGGTCCCTGATGAGTCTCACAGTTTGGAAGGATAAATAAATTTTATTTCGAAAAATATTGGTTTTAACCAATAAGTATTTCTCAAAAGTGTATTCTCTTTAGCAAAAATAAGTAAAAATTAATTTTTAGTGAAAGAAATGTTTCCTGTTAATTTCATCATTGTTACATTTCACTGATTTTGCTTTTGATTTGCAAAAATAATTAAATAATTTGTCATTCTGTACCAAGTTGTTCTTGCCATGCCCCAGTGATGAGTATAACCATTTGCATCACCCTTTTCTGGATGATCCTTCTTGCAGTATTATTCTTCCCCATGCTGGCTGAACATTATCCAGCATGCCCCCAGCAAGCCAAGAAGGCCAACGGCATCCTGGCCTGGATCAGCAATAGTGTGGTCAGCAGGGGCAAGGCAGTGGCTGTCTCCCTGTACTCAGCACTGGTGAGGCCACACCTCAAATCCTGTGCTCAGTTTTGGGCCCCTCAGTTCAGGAAGGGCATTGAGGTGCTGGAGTTCACGGAAGGGCAGCAGAGCTGGGGAAGGGTCTGGAGCACAAATGTGGAGAGCAGCAGCTGAGGGAGCTGGGGTTGTTTAGCCTGGAGAAAAGGAGGCTCAGGGGAGGCTTTATCGCTCTCTACCACTGCCTGAAAGGAGGCTGACAAGATGAAATGGCCTCAGATTACACCAGGGGAGGTTTAGATTGGCTCTTAGACAAAATTTATTCGTCTAAAGCCTGGTCAGGCACTGGAACAGGCTGCTCAGGGACATGGTGGAATCATCATCCCTGGAAGTGTTCAAAAGACGTGGATTTGGCACTTGATTTACTGGTGAGCACTGCTGTGCTGGGTTAGCAGTTGTACTCGATGATCTTAGAGTTTTTTTCCAACCTTAACAGTTCTATGATTCTATCATTCTAAGCATCATGCACCTCATGTGGCACCAGTGAGGACCTATTTCCATTCAGAACCCACACTGATTTTTGATCTAGATTCCTTCTGTGGCTCTGAATCATGATCTGCCCTGAGGAGGCCATTTTGTAAGGGATTTAAAAGTATACACAGAGTGATTGGAAAGGATCCAGTAAATCCAAGAGGAACAACAAATTCCATAATCTGAATTGAGAAAGTGAGCTAAAGAATTCTGATGGATACAACATGTTCTGAAATTTAGCTATAGTCTACTTCAATTCTAATCAAATGCTTGCTTAATTAATTGGAAGTAAAAATTACTCTGTGCTTTTTTTCTGGCATGGTACATTATGGAAGATTTTCATAATGTTATTTCAATGTGTGATAGTTTGGAACAAAAGAAAAGGTAGACTGTTCTGACAAACATGATATATTCAGTAAATGCACTGCAACTTTAGGAAACAAACAAGCATTGTTTAAAAAGTACACATTTTTTCCTTATCTTGTTAATAGAAAGAAAACATGAAAGCAGAGAAGTACAATGTGTTTTGTGTAAGGTGGAGAGGGCCAGGTTTACAGGAAAGAAGCCAACATGGATCACACAAATTTGTCATGTAGCTTAAAATGAAGCAAAAAAAAAAAAAAAAAAAAAAAAACCTCACAAAAATAAGCTGTGAAGTCTTGCATAGCTTTCATGGGAAAACATGTTTTAATTGAGTTTTCTCCCAAAGCAGAAGTAGTGCTTGATAAGACTTTATAAAGAAGAATAAGTTTGTAGGCCGTTATACATAAGTAAAACACTAAAAATCAGATAAAAACTTTGCACTTTAGACATGGCAAATCTAAAACTGCATGTCCTACCTTGAAAGCAGTATTTTGCCAACAAAATGCCTTTCTATCTATATATCTCAGGAAATATTCTTTCCCAAGCCTGAAACACATACTTCCTTGGATATCTTCTACTGAGGAAGAAATGAGTAATTTGATTAACGGTAAATAAGTCGCTCTGGGGAGGAGTTAGTAAAAAAAATGATGTCTTTGAAAATTTTGTATGGTGAACTAAAATGATTGAATAATTGACTAGAAAATTACAGTTAACTTTGGGAAACTAATGATATAGACCTGGCTTTAAAAAGCCTATTTGCAAAAAGCCTACTAACCATGAAGGGGAGCACTGTATAATCCTTCCAAAAATAGGTTAAAACCCACAGAATGGCATAATCCAGGCCCTAAAAATTCATCTCTCAATTTTGTCTTCTTCCTGGTAAGAAACTAAGAAACAACACTGTCTTGGTGTGAAAACATCTATGTGGGGCAAATGCATCTAGGTCATGCAGAAAGCAGTGTGTTGCTATAGCTATCATTAGTGTAATACACTTCTCAGCAAGTCCTACTGTGAGCTAAATTCAGGCCCAGTGGGTGCTGCACTATTGGCTTCAATGAAGCTGCACCTGCTTATGCCCTGTCTGAACCAGTCCTTGCGTCTACAATAAGAATGGTATTTCAATCACTGCCATTCACTGAACACTATTTCAACTGCCTCTCTGTGTGAATTCTTGCTGTAAAATATCTGATGTGCAGAAGCTGGCTCTTCCTTCCCAGCCTGTTTGCCCTCCCCTCTGTCATTCCTCGGAGCAGGCCTCTTTCTGGCAGCACTGATCCAGCCACTGAGGCTGACAAAAGTCACAGCCAACATGAAGGATGATTATCTTGTGCATTAGAAAGCTATTTTGACTGCTGACACAAAGTTTGGTTGCTTCTAAAGAGTACCAGGGGGCACACATTGCCATTTTTTCAGTGTACAGGCCAGTCCCTTTTTGTCTAAATGTTGTCAAGTAGTTCATAGTCTTAATTTTGAGGGAAAAATTTATTGCATACCCATTTTCTCTGTATAAACTGTTAGAGTACATTAGAAGCATTAGATGTCTTTCTGGCTGAGAACAATTAAATGGCATTTAAAGATGTCACCGCCTGAGAACCGAGCTGTGAGTGTGACTAATGGATGTTTCTCCATCTGCTCAGTAAGGTCATCCCACCACTGACACATTCCTCTAATTGTATTTGATACCTGTAGCTATATTCCTGAGTATTTACTTCTTCCTGGTTGCATTTTCTAACTTGTGTCTCTTATTCTCCCTCCAGTCCTGCTTCCATTTTACTCTGCACCTGATCTCCAGTTCTAAATGGACTTTTTCACTTTTTCATTTTTTTGCCTTTCAAAAGCTTGAATGTGGCCTATTCCCATACAAACCCTGAGTTGACTACCACCATGGTGCCACATGGTAAATTCTCTGCTCCTCCTTCCCGAGAGGTGAGGAAGACTTCAGCTCCCTGCAGGTTGATTACCCCTGCAGTCTCCTTTACATGGTGCAGCAGCTATGGTAACATCTGCCAAATGTGTGGAATCCAGTCCAGCATAGCAGAGATGGAGAAAAGAATGAGAGGGAGCAGTTGAGTAGCAACCTGCATGAAACCTTCTGGATAATTTCTGTCTGAGAAAAACTCTAAACTTTGTTCTTCTGCTTCCCAGGTAGATGCCATAGCTAGCAGACTATCACGGAGAAGACAGAAATCTCGTTCTCTTCCAAGCCACACAGGTCTTAAAAGGTAAGCATAAGTTAGTTTCCTGAATTCACATTATGTATTTGTGAGAACTTGATTGCTGTGAATGCTCTGCCCATGTGTCAGGAGCAGTACTTAATAGCCTGGAAATTAATAAAAAATTAAGCCTAGTAGCAGACAGTGTTTTCTTGCCTATGTCACTGGCTGATCTATGTTAAGGAGTCATATTTTTGAAAGAGCATAAAGATATGAATGCATGTGACTGCTGTGTGATTTTTGGAAACTACACTTTTCTGTATCTGAAAAACAAGAAAAGTATTGTTTCTTCAGTAGGGATTCTTAACTAATTTTTAAATGTTTTTAAAATATTTTTAGGAAGCTTCTGGCATTTTTAGGAAAAGTTTTTAGAGCTCTTGTGCCAGAGCACTGCTCCTTTTCTGGAAGCTGCACATATTCTCTGTCAGCTACTAACCTTTGACATCTGGTCTTTTAACTGGGTTAAAATCGTTTTTGGTACAGCATATGAGGAGCAAATACAATGACCTTGATACTTTCAGCTGTGATGTCTCCTTGGAGCTACATGTTTCAGTTATGACTTTTTGGGGAGTATTTTGTTTCCATAAAGCTGAAATCTTAAAAAAATGGAAAAGTGTTTGCAAGAAAAGCTAAGCCAGTGCTTGATGGCAGCTTAGCTGCTGACAGTCAGGTGAACTTCTGTAAAAATTGTACATTGAAGGTTATCAGCTAAAGACTGGTTGTCAGAGGCTATCATTATAGTATGACATCACAGTAATTCTGTGTTACCTTGGACTTACTTTTTCTGAATAATTTGTTTCTTACAGCAGAATACTGCTTCATTGCAAGTTATGGGAAGAAAAACATAATTCAGTGGATTGCCTTCTCGTGAGGCTATAACCTTAAAAGAAATGTAACTAAAAGCTGCAGGATCTTTCAGATACGATTACTTGTGTAAGTCTGACAGTTCTAATGTTACTCAGTAGACATTCTGAATTTGAAATATTCAGGGATATGGTTATTTACATTTTAAGCTGGTTTATCTCTGTGTGGTCACCTTGGCAACACAGAGGGATGGAAAGAATGCATAAAAAGACTCCTCTTCTCAATAAATGTTTATCACGCAATTGCTTGCATTTACAACTTGATACAACACTTTGCTAAATCCAGACTGGGCAATGCTGTTTAACTTAGCTGCAAATGTACAAAACATCCAACTGAATATTATTTCTTATATGAACAATGAAAGCAATAGCACAACAGAAACATCAAAACTTATACTGAGCACAAAATGTCCATAACTTGACAGTATTTCATAGAATTGTGAAATTATCAAGGCTGGAAAAGACCTTTTAAAGATCATCAAGTCCAACCATCAATCAGCACTACCACTGTAATCCCTAAACCACTAAACCATCACCCAGAGCCAGATCCAGACACCTCTAAAAATACCTCCAGGGGGGATGACTCCTGACCACCTTAACAGGCAATTTTTTTTTCTAATATCTAGTCTTGATCTTCCATCTCATCTTAAGGCCATTTTCTTGGGTCCTCTCACTGCAGGCACAACAGAAAAGACCAGCGCCACTTCACTAGAACCTCCTCTCTTGTAGGTGCAGAGGGCAATGAGGTCCCTCCTGAGCCTCCTTGGGACAAAGCAAACCCAGCTCCTTCAGCCGTTCCTCATGCAACAAGTTCTCTGAACCTTTCATGAGCCTTGTTGCCCTTCACTGGACACGCTCCAGTGCTTCAGTGGCCTTTTTGTAGTGAGGGTCCCAAAACTGAATGCAGTTCTTAAGGTGTGGCCTCACCACTGCTGAGAGGGATAGTCACTGCCCTGGTCCTGCTGGTCACACTATTTCTGATACAGGCCAAGATGCCATTGGCCTTTTTGGCCACCTGGGTACACTGCTGGCTCACACTCTTGACCAGCACCCCCATGACCCTTTCTGCTGGACAGCCACTCTTGCCCCATTCTGTGGCACTGCCTGGGATTGCTGCGACCTAAGTGCAGGACCTGGCTTTTGGCCTTATTGAACCTCATGAATATTATCCCATTGATTGAGTCTGTCCAGATCCCTCTGTAGAGGGACAGAGACCAATGAGAGAGACCAAGGTCTCTCTCCTTCCTTTGAGAGACCAACACTCCCACCCAGCTTAGTGTCACCTGCAAATCTACTGGGGATGCCCTCAATCCCCACATCCAGATCATCAATAGAGAAGTTAAACAGGACCAAATCAAATTAAAATTCTGTAGGATTTCCACACTATAATTTTTAAGTCCCAATAAAGTTGTCTAATAGGTATTACAGACAAAACTTTTGCAATATTTGGATATGGCTTTTATTTTCAGTACTTAAAAGAAATTACTAATGGTAGTCTGGAAACCATTAACTGAGACAGGAACAGTTTAAGGTGTTTGATCCTCCTTTGATGAAGTGTGAACACTAGACCTCTTTCCAGAGGTGTAATTGTGATTCTTCTCTGAAGGGAGTGAAGGGAGGGAGTGAGGGGGAATCGGTTTCTGTAACTTTGTTTAAGAGAAATTATTTCTGGTGATCCGTTTAATTAGCTATTAGTAAATGTTACTCTTCATGTTTTTATTTTACATGAATGTTGTCAATACTATGTTTAATTTCTGTCAAAAATGTCAGATATTAATCTCAGTGTTATTCAATGGACCTACATTTTCCTTTAAAAAAACAGAACACAAATAAATGCAAAAAGCTAAACAAAGCCTAGTGTACTTACAGGGTGCCAGTACCAGGTCATTCTGGAAGACAAACAAAACCCAAACCCATACCTTCAGAGTGAGTTTTTACTGGAGAAGAGTTTCAAATCATGCAGGTGTGATGAGTTTGACCCATCACTTGGAGCCCTAGGGCTGATATTAACATATCAAAATATAGCCTGCCAGTCTAATCTTTAAAAGTTTATATTCCATATAGAAAAGCCAAGGGGAAAAAGAGAATTGAGACAGACAAAGGGAAGAGACTTGCTTAGACTGTGCAACAGATTAATGATAGAGTAATATAACACAAGTCTCCTGCTTTCTGAGTTAGTGACTCATTAGCTCTTGCATGCAGTGCAATATCTTAGATCAAAGTGTATGACAAATGTTATGGATCAGTTTAGGAAGAATTTTCCACCCCCTTGATCAATTTCTTCTGCATTTTAATATGTGGAGATATGGAGAATCAGATCCAGAATTTTGGACTGGTTCAGCTCATAATATCTATAAAACTACAAGAAACCTCTTAGTAGTTTTCTGAACAGAACAGAAAATAAATGCAGAATAATTGGGACAACTCCACATCCCTCAAGATTCTCTCATGCTAATAAAATGTAGTCCTAAATTTTCAATAAAATTTTTGGCTGCTTTAAAATGCAAGGATATTTATTTTACAGGACTTTATATTCTCCTACCAGTCCTAGCAGCATTGAAGATGAGTGATTAACAATGATGATAAAAGTCATTTTTGTGCAATAGTTGTCTCTTTTTTTGTCATAGACCAGTTAATGAAAAATGCATCCTTACCTGTCAGTACTTTGGATATCAAATTGGAAAGTTAAAGCTTGCTTTGTATATGAAAGGTGCACCTGCTTTGTATATGAAAGGTGCATCTGAGTCATTCTTGTGCTGAATTTTGTTATCAGTTCCGTAGCAATACCTTATGACAAAGCCACTTTTTTTAACTTGCAGATAAAAAAATCTGTGAATCATCATTTCCAGTGGAGCAGTTTCCCAGGCTTTAAACTTATGGAATCTGGACTTTGCCTGCAGAGTTCTGTTGGGCTAATGTATTAATGCTGTTATCTATTGACATGGAAATTTTGCATATGTTTTTTATATACAGATATATATACACACACATTTATACAAACATATTACACACATGATATATGTTATTTTGGATTAATTGCCTGCTGGATCTATTTGAAGATACAGAAGAAAATCCAGTGTTTTTTTTCTGTATACATACCAGACATATTATTTTAATTTTAATCATGTGGATTCTGAAGAGAAATATGCTTCTAGGTTTACCCTAGCCTCTCTCTGGTGACAAATAATATAAGCTCCCAAATGTGTTTTGACCTTCATAGGCTAAAGGCCAAACCTTCAAAGAAGGGCTTCTAAAAATCTTCCAAAGGAGGCAGTTTACCACAGTGCCACAACTCATAGTTCAGGTCTGTTTGAACACCTTTGACAGCAGATGATAGCTAAACAAAACCAGAATATGAAAAAGATCCCTGTAAAAGATCCTTTTAGGCTACTCTTTTAAGAAAAATAAAGGAAATGCTCTAAAATAACTTCCTTCACACAATCAGATGAAGTTAATCTGTATAAATTTAGAAATTCCATCTTTGATCCAGCCTGCTCCCCTTCCCCTCCGAAAAAAACCAGGACAAAGGAATCAGTGGTACTGCTACTTGTGAAGCTTGGTAACATCGGAGAGGTTCCAAGTACAGTCACACAATATGTGTTTTTCAAGCACTACCACGGAGTCTCAGTACAAAGGGACAAAACTGATGGCAGAAGACACAAAAACACTGTCTGTTCCTCAGGGTTCTCACTCTGAATTAACTGCAAGGTGAGGTAATTTTCTAGCACTGTGGGGTGAATGGACTAAACTCATGTTATTCAATAATTTTTTTCTAATTATGCCTGGGAGTGAGAAGCCTAAATATGATGAGGTGCTAACAATTAAGGCACTAATATTAAGGGCACCCTCAAGAATTTACAGTCTACAGATAAGTATGTGCTTGGAATGGACACTGTAAATCAACTAGTCCAACCACTTTCTACCAAAAGTTTTAGGTACCAGACACTTATTCAAAAATACATTAAGCTAGAAAAGGGAATTTCCATTATGAAACTGAAGAATGAGAAACAAAATGTGACTTCTGAACTACATTTGAACTTCTGAGAGCAAGCTTAATGACTCAGGCACAAAAAAAATATTTACTGGTTTTACTATCATTTGCTAATAAATAAGTTCCAACAAACAAAAATCAGCATGGTTTTACTGTGCTTGGCTAACACATAAAGTTTTAGACTGTTTAGAAGGAAAAAAGCATTCAGTAATGAAGAATTATTCTTTTAATACTGTTTGGAAAATGTAGAAAGAGATACTTTACCACTAAGGCAACAATTTCTCATTCTTGTATTCATGAAAATTGGATCAGTAACATCTGGAAGTTCTTTTGGTTCCGTCTGATAAGTACCTAATGGTCTCAAGGACTAGGTCATCCTCTAGTGTTTGTAAAATTGAGTTTGACAGAGAGACATCTTGCAGGAACAGATTTTACATGGAAGTAGATAATTCCTACTGTCAGTTAGAATGTCTTTTCTCATAGTACTTCAAAGTATGTGGTGCCAGAAAAAATTATTGAATGAAAACAATTAGACAATTTTAAGTTTGTTAAACCTTAAGAAATGATTCAATAACACTTTCTGTTCTAACTTATTTGATTTTGTTTTCAATTATTTAGGAAAAAAACATTCAAAAAGGGTTTTCCTATTGATCTTAGTAACCAAACCTAATTTAAGCCAATATTTTGTGTGTACCAGGGAGAAACTAGCATAATCGGTAAGCATATTAAGGAACTTCTTTTAGTATGGATTTATTCAGGCAATGAGGTATGTTTATTTTGACCTTTGCTAGCTGCAACAATCCTTGTGCAGAACATTTTGTTGATGAAAGAAGGATGATAGGGAGTATGAGAGCCTGCAGACAAAGTAGTGGAGGTTTGTACCTGTGTTTGATATTGCAGTTGTCTGTAAAAATGTCTTCTACCTTTATTGAAAGTTTATTTCATAACTATGCACCCCAGATCCACCATGTGTGTTCACAGTTTAAAGATACAAACTCTTTCTAGGCAGGACTGGATTTCAGCCCATTAGAAACTCCAATTTTTTGTAAGCCTCACTTTTAGCTCTTACCTTCTGCATCTGCCAGAAACAATCAGAAGAAAATTTGGCCATTCTGACATGGCAAAATCACCTCTTTAGCAGTGGAAATGAACTTAAGTTCTGCTATGGAATTTCAGGAACAGAGTACTGCCACCTGAGACCATTGTAAAAGCCAGCTCCCAAAGGCAAGACTTCTGCTGGACACTGAATATCTATGTGCTAGCAGGTCATTAAGGGATTGTTTGGGAAAGAGGTGATTTGTGTGCAGCCAAGTGAAGTGAGCATCCTGTTCATGGCTTGCATCTATTTAGATGAACTTTTGTCCCCCCATCTATGCCAATTTTCTCAAAGGAGCAAGGACTCTATGTGTTTAACAACCACTGGTTTATTTTTAAAATGCAAGCAGGATATGTAAACAGCATCCGAGGCTTACTGTTAAGCTGCAGCCCTTAGTTTATTGGCTGAGGAATCAGTCCTGAAGGACGCTGAACCTTCTGGCACTAGTCCAGACCAGCACTTCAGCACATGTCAACTTTAACACAAGGGGCCTAGTCCTATGATTAGAGTTAAGCATGTGTTTATGTGCTTTCCTGGCCTTCAGCCAGGGTGCTCAGCACTTTTCAGGATCATGTCTTCAAAAAGATGTGGCAGTGTCTGAACTTCAAAGTGAAGTGTGACCTATTGATCCTAAATCACTTTCCACACATGCTAGATGGTAATACAGACAAGCCAGCTCAGGCCATACTCTCCTCACACCTTCCTTTGTCTCATGTGTTCAAGAGAAAGAAAAATGATTAAACATACTGCGGTGTTTTCTGCCCACATTGCATGTCTTGACTCTCATGAAATATCATTCTGAACAAAAATGTGGTGATCAGGTGTGATGACCCATGATTAGAGGGAAAGAAGCACCTACATCAGAATAAACCCTGGTTTCTCTGTAACCTTTATGGTGAAATCTGCATGTTTGAGTACAGACCCAGACTGCCATGACCTGTCAGTTCTCCTACAGTGAAGGTTGCTTTGAATGTTAGAGTTCAGTTTTGTAGATCATTGTGGATTTTTTTTTTTTGTTAGATCAGTGGAATAGCACTACTGTAAGGTTTATTACTAAACGTAAGAGGCACTTTCAGGATTAGCAGGAAGTCCTAACATCTGAAAACAAAACCATAGTACTTAAGGTCAATTCTGACAATTTCCCAGGGATTTGGTGCAGGAATATTTCCATTTTCCCGCAAACATTCATTTTAAGATAGAGCTTTTCAAGACCAAATTATCTGAGTCTACTTACATTTCAATGTATTTAAGATACAGAGATAATATAGTGATAGGTAATGGTAGCTAGTTTATCCGAATATTGGCTTTGTTTTAATCTCTTGTGCCTGGATAAGGTTTTAATTTTACCAACAGCCCACTAAGAAACACAGTTGTCGTAGTTTTCCTCTAGTTCTGCTTTCCCTCTGAAGGTATTCCTACACTCAATAGTAGTATTGCATTCAATAATAAAGTAAACTTGGGAAGATAAAAATGGCAAGAGCAGCATTTCCAGACATAGATATTCATTTCTTAATACACATTGCCACCTGGGGAAACCTGAAGATACAATATTTGCAAAGAAATTTAACATGATAGCTCTAAAATTCATAATGGTTTCTAAAGTTTATTACACATGTTATATCCAAGACATTCTTGATGTGTATTGTTACTGATTTTCTTAATATTGTGATATTTAAAATTTTTACAGAAATTATACACTTCTTAATGAAAGCAGTGAACATAATGAACAGCAGGTAAATTAACCGAGCTAATTAGAAGAAAAACATTGCACATTTATTTTGCATTTATTTACTAACTTATTTGCAGTTATATCTGTATTTATAACAAACAGAAAAACTTATCTCTGTTAGTAATATGGAAACATTTAAGGATGTCTAAAATATAAATATTTATTTGAGGAAAATATTCCAGCACTGTTGAAAGAGTCTAAGCAAGTAGCTCTGTAAATTGCTGTGAGATCCTAATGTCAGAAAAGGCTTCTGAAAATTAAAGAGCTGCTGACACCTCATGGCAAACTTTAAAAACCATTCTCAGCTCACACATCTCTACAATTCTATCATTTTTCTCTACATTTGTTTAAAAACCGTGTCTTGGTTTAGTTGGTTTGTGATAGCATATGGGTCAAAATAAATTCGATAACAGTGCCAAGGAAACATTGTTCACTCAGTTTGGCAGAAAAAAAAAAAAAGCCAGTAGAAATGAACTCTTAAGAAGAGTACAGATAAAAAGCTGGCTATTGCATCAATTGGTCTACACTAGTCTTTAATAGGTGCTGTTAGTACAATACATACTTAAGTTCCTTTCGGTATTATAATCCTCTCATTTGGGAGTTATTATCTCAGCTGTTTCAAATCACACAAAACTGACATTCCATGTAAAAAGTTGTCAGCAAGTTACACTTTTTAATGGCTCAAAGCTGTTGAAAAGTTTCAAAGCTGTGGAACACAAAACAAAAAGGTATTTTTGCAATGCTTCTGATGTTTTCTCTCCTCCTACACCACACCTTTTTTTTGTGCAATGTAGTATCTTGTGTTCCTTCAGATGATATTTCTTGACAGAGACACCTTTCAATCTGCCAAGGGCTAAACGTATGCTGGAATGTAAGATAAAAATCCAAAATAAGAAAGAAAACATAATTCCCAAAGCAGGAATTTAAATGCTGGAAAAGTCATTCTTCCAGTGCAAATCGCAGCTGAGAGTTTAAATGCACCATTTTTCAAAACAAAGTCTTCAACAATCAGTCTGGGAGGCATAAAATGATTGCTGAATAATTTTGGAAATTAATGACTTGGTTTCTTCAATAACGTATACCTGAGAAGTCAGCAGATATCCCTGTGGTTGCTTGGGATTTCTACACCTGCAAAAGCGTTATGACCAGTCAGACCTGCAGTTACTGTAAAAATGCGTTATGTACACCACCAACCCAATTGCTGTTTTACCCTTACCATGAGTACAGCTTTAGGTATAAGCTGTTTAAGGTAACTATCGGGCATTTATTCACTTCCATAAAATTCTCTTGGCATCTGCTTGTACAGTGTCTTTTCCTAAGACTTCTGTCTATTTGCAAACTGATTCTGAATGAACCCTACCTACAAAATGCAGCTAAAATACATGGAACAAATGCATTAGATACAAACTTATTTTTGGAAAATCACCAAATTTGTTGGGAAAAGTTTAAGTGAGTGCTGTATAAATTTCTTAATACAAATTAGCTTAGCTTATCTTGATGTAATAAGTTATACAGAAGGAAAGGCTTCTGAAAATTAAAGTGCTGCTGAGTTCAAATGTATTCCAGATAAATCATCCTAATTGTAAAATATATCTAAAGAAAATGTATCTTGAATCTGTAGAACACAGTTTGTACATACTGCATGATGAGCCAGTTTGGGATTGCCTTGGGAGAAATCCAGGAGCTGTTAACATCATCTCAGACCATGCTATGTGGCAATAGCTTAGCAGCTGCATAGTCCCTTTTCTTTGGTCTGATACTTGGTTATCTAAGTTACTTTTAATAACATAATTATTGGTATTGTCTTTATTATTAATATTTCTGTGCTGTAGTGTTCCTGGCCACATTGATTGTGAGCAAGTATCACATTATGGTAGACACTGTATCCACCAACTGAAGCTATTTTCTTCCTGTGAGGGTTCTTCAAGAGTGGAGAGCTTTGACATACAGACTGCATTTGTTAATCAATACCAATATATACTTGATCACAGTGAGATCAGTTTGTCCAGGTCTTTTTACATAATGTCAAGGTAGTAACCTACATAGGCCATCTCTGAACACAGGCTTCCAAAAGCCTGTCCGCAATGCCTGGCAGTATGACACAGGGGTCTTTTTAACAAGAATATAAGAAATGGATTTATGTTCTTTCAATAGATTTCAAGAATTTGACTATCTCTATATTCTAGCAAAAGAGATACCATCTTCAAATATATGACTGCATCTCTTCTCAGGCCTGCATTTTACAGCCCACTACTGCTGTGTCTATTCATTTCTGTCTTCAAAATTCCAATCAGGATACCTTTCCAGGAGAGAAACAGTAGCTCATATTATGTTCAGCTCTGTTTAGGCACATGCTGAGCTTTCTCAGCACACTTTCTCAGCATACCACCCTCTAAACTTGGCTGAAATTCATTCTGTGCACACATCAGGGCAGCACACAGGAGCAGGGGGAACAGATTCAACTCACTCCTCCACCCCATGAAGCCAAACATTTGAGTACAGACCTATCCTGGCTTTTTCCAACCTGTAGAATATGTGAAGAGTGAATAAGAATGAAACCCACGGCCCCTTTCGTGGTTTTTCCACAAGGGACTCACCTCTGCCTATTTGCAGCAGCAGACAGAAGCCCTCTGTTCTTCAGCTTTGCCCACCAAATTGGAGACTTTAGTAATATGATGTGTCTGTGCAAAGCCTTCTAGTTTTTACAAATTTCAGTGAGAAACAAACCCCTGCAGCAAAATTAATCTTGAGTAAATAAAAACATTCCTCATCAAGTTTCATTTCTATGCTGGCTGAATATACCTTGTTAATTATTAAGAAAGAGAAAACAGATACACTAAGAAAGGGATAAAAAAAAAATTCAAAATTCTTAATTTGAAATGCTTCATGAAATAATTTTAGATGGTGTTGAAAAATCTAATGGCTAAAAAAAAGTATTTCGATTATTAGCTTTAGTGAAAAAACATCTGAAAAGTACCCTTCCAAGCAGTTCAGATCCTCTATATTTTCTTATCTGCATGTACTGGAGAGGGAAAAAAAGATAATATTTAAGAGGGAATTCTTTTGTTTGATCTTAACATTTCACTGATCAGCCTTTCAGCTACCCTCCATCTAGTTTGGGTATTTGTGATCATTGGATCTTTCTGCCAACTTGGCTAGCCATGAAATAGTACTGTAGGCATTTCTGGCCCCCTTTATTAAATTAAAAAAATTAGATATAGCTTTCATGAAAAATATCTGTAAGAATAAATGAATAGTAAGTGCAAACATGTCTTTGTACAGAGACCTATTTTACTAATTTAGCCTTGAAGATAACTAACACTAAGTAAAGCTGTATTTCAGTAATTTCCTCTCTGGACTTTATTGTGAACTATATTGTTCTGTAGTTTTTGATTCAGAATACACTTTCAAGTAGGATTAGCCACTTCTTGCTTGCATTCAGCAGGGACGGAATAAGCTATTTTTTAAAGAAAGAATACTAAAGCAATCATAAAAGGATTGTAAGGAAAAAAGTTTCTACATCCATTGTCTCTTATAAAATTCCTTCAGCAAGAAAGTGCTTCAGATCAATACGTTCTTTTCAATCACTCTTTGCTTTCTTTGTGTACCAAGAGGAAAAGCAGGAACGATAACCTGAAGTGAATGTCATCATTTTGTCAATGAATTTAGTAGTAATTTTGAATTCCTACAATTTTGAAGGATTTACCTTTACCCTGGCAACTCTTGGCTTCACCAGAAGCAGCAACCAGAAGAATAGGATGTAATTTATAACTGCAGGACCTACATACTTGCAGTCATAAAAGGTTGTGGAATGAGGGGCAGTAGTGCCTTGTTGCTTTGAATAAGGGGAAACCTATTCAGGTCCTTTATCAGGTGTCACAGGACTATCACCTACACAGTCTCCTCTGTGGTTAGAGCACACATTTACTGAATCATGCTAAGAGACATCCATGGCGAGGACCATACTATGTCAATTCCAAGAGGCCTTGATTCCACAGCACCAATTTTTCAATTTTTTTACCTGTTATTTTGTCATTGAAACAATAGGTCCTGAGGTCACTGCTGTCATGATCACACCTAGCTGAATATGTTGAACATCTCCATCCTTTTACAGTAATATAAGTGGAGTAACCAACAAGGCCAACTTTCACAAACCACCAAGAGATCAGTCTGTACAGGGAGAGTACTTGCCAAAGTTGCAGCATTTGGTAGAGTCAGTTCAATTTTACAAGTTTAAAAAATTTTCATTTTGCTACTTGGAAAGACATTAATAAAAACTTTTATTCCCTTATTCCTTATTGTGTGTTTTACTATGAGAATCTTCATTTGCTCCAGAGAGTTCAACTGTGCATGGCCTCTGACAAACTTAAACTTCCTTTCCTACTGGTTGACTTTAGGAACTGTTTCTGCTCAATAATATCAGATGCAGAAATGTCCTCTTAGATGGATATTTAAACCTTGGAGGATTCAACACTTTATGGGACTACTGCATAAATCTTTGATCTCTGAGGTTGTCAGAGTTTGGGGATTTTGTTTTTCTTCTCCACGTTAAAGGTATCATTATTTAAACTTACAATACTCTCTTCATTGACTTTAGTAACGTTTTCTTCCCATATTCAGGAACGCTTGCTCAGCCCATGCATGAGTTGGCTTTTGTTGAAAGGCTTCACAGGAAATTAAAGCTTAGACCCTAGATAATTGCCTTTACCCTTTGATATAAATTTATAAAATTTCTGGATTAGTCTAAAATATCTAGGTGTATTGATGGTACTTATAAAAACTGTACTTGTAGCTATAATTTAAATAATCATACTCCTACCAAATTTACTCCAGGTTTGAATTTGACAAACTATGCCATGTGGGAAAGGCTCCTTTGCATAGATTACAGTCTGAAAAGAGCAGATGACCTGATCAGTCGCAAAGTGCCAGTGCTCTTTGCATTCACATATGCTGTGGTATGTCCTCAAGGGTGTTTTTTACCTGTACTGTATTTCCCAACTTCAGTATCTTCCTAGCCTGTTATCATAAACTATGGAATTTCAGTGTCCAATTATTTCCTACTTTTCCTTTATTACTGGCCTATATTCAACTTTACAGGGGTTCACTCTCTTTGGAAGGAAAGTGAAGTAGCCATAGTTTTTCAGTACAAGGATAATTTTCGATTGCCTGTCTTCCATAAAAGGCATTTACAAAGGAGTTTAAGCTATGCTTGAAATGTGTTATGTGAAAGGGCTTGCCATCTCCTGTTGCTTTTACCATATTGCATTTGCCAGACATTATTAATCCTGGCACTAGGAAGTTAGAGGTAAACCAATGCTTAAACTGTTCCAGTAATGGATACAAGAAGTATATTTCACTTTGCAATCTGCATATTAGAGCACTCCTTGTCTCCTGTGTGTGGTGGTGGATAACATACTATGGATACAGACAAAGTTAAATGAAGCAACAGATATACTGTTAGCAGAAAACTTGTGTGTACATTGGAGAGAATTCACCCCTTCCTTCCAGACCATTCAATTTTCTTTGTGCGAGTTCTCATTACAAAGCAGTAAAAATAGTGCAAAATTCCTTCATGATGTTATGAAGGTTTTGCTAAGATACGTGTTAATGTCGGCCGTATCACTTAAGTATTTTTTTCCAAGCACCACATTTTTGGCATTAATATTTTAGGCAGCTGTTGAAACTACTGATAGAAGATGAATTTTTGATGATATTGTAAAATATCCAGCTTGACTGTAAGGATTACATCATATCCAACATGATTGCAGGGTTTCATTATGTGCAAAATAAATATAATCAGTGAACACACTGTCCATTCAAAACTGTTTTTTTTCATGTTACTGAATTTCCACAGACAAATAATTTCTGAGATTCAGAACAAAAACAAAAAAAAATCAAAGAATTTTTCTATAAATAATCCACAGATCACACTCATTCTCAAAATACTGAAATAAAAAATACTAGGTACTCAGTTAAATAGATAGCAGTGAGACAGCAGAAGATTTAGCTGACATTCATTCCTGGGAGTTTGGAACTTCCAAAAGCTATCATTCTACAACGTGTTTCAATTTTAAATCTCCAGAGTCCCTATTACAAAGTCAAAATTAATAAAAAGAAAATAAAGGAAGCTATAACGTTGTTTAAAAAAACATGTGAAATTTAACACAAAAGCTTTTAAAATAACATTACTGTCCAAGGCAAACCTTAAAATACAAGGGAATTCCAAACTAGGGCAGATGCAATAACCTTAACGCAACCCCGTTGTGCCTACCAATTGCATACATATGGTATGTAAACTAACCTGCTGTTCTGAGACCCTCTGCTAGAGGACCATATGTGCTGCAGTTGGTAAAGCACAGAGGAGCTGTGTGAGGAGTGCTTTGTCACTGCTTATACTAACTTTCTTCTTGGGTCACATACACACCTTCATTACACCATAACCTGTTTGCTTCCACATGTCTGGTTTTTTCCCTGACTTTCCATTTATTCTGCTAATTTTAATTTGGAGCAATCATTAAGATAAAAATCTTGGCAGTAAGATTTTCCCGCTGAACACTGACAAAATAATTGCATTAGTGAAGTTCCTGTCTCTTAATTGCAAGAATTTTCACCTCATAACTTTCTCATGTCCTCTAAAATAAATGGCATATATCTTGCTTTGGTCCTGTCATCTCAGTGACAGTCACTTTCAGCCAAATTCAGAGATGTTTGTTTGGCTCCTCCAAACTTCTTGATAAATCTGAAAAAAATTTCTATTTGTTCTACATGAGTTAGCAACAACTCACTCTCCAGTATGTAACAGATTCAAGTTGCAATATTTCGCCATATTATACTTTTGTACTTTTCACCATTTTGACTATTCTCTAGGTAACTCAGTGCAGATTAACATCATCCATTTTCCTGTAAGCAGCAATGTAGACCAAGATGTATCTTTTACTCCATTAAGTATTGATACTTACCATCTATTATTAAAGAGGCTGCATTCCTTTTCCCACCATTTTGAATGTTTTTTGAAAATAATTTAACAAGTTTAATGTAATACCTCAGAAAGAAAATGTTATCCTCCTAGGATGTTACACATGCCTACCAGCTCTAACCAGCATAGTAAATAAGTCCAGGTAAAGAATAGTGTAAAATGCAGAAAAAAATGTTACTAATTAATAAATAATATACATGAAGTGTGCTCAAGAGAGAATGCACACAAAACCCACAAAAGAACTGTGGGACAGCAGATGGCAGAACATCAAGTTCAAGGTATTTAAACATTTTTGTGCTTTTTTGGTTACATTGTCATGTATAAAAAATCATTAAAAGGAACAAAAAGGGCAACAAATATTGTTCGACAACTCTGTTTATCTATCTAGCTTCCAAAATCCTTCACTGAGTGCTTATTTCAGCACTCACTGCAGGATGGAGATTGTACAAAGGTGGTTTTGTTTTTCTGTAGTCTCAGGACTTTCCTGGTGCTGGATCAGTTAGGCTGGAAACGGAAGCAGCCTCAGGCACTTTGCTCTAGGCTGCTCTAATTTAAGACAGTTACCAAAGGCCTCCAGGGGCCAATTTATGGGTAAGGTGTCAATGAGAAGTATGAGCTTTATGGCCTCCCCTCATGGAGTGGTGCAGAACTCTTGCAGTGCCTCTGCATGAGGGAAGGTTTCTTTTGTCTTGGTGGGATCCTAAATGTTAATCAGGTCTGCATGTGCACCCTTCAGGGGAGTACTGGATCTTATCTACCTGTGTCCAACCCAAGAGTGCAATCAGGACATTTTGGTAATTAAAACTAAGACATGTGATTGTATAAAACCATAGGATTATTTTTCAGAAGAGGAGAAAAAACGGACTATGTTCTATTTCTTTCAGGTAGAGTGTCACAGTTCTTTTTATTTTGGGGAATAAAAAGGTGGTAGGACCTACTGATCTCAAGCTACTATATTTGTGCAACTAAATGGATCTGTCACAGTGTTCCAGAGAAAGCAAATGACAAACAGGACTTATGCTGACCTTCTACAATAAGAAATTTCAAGCAAAAAAGTTTCCTCTGATTTTACATTATTTTAGACCCTGCAGACTCTGTTTTCACTACAATGATTCCCCTCTTTTGCTGATATAATTTCCAGGCTACAAAGAGAAAAAGGGTACTCAGATTTTTAGGATGAAATCTATTAAAAGACGTATAGATGAAGCCGTGGTCAGAATCACGTCTAGTATAAATGAAACATTTAAACAACGTAATATTTGCTAATTTTATTTCTTTCTAAGTAGATTTTCTTCTTAATAGTTGATGATTGTGCCTTTAGTATCAACATTTTTGGTTTTTCTCTCAATATTATAGGGTTGAGTTGAACGTAAAATATAAATCATTACACAGAAACGAGCATCTCAGAAGTTTAGGTTCAGTGTCCATCTTAGATTGGAAAGCATAAAGGATTCCTGGCCAGGTGCAAGGTGCTAAGATCCTGTTGACATAATGTTGAATTGAGGTAGACCCTAAGAGAAGGAATGATTTCAAAGAAGAAAATATCCTTCATTAAATGCTTGGTTCTTGTCCAGGTTTCTCTTTAAGTAAGTTTAAATTAATTTACATTCTTTTAAGAATGCCTTTCTACTTATCTGTCTACTTTTGATGGCCCAAAATAGACTACATCAGCAAAGAATATATTTTTGGCCTTGGAAGCTAATTCACACGGAATAAGATTTGAGAGGTTTTAGCTTTGTATGTGTCATTATATGCATGAAGCAGGTAACTACATCTGGGAGCAATAACCTTGTGCTGTTTGCAATCTGAGGTATGAAGATATGCTAATCATGGATTAGCTTCTTCATTTCTTAAAAAATACCCATATCTGATGATACAGTAGTGTAGACAGTAACCTGACAGGCATTGTGCTAGACAAGATGCGCTTTTTAGTCAACTTCCTTTTTATTTTCAAACGTTTCTCCTTTCACTCTTGTGGCCCATAGCTGTGCAAGTGGATAAGTGGCTCTTTCAGATCTGATGCCAACATCAGTCTGCAAATTGGCAGATGGTGCCATGAGGCGAGGCAGTTAGTTGGCAAGCCCCCCACCCCCTGCCCTGCAACCAATTTAGCTTCTTATGTTGGCATGGATCCTGCCATCCTGAGCCAGTGCCCAAACCAGGCCTTCTAGTGTGTGACTCAATATGCTACTGCTTAGCCCTAGGACAGCTAATCATGTATTCTTTCAAAATTGATGTGAATTAATTAGGCACTGTGGGCAGGGTCTGAAGGGGAGAAAGTGCATGGTCCTTCTAAGTAGAGCAAAGCAGAAAAGAGTTCCCTGGTAAAACAAAATGCCCTCCCCTTCTGCCAGTGGCTAAGCACTGCCCTTTATTTACTCCTACATCACCTTTCTGTTGAGCAAGATCAGGCTGGATCTGCTGGGTACTCATTAAGTTGCAACATATTTGTTTTGTTAATTGGCACTAACATTCAGGATTTTTTTTCCCCCTGGCAAATATAGATCTTCTTGGCAATTGTGCACCCCAAGAAAAGAGGGAAGTGGAAAGCCCAGTGCCATATAAGTGTAATTAGCTTTAACTGGAGAAACAGAAGCTGGAGTTCAGACAAGCTTGCTGGCTGAGTTATAGGGGAAACTTTATCAGGAAGTGCTGCTGTGTCAGTGGGAAAGAACTGTAGCTATGGATACTGGGGATTGCTGCATAAAAGCCTAGGCAAAATGAAACAAATCACTTCCTTTCCAAAACTTTAGATATTAAACTCACAGCATTAGGCCAAAAACGGAAACCCTTTCAACTGATAGAGTGACAAGCTCATAAATTTCTCCACAAAACCTTGCAGTGGGAAGACTCTCTCCTGGAGCCGGGTTTCTCACCAGGGACCCTCTGTGTACAATGGCACATTTGCTCGGGCATTGGGAGCTGGGCTGCAGACACTAAAGGTTTGATTCTTTTCTAGTGCCTTGGAGTTTGATCCCTACTTGCCAACAGATGCCATATATACAAGGAAAATTCAAGTAGTGGAGAAACAGAAATATTATTGTATGGTTTTAAATACAGAGGAGGGAGAAAAATAGAGAAAATTTTTCTTACTTTTTTTTTTTTTGTTAAGGTAAATTAATGCTTCACTGGGAATACCTCACTTCATGAACACCAAAATTTTAATGTTTCAGCTGAAATTTTTTTGCTGAGAGTTTCTGCTTTAAGGTTTCAACAATTGCATTCACCATTGTGTTTACTTTGCTTACAGTTAGATAAGAAAAACAAGCAATTCATCTTGAGCAAGCAATGCATCTATCATAAAAGTTTTTCTATGAGGCTTTTAACACTACCATTCTTGCTGTGGGCCTTGTATAAAGCAGTTTCAGGATGGTGCCCAACTAATTTAATGACCACCTATGTGATTCTACTACTCTATTCACTATGGCACCATTTTTTATGGGCATACAAAATTGCAGATGAAGAAGAAAATATTTACCTTTTTTTTTTTTTTTAATGCAGGAATTGTGCAGGTAAACAAAGCAAATTTGTTATTTCTTCTGGTACGGCTCAAGGAAGTTTTCACAACTGGGCTGACTTCCAGACAGAAAGATAAAGATTTTATGTAAATAATAATTGCAAGTATTTTAATAGGGTTTGTGGGATTTTTTGGCTTGGTTGGTTTGTTGTTTTGGGGAGGGGGAGGAGGGGGGAGGGGTCAGTTTGTGAATCCAGACATACAAAAAGGATTTACAGAACTTAAACAAAAAATACAAGAAGGTAATGTTAAACAGTTGGAAGTACTAGCACATTTCCTAATTTCTTTTCTTCTTTTCTTTTCTTTTCTTTTCTTTTCTTTTCTTTTCTTTTCTTTTCTTTTCTTTTCTTTTCTTTTCTTTTCTTTTCTTTTCTTTTCTTTCCTTTCCTTTCCTTTCCTTTCCTTTCCTTTCCTTTCCTTTCCTTTCCTTTCCTTTCCTTTCCTTTCCTTTTTTGCTTTTCTTCCATTTTCTTCTTTTTTTCTTCCACTGGGGAACAGCCTGATCAGCAAAACAAATTTAGTTATTTACCTATCTATACTCTCCCTTCTGCAAATCATTCACTTAAAGAACATGTAAAAATCCCCACTATTCTGGAGAGCAGCAAGAAAGTGGAATTAAAGACCCGTGGGATCTGTTTCTAACATCTGATGGAAAAGAAGAAAAGTCACAGGAGAATTCAAAGGTAAAGGTCTTAAGCATGACAAGGAACAATAGGAAAATTAAAAGTATCTCCAACAGAAACCTGAATCAAAAGTGTAGAGGTTGTACAGGTGCCACACACATAAAGTGAAGTAGTAGAAGTTAAATACAAATCTTAGAGGGAGAAGGAGGGCAGAAAAGACCAAAATGTCATCATGTAAAGGCAGTGAAAAACTCATCATTAGACCTGACACTGAATTTAAGACTAAATCATACCATGAGAGCACAGCCTAAAGCAAGGGCATACTTCAAGAATCATAATTTTACAATAAAGTACCTAGATGCGCAGGTTTAAACAGAGAGAAATCGATTGAAAGTAATCTTCTATAAGGAATGCAATTTACCTCAATAGTGAAATGTTTTAAAAATATTTTATAAACCTAAATGTTAGGTTAGAGGTCAAAATAGATGTACAGTTAGAGACTTTTATGACTATCAGAGAGGTAAAGTTTCAGCAGCAGCAGTTTTTGAGAGGGGAGGAAAGGAAACTTCTGGTTTTGAGAACACCTCCTATCAAGGCACGTATTAAAAAAAAAAAGTTTGAACAATTTTATTCAGTTATCATTGGAAAATTATCCTGTGGTGAAACCTTGGCCACCCAGTTTTAACAGCCAGTGCTTTTAGTGAGAGTGACCAAGATGAACACAGACCATGCATTTGAAAATGCAGTTTTCACTGTAGACAAAGTACCATTACCTGCAAAAGGGGCATAACAAAGTGCCCTACTTCACCTGTAGTGCTAATTTCATCTGATTAACTAATTTTTAAATCTAGAATCAGTCTATGTCCTTGTTTTGGTCGTTTATCTTCCATTGTACCTTAAGGTAGATACGTAGACTCAGAAATATGTCCAGCACTTTTCAAGCGCTGTAAGGTTAACACTAACAATATGCCCACAGACAAACAAATGTGAAGGCTGGTAAAATCAGTAAATCAGTATTAACCTGTCTCGCCAAAATGTCAATTTGTATTAATAAAAAAATGTTGGGGATCAGATAAACTCTAGCGTGAACCTTACAGGTTTATACCTAGCTTTAATATACTCAGCATTTATGGTGATTCATGTAGAAACATTTATTCAGCCCTCACATTCCTAACCTGCATTTCCAAGTGACAAGTGAGTAAGTAGATTGATTTGGCAAAAAAGATTTTGACATCTTAATAGGAAGCAGAAGAATTAAAAGCTATGCACTTGGAAATCTCTAAGCCCATAAAAAGTAATTATTTAATGCCAACAAGTCCAATATTTTGCAATACATAGCCTTTATTTTCCAATGCTACTCTTCAGCAGAATTACAAATTGGAGTTGGGGAGACAAGTAACAAACCTTTATCTTGTATTTGGGAATTCTTCTGAGAATGCATAGCAAAGTCAGAATTATTTTACCAGTAAAACTCTTAAGTCCAGGGTTCCAGCTGTGTCAGAGCAAACTGAATATTATTTGTGGAAAAACTCATATTTTATAAGGCAGTGAGGAGCTACATGATAGGAGACCTTCCCTCTAGCATAACCAAATACAATTTATGTTCTATGTGTAGGACAGTTGCAAAAGCTGGAGGTTTGTTTGCTTCTGCAAGTAGATGACTATGAAATAACTACACGACATCTTACATAAATTTCAATTTTTTTTTTTTTGCATTTTCCTCTTAAATCATTATAATTTAGAATCAACCCCTTGATCATGTAAGACACTGCAAAAAAAACACTTTGGTAATTTCAAATATGAAAATAAGAAAACTTGAAAATATGAAAATACCTTTTATAAAAAAATATATAAGACCCCCCAAGAAAATAAAACCAGTAAGTGTTTTGCCAGTAAATACAAAAATTTAAGATTATTCTTTATTAAGAAATTATGATTTATGTTTTATCTTGTGAACATTTTTTGCTCTCATTATCCTTGTTATTTTGAGTTTTTCTTTCTAATTAAGTGTATTGGGAGAGCAGTTTTGGAAATGAAAGTTCCTTTTTGCACACACTGATGACCAAAGCAAAATCGATTGCTTTATACTGCCCAAGTGCTTTTGGTTGTTTTCCATTTGGTTTTGCTTTTGGATTTTTGTCTGATATTGTTATGTTGCTTTTAGAAAAGGCAAGTGGGGCATATTCTGTGACTGGTCAAATGATTGTTCACTTCAAACTAAGGACCATTTGATAATGTCAGTTGTGTTGTGCTGTGCTTTTATGCTATGAGGTGTTTTCCAATGTTTTCCAATAGAAAAGAGTTTAAATAACTGTTTTAAATATTTCATTAAAGGAATAAAAAAATTTGAATCTTAACAGCTTTGTAAATATAATTCATAATCCAAAAGCTATTTTAATGTGTTGGCTCCAAACTAACAGTCTGACAATAGTTTATTTTCTATATATTGTTATCTTTAAAATTATTTGAATCCTAGATAAATGTAATGAAGCAGTACTATTTTAATAAAAAAATAAAACTCACAGAAAATGGCTTAAAGTATATAGAAAAATTAAATATCTTTTGAATATCTATTTTACTGCTTGGTCCCAGACAAACAATGGAACTATTAGCAAGAACACATTACTATGCTTGGCGATATTTCATATGCTATTTGACAATCCATAGGGGCTATTTCTCCGTCTCCATAAATAAGATATATAATTTAATGGTTCTCTTTTATCTTAGACATCATAGCAAATCTACAAGAACATCACTTAACCTCCTCTAGCCATCTTTCACCTGCCATATTCTCACAGACATGAATAAACCAAAATTGTAATACTTTAGATTTTTGTATTATGAATATGTATTTTCACATGTTAAACGTTGCCCCGTCCACAGCAGATTTGAGATTGTCAAACACATTAAAACTACAGGTTTGAGGAATGTATAAGACTTCGAAACATCTTGGGGATATGTAAAACATTATGAAATCAAGTGACTATGAGCTATGACCCACATACTTCAGCTGTAAATTTCTAAAGTCAAATATGTATTGGAAATGTTATGCTAATAATTTCTTGTTCCTTCTCATGTAACTGCCTCAGCAGATCGACATGACAGGTGTCACATGCCATGGTTTGTGAGCCACTGCATTGCTGATTGCAGGAAAATGACAACTGGGCAATTGATACCCTATTTCTTATTGATGACTATTAAAAAACCCAATCATACCACATCTTCAATTCCTTTTCAAACTTTCACATCAGTTAGTCTCAGAATTCATGTAAGCCCTTCCCTCTTTCTTAGGAATTTGGAAAACATAAGGAAAGATCCTTAGTGGGTGTAATTTGGCATAGGTTTTACAAATGACATTTTTACAAATGTCATCCATGTCAAGTTATATTATTTGAGAACCTGGTTCTCATTTTAAAAAATGCACAATACTTATATAGATTACAGCCATTTGCTTAGCTGATATTATTTCTGACATTGTATGATTATTTGTGACTTTTTGAAAGAATCAAACCTCTTTGTTATACTAGGCAAGAAAATGATGAATGCTTTAAAAATATGAACCTGTATAAAGCCATGAAAAGTGGGGGAGAATTGAATAGTTGTATTCTGCTTTCAAGGCTATTGTAAAGCAAGGCTTTACTTGAAATCTTACGAAAAAGACTTTTTCCTAAGATTTCACTTCTGCACAGCCTTCAGACACACACCTGAGGTTATGGATGGTTGTTCAGACAAGCTTCAAAAATCTAAATCTTGTGATTTTACTTACTTGGTAAAGTATTATTTCATGATTTATTGCTGTTCACTTTCAAAAAGTGCAGCATTTCATGATTTTATTGTGATAATGATGAGAAACACCAGCCAAGATGCAATGTGAATGCAGAGCAAGGAAGTTGGTCTCAAGCAACAGACATCTGTATAAAATAATTTCTCTTCCCATTGCAGCTGTTCAGTATCATACAGATGCCAATTCTAAGACACTGAGAATTGTGATGATCACGTTTTGCAGGTGCTCAAAATGGACACAGCTGCTTTTAAAAGACATGGATGTTTTTAAATTATCTGAGTTTCCTAGTAGGTTTTACAGCTCTCCGGTCTCCCACATCTGTGCTATCCACTTAAATTGCAAACTATTTGGTGATACAAAAGAGCATTACATGTTTGCCCAGCATGTGGGCTCTTGGACAGTCCCTTAGCACTTCTGTAGTAACTAATCAAACAGGAAATTTGGTATTAAAAGAGTATTAATGGTATTATAAGAGAGCAAGGTTTGTCGAGATCAGTAGGTTCAACGAGCATTATAATATCAGTGTGCCATAGCAACATCAAAAAGTCAGAAAATTCTCTCCCCAAATTCTCTTCCCATAGCAGAGTCAGCTAAACCTGTGTTACTCCTGAGACATGTGTCTAGTGTGCTCCTGAAAACTTTCAGTCACAGGGAGGCTGCTGTCTTTCACAGTGATATGTTCTACTTTAAGAATATTGTTCATAATACCTAATCTGACTCTCCGCGTCCTGATTTAAGTGAATTGCTTTTCTCCAGTGGACCACAAAGAGTAAGTTCTTCCTTTTACTTTTCTGTTTGGTCTGGTAAAACATGCTTTCTACATCTTTGATTTTTCTTTCTCTCCTCCAGATTGTCCCAAGAATTCATCACTTTTTTGACTGTGGTACCAAACCCACATAGTACCAATTAGAAGAAAAGGATTCTTTTGTGCGTCCAGCTTATGCTTTCTACAGCATTCCCCTTTCTAGTAGTGCCATGCTGTTCATAACACTAGTTTATCTTAACTACAAACACTAAATTTATTTCTGCAAAACATTCCTATAACATAGCCATTTATTCTCTATTCTTTATTTATGAGCTAGTATTCCAGCATAACTCCTTATGCTTCTGAAGATATTCACTTTATTATTTCTTAAAAGAACACCTCTTTGTCAAGAACATTTGATTTATAATCCTGTTTTACTGTTTGCTTCTGGTTACTTAGGCAGCACACTTTTTCCGTCAGACAAACCATTAGCATAAACTTCAGTGTTATCTCAGAGCTCAGGTATTATCTTCACTTTTCTTGGAAAGACAAGCAAGTTAACCTGTATTCCTTGGTAATATTACACAAAACTTATATACATGATACTGATTAGGTAAGCCAGGGGGTTTGTGCTCTGATGAAGATGTAAGTGGGGTGAAGTAGAATTAGTCAAATTCATGGAATTAAGTCCATAAAACCAGTTCTAATCTTTGACTCTAAAGATTTTTAGGGAACAGATTGTTGTAATCCATAAATAAATACTGTAGTATACGTGGTCTGCCTTAATACTTAGGTATTACTATGTCTGCTTCTTTACCAGTGACAATTTTAAAAAGAGGGCTAGATATTTAGTGTGACCCAGTTTTACATTTTTAACTAGGATTTCCTACCCAACCCAAACCCTATTGATGTAAATGAGATATAAATCAAAATTGTGGGCCCTAGTGAAAATGGAGGTTGCATATGAAGCAGAATCAGGAAAAGTCTCAGAGAGGATAAGACTTAAGACTATGTAAATTATTTCTTAAAATATAAAAATAACAATGTTAATGACACTGATGATATATCAAAATCAGTAGCAATAGATCCCCATGCACTACACAGAGGTGAAAAAAATGTGTTCAGAAATATCATTTATTTCACTGAGCTGAGAACTTGAACTATGAAAAATATTTATGCTATTATAAAATAAAAATCTTCTTTCTGTTACCATTACTATTACTGCTTCTTTCATTCACACAGAAAAACTACAAAATTGATTACAAACTGTATATTTTTAATCTTTATTTGACTGTGTTCTCTTTAAGTTATTTATCTTTGGTAATATCCCAGGTCTAGCATTTAATGTTTTACTGCAGATTTCTGAGAAAAAATGTGGTGACATTTAATTCACTTGGCTGAAGAGAGGAGCCCAACAAAGACAAGAATTGACAGAAATCCCAAGTCAGCTATTGTGCCAAGTTACAAGCCTAAACAGAGGCTATGTTCAAATTAAGCTCCTCTTAGCACTAATCATATGATGACTACATTCTAGTCAGTGGCATCAAGCAGTGGTGACTTCTCAGATGCATACAATTAAGTTCATGTTACACTTAAACAAAAACTCTATTTTAAGAACTCAAAGATTTACATACCAATCTTTAGTGAATATCATATTACATGACTTATAATAGTTATAAAAATACTTAAGAGAGCCATAAATTTTTTTTATTGTCAAAGCAAGGGAAAACCCAAGTAAATTTCATAATTTTTGCTGTGGTATAAGGACCAAAACCAAAAACACTGGAAAGCTGCTGTGATTATTCCATACCCATTTTTTGGAAACTTAATAGGAATTATATTGGCAGAAGAGCAGCACACATTTTCTGAGTCTTTTTATTCTAACACAGAAGACAACTGTGATAGTTTGCCTTTAATTTAACAAGATTTTCCATTTGATGCAGGAGTGTATTCACATTAAAAAATAAGCTTGAAGATTTATGGCATTTTCCTCTAAATTCAGAGACCAGCCTAGAGATGGTTTCTGACTGATTTTTCTGCCCCAGACAATTATGAGTTCTCTATCTGTATAAAAACATACATACGTATATATATACATATATCTATAAAGACTTCATAAAATATCCAGCTGACACAAAGCCATGAATAAATCATTCATTAAAGTTTAAAGGCTATACATATATAATCAACAGGAACCAAAATATATTCACTGAGGAACAATAAACTGTAATAGGAAAAGATTTATAAAATATTTAATGGACATAATGAGCCATAGACTATCACTTCTTTAAGTGTAGCACATCTATATAACTTTCCAGGATGCCTTCAGTATGAGTAGGAAGATTAATGGATAATTGGAAAGCCATGATAGTATTCTAAATTGGAGGATAGGATGATGTTCACTGAGAGACAAGCCATGTCTCTTATACCATACCAGTTATTAGAGCAGGAGAAAAATACTCAGATGAACAAAAGAATACCGGACAGAAAAGCATAAATCTATATTTATAGTGCACCACAGTTAGCTTTGAATCTGGTTTATTTAAAAAAAAAAACAACGTGGGCACAAAACTATCAATAAAATTTTCACTTCCTAGATGTCAAACTATGAGTAGGATTTCATCAAACTCCACACTGCCATATTAAAAAATAAGTTTATCTCTCTTGTCATCTAAAAATAAAAGATAGGAGCTTGCAAACAGCCTGAAAAAATGACTAATAGTGATTTGTGTTGCTCAAACATTTCACTTAGTTTTTGCATCTGAGACGCAAAGGCCATTGGAAAAACACTTCTGAAAAGCATTCTGTATATGACATGAGGAGAAACCAGTAATGTGTCAGACTTAAAATCTGTGCCCTCTTGCTGTGCTTCCTGTTCTACACGTATGACAAAGGACTTTGCTTTTCTCCTCTGATATCCAGTGTGGAACAGGGAGCAGGGCTGCTGCCACTCATGCCATCTCTTCACAAGGGTAGAGAGGTACACTAATGTAGAGCTGAAAATAAGGCTGGGGCTAAGTTTTAACATGGAGTAGACATAGACATAATCACGAGGAATTAATCGTAGAAAAGCCATTTTGTTTCTCTTTTATAGAATATCAACAGATGTGCCATGAATCATATTGCAGTAGTTAAATATTAGTTTTTCTGCCTCTGTGCTTAGCAAACCATGTTTTAGTGCAATCCAGGTTTTTTATAAAATGCATGTTGACATACAGTTAGCTGTCAAGGTGCATGTGTCAAGTCATAACCTAAAAGTCAAAAGGGAAATAAACATGCAACAAAAAATACCAAAATGTGTATACACTACATATATACCTGAAACTATCTGGAAAAGCAAAAATCCATTGATTTGTGCAAATAAATGGAAATGCACTTGTATGAACAGACATATATGTTTAATTGCTCATTCTTTGTGGGCAAAACTATGCTATAACTGTAAATGTGTACTTTTGTACATGCAATACATTATGCAGAGAAATTTATGAAGTGTTGCCTGCTCTTTGAAAAACTGGGCTGGGATATCTACTCAGTCTGGTTTCCTCCTTTCATACCTTCTGTTCTTTATTTTTATTTTCTCCCCTGTATGTACTATCAATAAAGGCCTCAGCATTTCTAAGGAGTAAGCTAATTTTTCTAGCATCTGTACAGGGGTATAATTTGCTAGAAAATTCATTAAAAAAACCCCACAGAATGGTTTCTCCTACGTTTTAACTAATTTCCTAATGTAATATCCAAATCCCACAATTTCCATCTATCTTCAGTGGGAAAGAAATGAGAATATATAATTCCCCATGATTTTGTTTTACTGAAGGCCTGGAATTGCAGCCTATATGAGACTTTCACATGCTGCATGAAGGTTCAATAACTGAAAGAGCAATACCCATCTTGAACATTGCCACACTGACTTACAGAATTGTGCCCTTGAGAAAAAGACTGTGAGAAAAATGGAGAGCCATGCAGTGACAAAAATGAAATAGAACTGTCATCTGGCAGTTCTTCATAGTCCATCAAGTAAACTATTACAGATATAAGAAGAGCCACAGAGTGCTTGGGCAAAGGTTGTTAAACCACTACTCCAAGGTCAGGTCACTGCACATTGCTAAGATTGTTAGTAAAAGATAAACCAGTTTTCACTATGAAACTTGACATTGCCAGTTTTCAGCCTCACCTATAATACTATATACTTGCAGCTGGGGACACAGCTGGATAAATTAAAAATACAAGAGTTTACAATAACTGTTCTCATTGATGTTAAGAGTATTTTATATTGAAGAATCATAGTTTTTGTATCAAATAATGTGAACATGATTTTCATGTTACTTTACCTACTTATTTATTCTATTAATACATTCTGTGCTAATTCTGTGCTATCTTAAAAAAGAAAGTCTCCTCCACAGTGAGATTATTTCTTTGGAAGGTACAAACTAAAAGGTCAGCCCAAAATGTAATTGAACCCAAACTACCAAAGTTTAGGTCCAGATCATGAGATTATCTTGAAATAATAGTAACTTTCAAAAATTAGTGTATTTGATTTCTTTTTATTTTCCATCTTATTTTAAACCATTTTGGGTAACCTTGATAATAATTCTGACTTTTCTTTGTAAGGATAGGGATTGAAAGCTTATTTAAACAAAGATGAAAGTTGTTTTTCTCCTGTACTCCTGTCTCAAAGAGCTAGTCATTTCAGTTAGCATGAGCCAATATGAGACACATGATTAAATCATGAGAGATGGCAACACAGACAATGTGCATGCCTCTGATCTCAGTGAAGAAGGAGAGATGCTGGTCAGCCTTTTCCTGACACAAGTAAAATTCAACAAATACAAAACAGAGATGCAGAAACTTGCCTTTAAGCCATACATGAATCAGAATAGCCAAATGCAGACAGGACCCTAATTTTCAGAAACCCAGTGGTTTTCTAGTTACAAATGAAGCTATTGATTTTCAGCAGCTCTAAAAATTCAATTCCTTAGAATTTTACAGGGGCACTGATGGATGTTAATGTAAAGCGAAGTACTTGTCTATTGCCATAACAGAAAATGAAGTGCTGAAAACTATGCCTGATTTCTAAATACCTTAGCATTCTCAAAATCTTGGTTAATTTAACCACTGTCCTGTCTAAACACAAATGTGCTTGAGGTTGCTTACCGGTTATTGCTTTGATACACAGGCATAGTTTAAGAAACCAAAGAAATCTTATGGAAGATTCTGCTAATATTTTATCTTAATTAGAATAAGAATAAAGCATACTGCTAATCTGACTACAGAAATTGGTATATCCCTATATACTATACTCCCAGAGAGCAAAAATGAGATAAACAGACACAGATAGAGGTACACAGCAGAGGCTGCTTACATGCATACGGCAAGTCTCTGCTTTCCAGTTCATTTAGGGTTTTCTTTGTTGCTTTTCAGTTTGTTTTCTTTTTTTCTCCAAGAGAATATAATAAAATCAAGAATTTTGCCATACATAGTCTCTAATTTTATGGGAAAAAAATATTATTATCAAACCAAAGCAAAGAGCAAGGGATACAGATGTCTGATCAATGCGACCAGACTCTCTAGTGCTCAAATGCCAGTGAGTTCAAATGCTAACTAGCTATCATGTGATTAGCATTTAGTACATATATTAAGAGCCAAAAGGTAACTTGGAACCAAAAGAACCCTGGATTGATGTCTGTAAGGGAGATTTCCTACTGCTTAGCAATGTTCTTGTTACTATCCTATCTTTGAGTCTTCACCTTTTCATTCATAGTGAGCAGTCACACCACCATTAGTGTTTCAAAATTGAGTTAAATCAGATAAGTGGCATGTCTGAAGCCTAGCTAGATTCTAATTGTTGCCCTCTACAGAGTACATGAACCTTCATAAGGTTGCTAGCTATCATCATTCTTTTACCTCACCTGTTAGAGGATAAATTCTCAGAAGTAGATAAGGTTGGGGTCTATTTTTCCCTTCCCCAACTACTTTAATTAACAGACACTTAAAAAAGGCATGGATGGAAAAGTAGTGAGAATGATACTGGACTGAGCATTCCAAGCAAATGGAATGTGTCTTTCCATGAGGTCTGAAAAAGGCATACTCACAGAATATGGCAATTTCAGGAGCACCAAAGTCCTGGACTTCTCCTGTTGGCCAGCTCCAAGAGATGGCATTTAGAGGACTTTGGGTGACACCAGCTCTACTGTGACAATCTAAAATTTTCTAGCACATTATAGAATAACTTACCACAAAAACCTATTCTGTGATCTGAAGATTATGGAAAGTTAAGAATGGCAATATTTTCATTACATTTAAAATTAAAATTACATGTTCTCTGATTTATGTTTGGAATCTTCCTGTTGCTGACTCTGCTATATCTAGAATTTCTTGCATCAACACATCAGCCAAAACACAGGCCAGGGGAAAGATTCAGCAAAAAGTTTGCACATGATGCATATTCTAAGAATGTGGAAAACTATGTGCTAATTTCTGCGAGGAGTCACCCACTCATTATCATGGAGTCAGTCCCTGGATGTCACAGGATAGCTCCTTTTATTCACAGACTTAATTTGATTTTTAAACTTCTTAGTTTATTTTACTTTACTGCTTCTAGTTTGATATAAATTTTATGTTTAAGAGTGCTTTGATAGTTTATTTCTATTTTAAATTAAAAAATCATGAGGCCAATCACTAAGTCTCAAAGGAAAACTAAGACAAAAATTTCACATTTATAAGCAGTTTTTTAACAATTAAAGGTACATTTATAGCTGAACTGGCCTACTGGTTTGAAGTTTTATGGCATAAATTCTCAGTAGCTCTTTGATTTATTTGTCTTCATCTAGCTGGGGAAAACATAAGCTTAGCACTTACACTGTTCTTTTTTCTTCCTTGAGCCTTGCATTTTGGTTTTGCTGCCTATAGGTAGAATAAATTCATATTTTCTTTTCTTAAATATTTCCCTATTACTTACACAAGTAGCTTTGGCTCTGTCACATAAAAACAACCACCGTGGCTTTTCATCCTTTTATAGTTCCCATAGCTTCATTGCCTTCATCATTTCTGCCTCCATCTTGGCGTTTACATACCTATTTGACAGTGATTGAGTATTTCAATAGGGGATGAGTCCTTTGGATTATTTAAAGATGAGATTTTATCTGATCTTTTAAGGGTTTTACCAACACTCATTTCTAATGGCCTTGCTCAATTTCCTTGTATTAGGTAATGTAAGGTGCAAGTCCTTCAAGTCTTCTTTATTCAATACAATAACCATTCCACTAATTAGAAATCACAGCCCTTTTCAACCTTAATGTGTTCTGTCTACTACTCAGCCCCTGCACCTGCCTAAAAAAGTAGTCATCCATGAAGAGAGCAAGAAGCCAGAGCTGGATGCTTAAGTTTAGCTGTTCAAGTGTTATTATTCTTTCCATTTGCACTGTGGGGATGAAGCTGGCTGCCAGTGGCTCCTTCAGTCAACATAAAGCCTAAGTTTTCCTGGAGAAACTCCAGTACAGACTCTTACTATTGTCCAGGTTATCTGACTCAGGGCATCAAGTGTTTAAATTTGGTTTTGTCATTGTATTCTTCTAAGACTAGTCAGAGGATATGTTGATGGTATCTTAAGGAAAGCATTTACCCAGGCCAAAGACTAACCTTAATCTTCTTGGATCTTTCTGAGGGACAAGCAAAGAGTTTAGGAGCCAACAAGTTTCTTTCCTCTGGCTAAATGCATAAAAGAAGTTTCCAGGATGTAATCACTTCCTGTCAGCTATTCGAATGTCTGTGTCTGAATTTTACAGTGCAGTACTGATTGTGCAAACACTTATGTGTGGTTTGTTTCTATATACATAAATGGGAAAAGGCCAATTAAGATCTTCCCACATTTGCATTGCAGTTCAAAATAATATTATTTATCCAAACAAGTTTTCACACCAACAAAGTAAAATGCTAGGTTATTTATTTAAGGGATCGTAAAGATGAAGAGAAAAAAAAGTTTACCTTAGAAATAATTTTGCTCCTTCAGTAACATATACAATATGACCACATCTTTTGGCATGATCAGGTACTGCACAGTTAACTACATTATCTTGTTAGGACAGTTATATTCTCTCATATGACAATGACTTGCAGTATGTAGTCACTGCCTTCTGGGGAAAGGAAAAAAACCCAGCAATTACCGTGCAGTACTCGAATCTGCCTGCCAACAGCAGAACAGTGATTTGTGAGACACATCAAGAGCTTCTGGCAAGATCAATCTAGTGAGATCCCTCTGATAGAGGAATAATGAGTTGACAAAGACCAATGTTCAGTTGGGCCCAAGTCCAATAAGATTACCGTACAGCATCATCAATATTGTCTGTGTTTGGAACTGACACAATCAGAATGGAATCAATTGTATTTTCCACAGCACTGTCACACATGATTTTTAACTTTGGCTCACAGCAGTGCAGAGAAGCTTGCAGATGTTGGCAGATTTTTGCTAACTTATGGGATGTCATTATTAAGTAGGAACTGTGCACTACAGTAATTTGTGGTTCTGTGTGTTCCATCATATGGTCTCTGTGTTTAGGAGGGAGGAGAAGGAAAAGATGCAGTAGCTGGAGGGATTTGTCTGTTATCATCCTCATTTTACTGTGATTGTTGAAAATACCATGTGATCCTAGACATGCAGATTGTTTTTCAGAGAAGGACTAATTCGGGCTGTTTAGCAAAGTGACTTTGCTCAAGCATGAGCAAATATCTCTGCAAAAAAAAAAAAAAAAAAAAATTGAAAATATTTTGATTATCTGAATCTAAAAGAATTAGGATAAAGATGACCCCATTTACAAATAATAGATGCAATCCAAGGACTTGTAATCTATATTTTAAAAAATTTTCTTTGGAAACAATTTTATTTGGTCTTGCGACTACTGGAGTTAAACATTCTGTCACCGAAAGCTGTCACCTGTAAATGCTGAGTAATCCACTTACATGTCTAGGCATTTCTGAATATAATATAGCTCAGTATACTCCACAATAAGTAATAATACATTAGCTTGTGAATTAGATTAAATTAGACTTTTAGTTATGAACTTAAGATATTAATCTTTTTAGTTACTTGCAATATACTAAATTTCAATTTAATATTTTGAAAAATGAAGAGGCAACTAAAAGGTAAAGCTTCTTCTTCAAATATGTAGGTTTCTTTGGATGCTAAAATCTTCCTTTTTTCACCTTTGTTCATATAATTATTTTCATTATTTGTTTCTATGCAGTGTGTAACTTTCTTTTTGAGAATGAGATTTTAATTTTCATGAAAAGTAAATTTGAAAGCCCTGAAGACAGAAGTCACATTTCGATTTGCAAAATACAATAATACAGACATCACAAGAATAATTTCCATATAGGTCTGCATAGTAGAATTTATTGATATTCACATAAAGTTGTTATGATACACTCCGGTGCTTGTCTAATAAGAAGTACTACTTCACACAGAAGAGTGGATTAGTGTTAATGAATATTGTATTTGATTTTGAAGACCAGAGCTTAATAGCCTTGTATTACACTTACTAGAAGCTAAAGGACAGCAAAAGATTTCAGAGATATCATTCAAGAACAATCAAATAATAGTAAGTTTTAATCACCATCAATTTGGGCAGGAGTTGACTCAGTATACTGAAAATGAACTTTGAGACTCCCATTGTGCCAAATAATTTCCCTTGAATCTGTCTGGTTTGATAACACTACTTACCAGACTCAATTTTTTTAGTGGCATTACTTCTGTGGGTTATGCTGCTTTATATGAATAAAGGGAATATGAATAATGGAACTCCCTGCTGGTGAAATTCCAGATAAATCTTTAGTGTCCCCAACAAAATGAGAATCTTGCTACCCAAAACAATTATAAAATCTGGCTAAAATGCATTTATACTTAGTAGTGTGGTGTAACTTTTAAGGTAAATACCCGTTTATCTGAAACCTCAGACACTCACTGGGATATGTCCAAAGGAAGAGGAAAGCAGCTGGCAATACACAGCTGTGTCGCTTACATGCTTTCTTACTTACCACATAATTTTTTTCTGACTTCCATTCTCCTCTTTTTACAAGGTTTAACTGAAAGATTGTTTAGAGGGCCAGATAGTTAAAAGACTAGTCAAAACATTGTGTTTTCTGAAAACTGTAATATAACATATAACCTACTCAGAATTTTTAAGTATGGAAGGTTTTCAAAATCTATTCATAGCAAATTTCATCCAGTGAAGCTTTTCAATGAAAGATAAAAACTAAGATCAGCTTACTTTTTAAAAACATAGCTAAATTTAAATATATTTAAGAAATACATAAAAATAAAATATATAAAATATATAATGAAAATATTTTTTAAAATTACTTGATTTTGCCAGAACATTGCAAAAGTTGTTAATGCATGAGAAACAGATAGGCAAACTGACTAGAAATCAGGCTTGAACTACCTTATTTCCCATCACACCAAATCTTTCCTATGTTCACATTTGTTTTTGGTTAATTAAATTCTAGCGCTTCAGGAGTTAGTCAAAACAGAATTTGCACTACTTTCTATATATTGTATTAAACAACCTAATAATCATAGCATTAATAAATTCTGCACTTAATGTACTTATTCATATGCATTTATTTCTCAGCAGCCATAAATGAATTTTTGTCACATACTGAAGCATCCTGATAAAAAAACACCAAAATTATTTCCCTAAACATGGAGGTTATGAAAACTTTCAACAGATCTGAAGGAAAAAACACTTCACTAATATCTATCTGACTGAAACACAAGCCAAACAAGCAAACATTAAAGTGACAAAAATAGTATCTGCCCTTTGGGAAACATTTGCTCAAAGTGCCTTCAGAGTGAGGGGTTGTTTATTTGTGAGGGGTTTTTGCTGAGTTTTTTTTATTTTTCTTCTGTGTTTTGTGACGGTTCTTTTTAGCCAAAGGTGTTTCACGCCTCATGCTTGGTATTCACCCCCTGGCTAGGTTATTAAAAGCAGCTCCTGTGCCACATCAGAATGTTACTTTTGATAAGACACAATTCACCAAGTGTCTAAGTAGTCCATCTAATTTAAAGGACCAGTGGTTTTGCTGGGATGGTTAGGGATGTTGATGCTACTTGCTGAATTGGGACTTAATTGTGATTTTAAATGACAATAATTTATTAAGTTTATTTTTTATAGACTGCATGTGCTCCTAAATAATAATAAATTTATGGATAGTGAATACATGTCACAAATAACTCTTTTCTGTTGTCAGATAATGTATGATTAATAAGTGTCTTTTCTATTGTTGTCTGGACTTTAAACAATAAATAAAAATGTGCAATCATAGATATATAAATTAGGTCACACTATATACAGGGTTTTATTGAGAATTCAACCATTCATCTTTTTCCTTCCTTTTTTCATATTCTACTCTATCATAACAAACCCCCTTTTTGTTATGTACACAGAATGCCTCCTTATATTGTTATGGTGTGTATATCCTTTATTCCTTTTGCTGTTCATCTGTCTCTCCCTTTTCCCTCTTTTTTTCTAATGTGACACCTCTGAGCTGGTACCCATGGCAACACCCACTGGTAGGAGTGAGCCTATGAAGCCTGTGCAGTTCCCCATCACTCAGTTCTGACAATGCCAGTCATTAATCTAGCACTCTCTGCTTACTCAGATCTCTGCAGGTCCTCTTCTGGTCTTGTATCCTTCCAGCAGTAGCTGCCCTGTGCACAAAGATTCAAAAGATTACTGTTAATGATTTTCCATTTGTTTAAAACAGCTCAGGCTGGCAGCTCTGTCTAATCCACTCTCAGTGACACTGAACATTAAATTATAGAGCAATCACCATGTGAAGTAGTTTCCTGAATTTCAAAATCCATCTCTGAGTTTTTCTAGTGCCTTAATTTTAATTGTAAAATAAAATAATAACAAGAAAATCAAATAAAAATTACAGTTACTTAGGTCTCTATTGTACTCATGAAGATTTGCAACCTATAAAAATGTCCCCAAACACTTATAGTGAAATTGCTTCTGTTTTTCAGTCTATAAAGCATTGTTGTTGTGGGGTTTTTAACTAATGAGTGGTATGTTCTAGTTTAGCATCTTGCATGTATTTTGACTATTTCCATACAGATAGGTCTGAGCCTGACGTACAAGGGATCTCAGCTTCATTCCAGCAGAGGTCTTGAGCTGGCCAGCTATGCAAAAAATACATTTCATTCTGAGATTAATCTCTGAGAATTTTAAATGGGGCTAAAGAGGTTATGGACACAAACCCCACTGAAATGTAACAGAAATTCTCTCCCTAGCTCCCTTAGGTGTTTCTGAAATTACTGCTTCAATTTTTAAAGTCGAATCCAGGATGGAAGAACTAAATTTTGCTTTCTGTGGGTTACAACTCATGCATTTAAATTCTGTGAAGTTAAGCCTTGGACATTTGTCTAACGTCATATATGTCATGTAAAAAAAAAAAGTGTTTAATTCAATGAATGAAAAGTTTTTAGATTGTTTTTACCTTTGGTGTATATAATAATCTGTGCATGATTAGGTAGAATCAAACTTTAGGTACAAATCAATCAATTTTGTATTATTCAGGATCAACTTAAACAATTTCCAAGGGATCATGTTTTTGCCACTATGGAATTCAGTGAGGCCCTTCTTTTAAGATGTGTGTTTGTGGTCATAACTGCAGCTGTATCCATTGGGATCAAAAATGCAGATGTGCTGAAAAGTTCTGGGAATGGCTGAGGGATTTAAACCCATACACAACCTACCAGGTATTTTAAAAAATGAGAACAATGCCATTCTTAAAACATGGCCTCGTATGGGGCCTCTGAACTCCAAAGACCTATTCATTTTAGGCAATGCAGTACAGAAACCTTTGTTAAATTCTTCTATTCCAACTGAGCAGAAAATTTGTGCCCTTTTATAGAATTTTCTTTCAAAATGTGCAAAATACTCCAGAATGTCTTTTTATCAACAAAAATTTACAAAATATTCCTTTCAGGTGATATTGCCAGGCAAATATGAAGGGACATTTCTTCAAATTTAAGAGAAGTGCGTATCTTGACAATTTAGAGGAGGCTTCAAATCACATTGAGGGAAATCTCTTTGACTTGATTTGGCTGGTATGATCTTCAGACTATTTTGATAAACCAATAAAAAGTGAATGACAAAAAGGAAAGTGATATTGGGTTAAACTCATCAACCAGTTTGTTGGGGGATAATTTGCTGGAACAGTAAAGACCAGAATTTAATCTGTATGTAATCATAAAAGAGCAAACACTGGAATAAAAATTCCAAGCTGCATTTATTCTAAACAGAAGAGGAAATTTAAATATGCCAAGTGCAGTTAAAAATCTATCTTAGTCAGGGCAAATGTCAATGTATATTTAGTTTTTATGGTAAAGACAGATTTATCATTGAAATTTGGGGCAATATTACTAGATCATTTTAAATCTTTGTATCTCCTATTCTGAAAAAAAAGAAAAAAATCTATGTGTTTTAGAAAATTACTCCAATCTTCTGTGAGCTCTGGGGACATGCAACGAGAAAAAGTGTTCAGAATTTTTTGTTATGAAAATAGCATAATTTAACACAAAGCGGATCCTTGCACCTGTTTTATTTTTTTATTTTTTTTTAATTTTTAAGTAGGAAAAGATGGATAAAAGCCTTACTGAATAATTTATTAGTGAAATATTTTTACCACTACTTCTGGTATAGATCGAGCATGTATGATCCATTATATGTCTGTGAGATATAAACGTTCTAGAATTGTGAATTCAAACTTCAATACCCTAGGAAGTAAAGAGCCACATTTTGAACTCCACTGCACATTTTGGATTGACTACACATCAGATTGCTCAATTTAGGGTAAAGATAGGAACATACAGCTTTAAATTAATTTTAAAACAGTCAGAAATTTGCAGAGGACTTCTCACACTTCACATACCTGAAGCTAGAAGTCCAACGTCATGTCATGGTCAATTCAGTAATTATGCAATAGAGCTTTTCAGCATGTTATCTCTGAGGTGTCAGCTGAACACTAAGACTTGTCCTGAGAAAGGAGCTGGCATCTCTTTCTAGATATGGAGAAGATCAAAAGCTGATATGGGACTTGAGTTACAGCATTTTTAGCACAATAGGGTCACCTATGTGTCTGACGGATCAAAAAAGTTGTTTAATTTATGAAATACTGACTAGAAATTTCTTAAAACAATCCTAGCAAGTATCATGAAGGCAAATTTTGCTAACTAGTTCTATAAATATGAGGGACAAATAACAAATAACAATTCTTATTTAAAGATTTTTGTTTCTCAGTAGCTGCACAAATTTAGAAAAACACTGTTCCTTGCATATGGTTTTCATTTTAAAGGCAGAGAACCAATTTTTAATTTTTTTTGTAATGAAATTGAATTGGACATCCCTCATAAATCTTGTAACTTTAGTGGGCATTACTCATTTCACCCAAAAGCATGGATGGATGTTTTAGAGTTTCTCAGTCATTAAAATGAAAGCAATCTCAATATTACTTTCCTAGTAGCCAGACCCTTACTCATGGTGAGCTGTGCCTTCATCTGTAGTAGGTCCTATTGATTTCAGTGAAACTCTTTGATTCCTGGAGCATTGCTGAACAAAAGCCAAAGTGGTAAAGTCTGTCCCTCATCCCTTTCAACATGTTTTCACAAACACATTACAAAACCTCATCCTTAACGTCTTTAATATATATGTTTCTATTAAAAATCAGTGCTTCTAACACATGTAGATCAATAAAAATTTTTGATGGAAACACCACACCTAGAGATTTAAAATATGTGTATAACATTTCCAGGTTCTCTGTCTGGACAAAAAAAAGGATTTTGGACAAGATTTAAAAAAAATTTTTTTACCCTCGTTACTAATATTGAATTGATCACCTGTGAAAAAATCTACTCAGACTCAGTAGTAAGGGAGCCCAGAGCCTTACAGAGTACTGGAACTTGCATGATTGAGGTAGTGCTGGATCAGAAAGTGCATTACGGATTATTCTTTTGCTAGTTTACGGATTCTATAATACACAGGGTAGTAAAATTATGTTCAAAAGCAACCTCAAAAGCAAAGGAAGCTCATTGTACAATAAATAACTCTTTATATTAGGTGGAAACTAATTAGTTCCGAATTCTGATCAAATGATGAGATTACACCCACATTAATACAAATTAATTTATCATAATGAATGTTAATAGAATTAATTATAATTAGACACTGTTGCACTGGGTGAAATATTTCATAATGGTCCCTTTCATATTAGTAGTAGATTATGTGCATATTTCAAAAAGATAAAAAAACAAGAATTACATTTAACATTTTTTATGGTGGAGGAACATCAAAAAACCATGACATGGAATTCTGAGTCTAGTTAATGGCCCAAATTAACTTTTTTCCTGTTCAAAGTTGGTCTGATAAACTCCCTTGAGCATTCAAAACCTGTTTATTTTTTCTAGAAGAGATACAGGACATCCAAATACAGTCTAAAATTTAGGAGAGTTTATGTCCTCTTTGCTTCTTTTCATATACTCTGACTTACAGCCCCCATGATGCTTGATCTTAAATCATGATATAATGAGTACTGAATTACTTAGACCTTTTCCAATTTCCATAGAAAATGGACTTTAATTCAAAACTATGCCCGGTTAATTAAACTTTCCATGATCTAATTTGATCTAATTATTTCTATAAATTGAGATGTAACCAGAGTTATATCCTAAGGTAGAATTAGGCTATGGTTACACATTTTTACTTAGATGGAGGGACTTGTGATGTTCTATTAACCCTAATCTTGCTGGCTACTTAAATTAACACAGTTCTGCAACCCAAATGGTGAAGAAAAAACCGTATTTTCAAAATTTCACTTGGGGGGGGTGTGGTATTTTTTTAGAGATTGATTTTCCCAAATGCCTTTGAAAAATAATGTTTCTCCTTGCATCCATCTTGAATGCTTATAGCACAGGAAAAACTATAAGTGTAGTCTGGGTGTCTTACTGACAGCCTAGTGCATATTTGCTCTCTTTTTCATTTCTGTTCAGATGCATTAAATTTTAACTTAATTTCATTTTTCTCTACAAAGTTCTTCTTATTTAGATCTGCTCTTCTAAATCACGTACAATATGATCTGAACTACTTATAGAATTATTACGTTCTGCAAAAAGGGAAAACTTGCTAAGTTATTTTATTTTATCATATCAATATCAAAGCGTGGATCTATTTGTTCATACTAGCAACAGTTTTTACCTGCTAAAAATAACTGCTGGTCCTTTGTCTAGTTTCCTTAAGCAGCTCTCCTTGAGTGAACTATCATTTCTGCTTACCAAAATCTTGTCACATTGAGTCAGCCAGTGTACACATATACTGTTCTTTGCATTTACCGTAAAATAATTTATTTCTGAAATCTTTGCTGACAGAGAAGCAGAGTGCAGATGCTTGCGTATCATGCTTTGCAAACAAACAAGGCAATCTGATGAAGTATTCAAGGCTTCTGGCTGCACTGTCTGAGTTCATTTAGAGGTTAATAAAATCAGCTCCCTGCTATGTGTTAAAAATAAGTAATTAATTTTGGGATATCTGTTAGAACCAGAATATTATGCCTGGAAAGTAAGGGTAGAAGGCAATCTGCTTACTGGAAATGCCTGCTTGAGGCATATCCTCATTGCTAATTTAGATGTCCATTTTCAGAGCGGCAGACAATCCAGACCACCGTATGTAGCTGCCAAAGCTCTCTACAGTCAATGAGGAGAAAAATAAAGAAGATTCTGAAAAGTTGAAAGCTGCCTGAATTTGGTTACTTTCCTGTCACCATGCATTGGAAAGGTAAGGACTCCATCAGAATATCAGGTCCACATAGGTGAGGTGTTTAGTTCTCTATTACACCTTTTCAAAATGGACAGTAGGAAATCTTAGTTATTTCCATATTTCTATAATGCAGTCTGGCAGTTTTGGTTAGTGAGCAATGCGTGACACAGGGCCCAGAAGGTAGCCTCACTCTTTCCTTGTGCTTAAGAGTAAGCTGGTAAAAGGCCAGACTTCTAGATCAAGGTCTCTGGAAATGTGTAGAGGCTCTACATTATAGCATTATTGGATTAAACAAGAAAATGAAAAACAATTCAGAATTGGAGATGAGAATTTTGATTCTTGGCCTACCTATTGAAAAACTATTAACCCAAAAGTTATACTTTCCTTGTCTACTCTTCCCTAGCCCACAAGTCAAGTAATAAAAGCATAATTTTTCTAAGTAGCTCAGTAAGAGATCATGAATTATGTAATTTACTACAAACTCTAATTTTAAGAAAAGTTATATTAAAGAGAAGTAATGATGTGCTCCTTCTTTAACTTGTCAGTTGTTGACCAGTTGTTAATTCATTTCAATTTTGTTTCATTAAAGCCAATAATAAACCATTTTTTCCTCCCTAACTATATTTTTATAAGAATTTTTTTATTCTACAATAGTAACACAGAGTGGAAATGTAAGGTTCATTTTCTTTCACTAACTTATCTTTGCATCTCCTCAAGTTGGTTAGCAATTCTTATAAGGTATTTAGCATCATCTGTGTACTCTGGTGTCTTGGTTTGTGACAATATTCTTTGCTAACAGGAAAAGTATTTGTGCAGTAATTTACTAAAAGTCATAGACTCATCTATTAAGATTAGTAAATAACACATATGAAATGTTAATTTTGAGTGATAATGTGCTCTAATATGACAGAGATTTTGCAGGGAGACAAAACATGTGTTTGACAGTTAAAAGCTAGAATAAAGTCTATAAAATGAATTTTCACCATTTAAGAAAAAAAAAAAAAAGAAAAATATGTCATTTGATGTGGCAATAGCAGCTACAACATAAGCTGACCTCGCTCTTGAAATGACCTCAACCTTGACCTGCAGGGACACTCTCTCTAGGGATGGGAGGTATGTTATTACATGTTATTTCATTACAAGGCCCCTGCTGAGCAGAAACTGCCAAATGGACTCAATTAAGTGTTTCTTGTTCTGTGGATTACTGTCTACTGGGGCAAGTTGATACTAGCAAACATATTTCATTCTCCTAAAGTTTGACTGGATGTGAAAAGCATGTGTGTTACTCATTCGGTGACACTTCGGTGTATGATTTATATCTGTTTAGAAAAACCATAATATACATACCTTAGTTGTGCACTGCAACCTTTCCTTGCTCCTTGTCCTTCAGCAACCAAGCCCTGTTATCATGCTCAAGGATTATAGAACCAGACCCAACCTTCATAAAAGTAACCTTCCGAAAAGTAAAAAACTACATCAAACAGTAGCTGAATTCTGATTATCAGACTCTTGTTTAACACTGAAAATAAAGTTAAAAAATGTCACAGATGCAACTCTGTACGCTGTTAGATTTTCATCTCAGCAAGGTTGTATCAGGCATAAAATACTGAACGTGGGGCCTGGGTTAATTTATTGCTTCTTTAAAATCCATCTTCTACATTAAAGCAACAGCTGTGTAGTCCTGTTGGTAAAAATCGTGACTAGTGTTTGTTTCTGTCTCTCTAGGTACATATATTTTATATGTATGAATTAAACACCCATCCTCCCCTTCGTTTTCACTATGTTTTCTGTATCTAATAGTTTTCTAGAAGCTGTTTTCTGGAGTATCATTTGAAACTTGTGGAAAAACATCTCATTGACTTCAATGGACTTTCTGTCAGACTGCCAAAAGAACATCGAGCAAATAAGCAAGCCATTGAATGCAGAAAGAACACATTTTATAAGACTTTCAAGTAACAATCTTAATCTTGTTTTTATATGTCTGTATAAAATGCTTTTTTTTTTCATAATTTATACACAGGAATAGTAAGAAAATCACATCAGAATCTGGTTTTCCAACCTACCTCTTCCCATTGTATTTTCCACCAATGAACTTTGGGGGGGTAAACATTTTGCATGAAAACAGCAGGAAAATATCTAGTCCCGTGGAATTGAGTGGAGGTGTCATTATTTCTAAAGGAGACTCCCCTTCTTCCATTGATCTCTGTGAAATGGGAAGGAACAGATAGAGTTCCTTTGGTCCTGAAGCTTAAAACAGGAAACATTACAGGAGGAAATAAATATGTGTAACCCTTCTTTGTATATCATAAGGACTTTTAACCATAAAATTATTGTAAAACAAAAATATCTTATCTCATTAAAGCATATAACTATCTCAAATGTGGGTGCCAAGGTGCCAGACTCTTTTTGGAAGTGCTCAGCAACAGGAGAAGAGCAAAGGCCAAAGAGAAAACACAAGAGGTTTCACCTCAGCGTGAGGAAGAATTTTACACTGAGAGTGGCAGAGCACTGGAACAGGCTGCCCAGGGAAATAGATTACATAGGAATGCATCCAGGTGAGTTTTGAAAGACATTCAAAACTCACCTGGATGCATTCCTATGTAATCTGATCTAAGTTATCCTGCCTTGTCAGGGAGGTAGGACTAGATGGTCTCCAGAGGACCCTTCTAACCCTAAAAATTCTCTGATTCAGTGATATCATACCTTTCTACCATAGTTTCAGATAAAAGATATTTTGCAAGTTAGTTGTTATGCACTGCTTTGCCTCAAAAAATTTCTGCCTGGATATCTTCTCATGGCTGTTAGAAAACTAGTTTTTTCAAGTGTATTAGATTGCTACAGATACATAGAGTTGCCCTTTAATTTTTTATGATGTAATTACTTTCACTTTTCTAAGTGTAGCCTGGATAAATAAACCCACAAAACCAGAAAGAACAGAAGTTGCTTTGTGATGTTCATTGTTTTCTCAGAAAGAGATACTCAACAATATGTCCGAATGGAAATATTTCTTCATTAATATGATTACTTTGAACACCCACATAAACATGAACTTATTACTCTTCTGCTTCACAGACAGTGAAAAAAAGCTTGTTTTTTTTTAAAAAGACTTATGACCCACAAGTGAGAAAGGATTTTACTCTACTGCTCTGTTACCATCCTTTCCTCTGCAATGGTGTGTCATCATAAGTCCAGTAGTGACTATATCCTGCTTTATTGCATATCTTTCATTATCTCTTACTCACACTCTCTTAATTGGTGATAAGAAACTGAATCTGATGAATCTGTACTATCCTGTGGCATCTCAGGAATCTCATGCTTGGATGAGGTTTACTGTAAAATCTAAGAAAAATACAATGGTTTGGATCATTTGAATTTGATCTGATAAATGTAGTTTCTATTACTTCATTCAAAGTAATGTCACCACTCACTGAGACCTAATGTCTTGACAAAGGTCATGAGGGATGATAAATCCTGTCTATTAGTATATCTTTGTCCATACTAGAGAAACTAGAAGCATAATTTCATGGGATAAAAACAGGCAAATCCACTCTTTAGAATAACTGCCTCAAAGGGAAATGGAAGGGAAGCTGTGCAATCATATGAAAAAATTCTTCAATTTTAGTGTATGTAATTGTTTTCTGTATTCAATGTAATTTAATTTAAGAAATTTTAAAGGAAAAATATCACACAGCCATTCTATCAAATGCAACAATAGCTGTCTTTACAAAATAAACATCGATAATTGCAATGCTTTAATTCAAAGTACTGAGCCACATCATGCAGAAATTGAGTCATTTATCACCATTGACCTTAGAAGAAACAAATTTACCCAAATCAATGTGGGCTCAAAATATCAATGATTGCTTACAAATATTTGTAAATTCATATATAACTGTATTAATAAAAATAAAACAGGTCTGGATATTTCTGCCTAATGCAAAGGAATTTTTTTCCTTTGCTGAAATTTTTATATAAAATAGAGTTAACACAATTGTCCTTTAGTTAATGTTATGGAAAAACAGCTGGTTCAGTTCAGTTGTATTAATCTCTGAAATGTAAGTAATTTGAAAGATGTCAATGTGTGTAACTGTAAAAAATCTGTTGTGGAAAGATTTTCATCATGTTTAAAAATGTTTGCAACTGAATTAAACACACAGGACCTTGTTTAAAGTTACAGTTTGGCATTTCTGTGCATGGAATGCATGTGGCAAATATAACATTTTTAAAGCTTTCTTAAACCAACTAAATATATAGAATTGTAGCCTTTCCCGCTGAACGCTATTTTTTAGTGTTTCACTTGAAATTGAAATTGAAATTGAAATATGAAGAAAGAGAGAAAGAACTAGAAGGAAAATGAAAAGCGAGAAAACAGAAGAGAACATCAAAGAGTGTTATCTGTTGTGGAGCAGATACTCCCCTGAACTGACTGCAGTCTTTGGAGAACATTATGCTACCCAGAAAGCATAAAAAATACGTTGAAATCAATTGAGAATAAATTAGGTCATTAAAATTTTCAGAGTATAAATAATAAAATTTAAAAAACTGTCTAATGTCTTTGTTATATGTTTCTTTTAAGTCTAAGGCTACCAAGACAAGAATGATTTCATGAAAGAAAATAATTATTCAGGAAAGGCGAAACATGTCTTGGAACAATGTCAGTGTTTAAGGAGAAAATGTAAGCATCAGAAAAAGTTATTTATTTTTTCATGCATCTAACTTCCTTGGCTTTTTCTGGAATACACCTGGCAGCTGGTACAATTGTTGTTGTCATTATATCTGTTGTAGAAGAAGCAAGTAATTGCTTTGTTTAGGCTTGTGCAATCTCAAACTAATCCTTTGCAAGCATGAGGACTGATTAACCCTAGTGTGCATTTTAGATATCTATGCTTGTAATGAAAACTACTTGAAAAACCAAATGTGCACTCAAAAGGGAAATTAGTATAACTGCTGTTAAGGGAAACAAGTGTTTAGACTCTTCACAGCTTCAGGATAACTGTTAATTAGATAATGTATTCTGAAAGCCAGAGAGAGATATTAAGATCATCTGATTTTTCCTCCTGCATAATATGGGATTTAGGACCTTCCTGAATTAATTACTGCATAAATTAGGATGAAATATATAGAAAAACATCCTACCATGGTTAAAATACTTACTGTGATAAGGACTCCACTTAGACATGTGACAAACCATTCCCATGAGTAACTACTCTGGTTAGATGTGATTTCTTCTCAGCTGGAATTTAAGTTAAAATTAGACATGATAGCTAGTTTTATGCCTGTTTTCCATGTTCATGGGCACTCATGTTAAATTTCTACTTCCCATGTAGATTTCTTTTTATAAAGGGTCATTAAATCACACTTTCAGCCACATATTTTGATAAGGTGATTAGCTTAACCTCACTGGATCTTCCTTTTTAAGGCACTTTCATAAATAATATAAACATTTTCCTAGCCCTTCCCAAAACTGGACTGTGGGCTTCAGAAATGGCTGCAATTTTCCATAGCCATTGGAACAGCATCCAAACCTAGGGAAGTGTGCTGTTGTTTGCGTCCATCATTTCCTTATGCACACTATCTTAGGTTACATTAACCTTTCTGATGATAACAATACACTGGGGGTTCTAATTTTAGTTAAATGTTTAGTGGGTTTTGCAACATAGAGAAAAAAGATTTTTATAGCTGTGAGAGATGGCTTTAATAGTGGTCCAAAAGTTTGTTTTTGATATAAAAGCCTTGACAGACTTCACAGGAAAAAGAAAAAGCTATGGTGTTTATCACAGTATCATAGCATTGTTTGGGTCGGAACAGACCTTTAAAGTTTGTCTGGCCCAACCCACTTGCAATGAGCAGGCACATCTTCACATCATGTGGCTTAGACCCTGGTCCAGCTTGGCCTTGAATGTTTCCGAAGATGGGGCTTCTACAACCAAGTCAGTACAACTTTATGAAGTAGGGTAAGACAACAACAGCCTCTCCTTAAATGCCTAAAGAAAAAGGAACTAATATGCGCCAGTTGGGAGGTTTCCTTCTGGAGCAACTGTAAGTGCAGAAATTGGGAAAGTGATTAATTGAAACTTTTGCCTACCTGAGAAAGAAATCAAAAAGCCCTAGAAATCCCAGGAAGGAGGTATGAGTTTCTCTCAGAAACTGTAAGAAAGCAAATACCGCTGCTTCTTGCAGTATTCAGAGAAATTTATGTATTCCTGTAAATGAAAGGACTACAGTAAAGAGTTACCTGATTTGGATTAATTTTTCTTTCTTAATAAGTCCCCAAGTAATTTTGTGTTAGACAATTATATAAGGTACAAGACACCGTGATTTTCTCAAATACTGCGCATGGAATTTTTAAAAATCATTGATGCTTGTACCATAATGCAGTACAAATATGCAGTTCATCATCTTTCATATTGAAGCTGATAAGACAAATGAAATTATTGATCAAGATTCTGGTCAGTGACTGGCCTGGTTCTTTCTTAATTAGGCCAGGCTGCCTTCCAAAGAGCAAATATTACTAGACGAAATAAGAACAGAACAGAAAGAAATGCTAATTTCAGTTTTTATCAGAATAGTGACACATCGTTGTGCTTGCAAAGCACAACGAAATATGCGATTTTAGAGGAATGTACTGATGTTCTTTTGGTAAAGTCATGAGAATCTGGACCTGATTGCTAATCCCTAGATCCAAAAACTCCCTTTAACTGACTGTATAAATGTAATTACATTTAAATGTGGAACGATGAAAATCAAACCCTGGTTTACTTGTCACAAAGTGCCTTATTTACTTAGCTCTGAACTTGTAATTAGTATTATAAATTAGTCTTTTAATGAGAATTCATCTTTATTTAGTAAAATATTTCTGTAACTACTTATTTTTATTTTTGTTTAGGAAAATTTTACCTAGGTTGAATGAAAATAAATATTTATTATGTTACATTGCATGATGTCTTTGTAAAACTTCCTTTGTTAGCTGCAAAGACGACTGTATATAAACATGAACTATCTCACTGTTAATTATTCTTGATATTTTCTTAGTATATTTGGTGGCACCTGCTGACTGGACAGTCAAAATGGGTCCCATTATAAACTTCATCTAGTTTTCTAAATATTCACTGCATTCTCTTTGTGAAATATGGAACTAAAATATTTGCTAGCTGTTGTTCAGAGAAAAGAGGACTCATTATCTTTATGTTAACTCCTGGAATACTGTGGAGAAATGGAAATTGAGCAACACTCACTAGTTTCCATTCTCACCTGACGTTGCCGTCTTGCAACAAGTTACAAAATCAACAAATGCAGGGACTTGTTTAATCTCATGGTAGAAGAATCTATAGATTGTCTTGGGCAAGACTGAAATCTAGATTTCCCTATACTTAAAGATTTAATGAACTGCATAAATGTATGTCCCTTAGTTGTATTTTTTGCTATATAACATTCAGTTAATAAATATAAATCAATGTTGATAATACAACAGCAGTCAATGTTGCAAAGCATATTATAAGACAAAGGTATGGGAAATAATGATTCTATTTCCTAGAATTGTATTTATAAGGCATGAAATAAGGCCTGTTAAATCTGAATATTCTTTTGTCACCAGATACTCTTCCATGTTTCCATATTTAATTCCTGGGATTATATTAATTCAAATCTGATTATCTCGAGAAATTAAATAAGAGTACTTTACTACTGGGAATCACATATGAAGAGGTTGGTATAAGGTTGGTATCAGACTCTGTTATGAAGTTGCCACTTCCAGGTTAAAGTCAGAAAGTGCAGTGTATGACAAGTATAGGGAGCTGAGGTCAAGGGGAAGCAAAATACAAAATCGAGTGCACAAGTGAAAGCATGTGTGAAACTGTGAGTAACTGCTAGATATAGCTAGGCATATCTGTAAGAGAGGACAAGCATGCAAAAGTTATATTGCCTTCTCTAGAAAATAAGAAAGAGTTAGTGAAGTCCAAGAGGAAATGGACAAATACCACATAGACTAAATATTGTGCATATTACCTAAAACTTACAGCCTCTGAAAAATTTTAAAATATATATGTATAAGACAGGTCTGCCTAAAACCATTACATTGTTTTTATAAAATTCTGCAATTCCCAAGAGGTTGGAAATGTACTGGTGATTTCTGACGTTAGTGATGGTGTTCTATTTTTTTCCTGCTATAATGTCTCCTTGAACGGGTAGTGGTTATTTATCAGTGCATGGAAGATTAAAGCAAAACTGGCAATATCACCACAGACACTGCTTTCTTTACAACCCAAGTAAGAAGAATACAATCTGGATGGTGGATGATAATTCTTCAGGGAATGAAAGAAGGAGCATTCTTACAAGGTGTTGTAGATCTTGTTTATCAAAGGATCACCAAAAATACATAATATAGGGGTTTGGGGGTTTTTTTAATGTTCTCTTGCCTTCAGTTATGTAGTAATTACACACTTGTTAACAATGAAAAAAAACTGGTGTTGATAAATTCCAGCTGGAGAGTTGATTTCTTTTGCCTAATAAAGCAACTGAGAATTAATATAAGTTATGACACCAGCACTGAACATTTTAATTATATTCCCTGACCCTTAATGATTTTTTTTCCTCTGGACAGCCTATTTGCCACCAAAGTGGAAAAAGTTGCAACATATTGGCAACAGCTGAATTGAGTGCAATATTGTGATATGATCTATGTTTCAATTCTTTGCTTCTTAAAAAATAACCCTATGAAATTTACATTATAACATGGTTTATTCTAGCAGCTAGAGTTTGCACAATATGCATCAAAAATGACACAAATATGATTGATCTCCACCTCCCACAAAATACCATTGCCCTTTTTTCTGAGGATGAGGTGGCAGCAATAGCAACACAACTTAGCAACAAATCACACCATATGTATTTAGTGAAAATACATAAATTAAAACCTCTCATGTAAAATAATTGGCTACTATCTCTTCCTCTGTTACTTGCAAGTTTTCTTAAAACTTTGTTGAAGAGATTTCCCTCCATGATTCCTTGTATTTGATGAGTTTTGTTATTGACTCCACTCTCAGAGAAAAACATGACTTTCAAGGAATCAGCATTACATTTATGGACCTTTGAGAATATAAGCCTACTGAGAATTAAATTCAGTCAAAAAAATATCAAAATGGCTGAAGGAGAAGCATTTTGTTTCATTTTAGAAGGTCACCTGCATAGCTTTCCTGCAAGCTAAAAAAGACAACCCAGTCAGCCAATGAAAAACTGTAAAAGCATTACAATATCATTCCCTGCACAGCCATCCCAGAGACTGGACTCTGTTGCCTAGCACTTCTGGCAGATAATTTACACTTACCTGGACGTCACACAAGCCATGAGGTCCAATAAACAACCTCAGGATGGTACATTTTCTAATGTCAGAGGTGGTATATTTTCCAGGCACACTCTACTGTTGCTTGGAAGGGCTCATATATAATTTTGCAAGGAAAGTTGTTTTCCTCTTGGGCAAGACCATTCGTCTTTTCTACTTCTTCATCCAGTCTGCCTTAAATAATAACATTTTGCAATTTTTCCCTGATATCCTTGTCTTGTTGGTGTTTGAAAGAAAAGAAAGCTTCTTTTGGTGCACCTCTTAGAATTACATTGACCAGTAACACCAAGTATGAATTATGAAAATACTGTCAGTCAGCATTGGTTGCATTTACCAATTCAAAACAAATTCTGTTTCAAAGCACTTTGCCTGCCATCCAAGGTAATTGGAAAGCCAATTTGAAAAATCTTCTAATGTGCTTTTTAAAATTGACCAAGGTTGCAGAGGCAGCTTCTTAAACAAAATATAATTAATTTCTATCTGTCTAAGCTGATCAGTGCAGGCTGACAGTCCTTCTACTTTCTTTGTTTTAAAACACTTGAATTTTTTTCAATAGACTACACCTCCCTTTCATCTTCCACTTTTCCCTGTGTAAATTGGAACTTTCTGTCTTCTAGGAATCTCATTACCACACACGGATTCTCCACTGCTTCATAATAAAGGTGCCCAACTGATGTAGCAAAAGAACTGTAAATATCTATTTTTATGTAGCAAAGATTTTTTTCCTTATAAACTTTATGGTTACAGTGCCACTAATATGTCAGCACTTATCTGAATTATCCTAACTCATGATATCTATTCAACTCATTTTCATCCTACATCTGTACTCTTTGATGCTATATAGTGACTAAGATGTTCCAAGGTCATATAGGTAATATCTGATAAATTTCTAAAGCAGTAGTAAATTAAAAAGTATCCTGAAAGAACTGAATGATGTAATTGGAAACTCTAAGTAAAAAAAAAACAACAAAAAAACAAATAAACCACAAATATGATTCTTGGGATGTACTACTATCCTTACATGCACTTCCTCTGTTATCTTCAGGAGTTTCCATCTATATATATAAGATTGGACTTCCTGAAAATAAGCTCTCAAAATCTATCTGACATTTAAACATGCTTGTTCTTCATCTGAAACATGACAATTTTTTTCAGAGCCTCAGAGTTATTACAAAGTTTAATCCACTGTTTTTACAAAATAGCTGAGAAATGTCAACAGGAAAATAATTTCTCCCCTTTTCATCTTAGAACAATACAGTATCACTAATGTGATAAATGTCTGGAGGGCTGATAACTATCTGGATTTGCTTTTTATTGCTTTGATGGTCATTAGATCGTACCAACCAGTTATTAATTTCCAGAAAATGTCTCCATCCTCTGATTTCATTGTCTAACTAATAACTTTTGCTTTCAGACCAAGTGATTGCACCAATCTAATCCTAGCTACAGAAGCATATCTATAGCATGTTTCCACTTAGTCTTATACTTCCCTCTGACTGCATACGAATTTTAAAATTTTACAAGAATAGTTCCTTCTGTTTGCCTCAGGCTCTTTCCTTTCTTTCTTGAAGAGATTCGTATTTTTGCAAGTGAAAATTAGCTGCTGCTGTAGGACTTCCACAGGTACAAATAGATCCCTTTCTTCTCTCTAGTATCCTCTGCTTCTAAATATACCATTGTTTATGATGCTGTTTTATCCAGTAAAGCAGGTCTAAAGAAAATAAAATTGCCAGAAAAGGTATAGTGTATAGAAAGGACGACTAGGACTTTTTAGAGTCATTACAGGTTTTGAGAGTTTATTTTAAAAGTTTATGAGTTTCTTCTTTCCTTTTTTCATTAAGTTGAAATTGATTCTAAGTATTTTGAGGTGCATCTTTTGATCTTAAAGAAAAGCTATAAGCAGCATTTCCTGTGCGACTTTGGAACTGAATGACAGTCATAAAAAGCCCTTAAAGCCAGCTGTACACTACAGGGCTTGAAACCTTTTTGCAGGGTTGGCTTCATCCTCATGGTTTAATAAAGTAGTTTTGTTTTTATGATAGTATACAAGATGCTTCAGGTGAATATCAGGACATCAGAAGAATATCATGAGCAAACAAAGGCAAAATAAACAGCACCAAACTATTTACTTTGCCACTCAATTCTGTAATGTTATTTTAAAATATTTTATATGAAGTCCTTGAATCAGAACTCAAACTCACTGTTGGTCTACAGAGAGTAGGATTTGTTGATACTGATTATTTTTCATAAATTTTCTATTCTCAGAGGGGAAACATGGTGTGCATGAGAACTTTTACGTATCATCCCATAATAGCTCTGCTCATCACTGCTAGCTTGAGCCTTGATGAAGTATGCCTTGTAACATTTTCATACCAGTCACAAAGTGACTAAATATCTTAATGAACTTATTTACAGGATGAAGTGGTAGAATACAATATATGTTTTGCAACATCCTTTGTTTTACAGGAGTGTTTTTTGCTGACAAAAAAATAGTTTAAAATTCCTATTTTCATCTGGAGTTCTGTGAACTTCAGGATATTTTATTCAGGCTGCAGTACATCCTATTGTATGAAGGTGAAAAGTAGCAGTGATCAAGTTTTAGACAATGAATGTTGCGAGAAAATCAATAGTCTGATTAAAAAAAGAAAGCTCAAGAGGCTTCTAACCCTAAAAAGTTTATTTGTTACTTCACTATATCTCATTGAAAGAGCAAACTATATTAGTCTTTAGATTTACCAGGTGCATTATTCCTTGTGTGGTTTCAAACGTATCAGCAGTAATGAGAAAGAACATCTTTAGGTTAGCCACTGTTTTCTCCTAACATATATCTGTTAGATCTGTAGGGAGAAATACTATGTACTCTATCAGGCAGGTGAGCTATAAAACCTTCCAGAACAAGGGACTTCTTTGCACTATTTCTGACTCTGAAGATTAGACTGAAAAAATCTTGATTTCCGACATTTAAGAAATGTACTGTTCCCAAAGAGAAAATTAGAGTGAAAAAGATATTTTACACAGAGCAGAAGAGAAGATTATGAGTAAAAGTATGTGCGGGCCTGTATTTGTGAAGGAAAATTATATTAAATGTTAAACATTAAACCAAAAGAAAAAAGTTTAAAATATCTAAAATATTTAAAAATATTTATTTATAAATATTTAAAATGTTTATTTAAGGTACTATAATGGATGACAAAAGAAATAATGCTTTAAAACTTGAAAAAGCAAAAGTAAGATGTCATCTTTAATTAACTAGAGTTTCTAATAAAAAGGGATAACACTGTTAGGACATTAAAACAGTATTATCTCAGAAATTACTGAAAACAATATTTTGGGAAAGTTTCCAAAGGGTGAAGAAGAATATACTAAGTCAAGGACAAAGTAAGAAAAGTTTCAGTGCAAAATATAGTCAGCTTCTGTACTAGCAGTGAACTTTTGCTGATGAACCTCTGTGGACTCTTTCAAGGAGGCAGATTTCTGGGACTCAGTCCAACAAAGCACTTATTTTCAACTTGACTTTAAACATGCAAGCCAATGCGTTAGGCTTAATTCATATAACAGCATTGAGTGAATATAGCATTTATCAGGACATAGCCTGATAGCTTTTGGTTTCAATAAGATCCTCCTTTGTCTTCCAGTTCTTAATAAATATAAATGGCTGCAAATCATTAAACTCTTGACTCCATTTCATTGATACACAATGAGTAAGTGTATATGGGCTGCAGCTCAAAACCTCAGAGTATTTAAACACCTACTTCACTGGAACAGTGTGAGCAGTTCTGGTCTCCAATACCAAGAAAGATACATTACTATTAGAAGAAAATAAAAGACATTAAACACCAGCACACTTGATGAGAGGTATGTTTTTACATAGGAAGAAACTAGGCAGATGAGGAGTCTTCATTTTGGAAAAGAGGTGACAGAATTTTATGATAGATGTTCATAAAATCAAGAGAAGAATGACAATTCTCTTTATCTGTTTCTCTGTCCATTTATCTATCTATATGCATCTATATCTATATACGAATATATATATGGAGATGTAGTATGGATATATAGGTATAGATATAGATGATATAGATTATAAAAAGAGACATTAGATAGATATAGATATAGATTAGATATAGATAGAGATTAGATATGGATAATGGAAGATGTACAAGGCACCAATTAAATTACCAGCAGCATGTTTAAAACAAGTATTATGAAATGTGTGCACACTATGTTTTATTAAATGGTGTTGCTTTTGAATGATAGGGTTTACTGAATTTTATTGATCTGGATACAACCTCTGGTTTGTTGGTCCTTATTGCCAGAAATGGAGAAGTGATACCACACAGAACTTTCCTGAGCATACAGTCTTTTCAAAAGCACTGGCTCCTGGCTGCTAAGACTGTTTTCAGTGGGATTGGTCTGATCTTACGTTGGATTTTTACTCTACAATAAATAGAACACATGTACACAAGTAATTTTGAGAACCAGGGCCCAGTAATGTGAAATCAAGAAAGCACAATAAAGCTGAAAGCAGAGAAGACAAATCATTAATAATAAAACTCAAGATACATTTTAACAATTAGCATCTCATTCATTTATGCAGACATGAATCGAGAGGATGTTTTTAAATTCATAGTTACCCATTAATGACTTGCTTTACAGAAGTAATACAGCACAGTTGGCCAAAATTCTAAAGTACTTTTGGTATCTTATCTTCTGCTCACAGCAACAAAAAAGAAACATTTGTAAGAAATTGTCTTTGTTTGTTTGTTTGTGTGTTTGTTTGTTTGTGGTTTTTTTGTAAACAAGGACCAATAGTCTTAAACCTTGGAGTACAGTGATTGAGAAACACTTTAGTGACAAACAATGAATAACACACTGGTGAAGGTTGTTTAGGGCAGCATTAAAACCAGTTTAGACAATTGTTTTCAGAAACACGTTGGTGCCTATCTCAATCTAATAGTTGCTTTTCTTGTAGTTATGCAAGGATTATATATCATTCATCAAAAAAGGTCAAACCACATTTGGGTTAGATAAATGAGGTGACTGAAGACCTGTTTATTATCATTTATACAAATGATAATAAATATACTCAAATACAAATATACTACAAATATACTCAAAATATTCAAACAACCATTTGCTATTTAACTTGCATATTAGGTACAAATAGGCAACCTGAAGATAGGAGACTATATCTTGACACGGTTTATATATCAGGCCAAAAAGTACCCCAGTGCTTTCTTAACATAATAAACCATAATTCTTGCAGAAAATATGTGCTATAATAAAATTAATGAAATGAAGTTAAACAAATCCTAAGAGAAGAATTCCGCACTTTGGTAGAATTAGTGTATATTTTGAACAACCTCAGAAAATTTGGGATTGTGATATCATTTTGCATAATGGTTAATGGATGTTAGTGTCTGGTCAGAGACAACTACATTCAAGGACTCCTTTTATTGAAGCAAAAACAGGCCTTTGCACAGCCGTTTTAAAAATTATGTTAATTTTTTTCTTCTTTGTAATGTCTCTAGATTAATTTATAAATTTATTAGTAACCTCAGATTGTAATGCTGAAAATAAAGCTTATTCTTTTCCCAGTTCTACTAGCTATGGAAATGAAACAGCACAGATTTCTTTCTCATTCTGGAACTAAATTGTTCCTAAATAGTGATTGAGCATTTTTAGTCCCGATTACTATAATAAGGACTGCAGATTGATTTTAATAGCATAAGGCAATTCACTATTAATATTAATTTTGATGCCTCCAAAGCAGTTGCTCTCTAAAGAGAGAAAATAATAATAAACTAATAAATTAATTGAGAGTGAATTAAATCAACAGAGAAAGAATGAAACATTAGTAAAAAAACCCAAATCAACTAAACAAAAAAAGCCCCCACAAAATACAAAACCGAATAAAAACTTTAAGCAGTTTAAACTAATCATCAAGACCAGAGAAAATTAAACTATACAATAACACAAAATATACCCATTGTGATTGAAAAAGCTGAAAAAGCAAAACAAAATAAAACAAGTTTTACAAAATAAGTTCTTAAAAAAGTGAAAAAAATGAAATGCAAAAAAATATTTAATATGCCTTAAAATCTTATACATGAATTCTTTAAAGCTGAATGGTTAATAAAAATAATTGCAAGTATTGTATTTCTTATACATGTTAGTTTAGCTTGGAAGCAAACTCACTTAGGACTTGAGAGATTTGGCATAATTTTAGGTGTGCTACTTTGAGATAAAAGTACCCATTTTTCATGAATGATAATCTCTTTTGATGAAATTAATAGAGTAAACTATATTACAATGTACTGAATTGAGCTTTTGTGCAAGTGGTAACCTAACCTAAAGATGGCTAAATGAGAAATAATTTTTAAAATTACATTTGAAATGGAATTTGTTACAGTCTATGGGGTGATTTGACTGAAATGGAGTCATTACTATGACTCACAACATAACCTAATTAATGAATTTCTTCACGTACCTTAGTCTCTGAAGAGAAACAATTCAAGGAAGATGTCTTACCTACCTAAAGTTTCCCTAGAAACAGCTATCTCTTTGCATGCAAGCCCTACTCTTTGCCATAGAATTGCCTAGGAAGCTGCAGTTGACATTAATAAATCACAGGACCATTTCAGAAAGACAACAGGTTTTGTTTAATTTTAATTAGCTGAAAAAAAATAAATCCTCTTGGGAAAATCAGGGGAAAGGGAGAGGGCAAGACAAAGAGCTGGTCAAAATTAGCTTTTAGTGCAACAGAAAGGTGAAGCAAAATAGGAAGCCTTGTTAGATATTTAGGGAATATGTTTTCACCATCAAAATATCTGCTAAGGTGAAAATTAAGTATTGCTGTCTTTAAAACATGGAAGGTTCTGCAGCCTCTGCAAGGACATACCATTGATGAAACGGGCTGAAATCTCCTGAATAACTTCTTTAACATCAGGGAACTGTGTTGTATGATCTTCAAGGAAAGCCAGAAGCCATCATCCACTACTTAGCAGCATAAAACTACATTAGCAATGTATAAGTTTTGGACTGTACTTTTTCCATTGGTAGAGTATATTTAGAAAGTTCCAAAAGGAAACATCAAGTGGAGAGAACATAAATGTTATAGTTAAGTGACAGCTCTATCTCCTTTCCATTCAAATTTTCAGTTAATTCACAACTGAATAACATGAGTACTCAGCTTTTTTTTCAGACTTTTCAGGGATTTGGTTTAATGCCAGTATCTTCATAAAGTCTGTACTGTATCAGTCCTCTAGTAAAGTACAATAGGATGCTGTGCTTTTCAGAAATTTTGGTTCATCTGCTGAGGCTCGAAATGACAAGTTAGTAAAAAATTCTCATGGTAATTTCATCAAGATTCCCTGTAGACAAATTCCAGATGGATGTTTGCATTCAAGTGACATAGGACTCCAATAAAGTTTAGTCACACATGTAACTTCTTTTCAGTTTGGAGCTATAAGTGAGCCAGTTTTTGAATGATACTTCACTTCCGAGATAACTGCCTGGTATAGTACAGAGATGAGCAGAGTTGGGATTGTTCAACCTAGAGAAGAGGAGGCTCCAGGGAGACTTTACAGCAGCCTTTCAGTACTTAAAGGGGGCTGCAAGAAAGATGGAGAGGGACTTTTTCAAGGCATGTAGTGATAAGACAAGGAGTAGTGGCCTTAAACTGAAAAGGGGTGGGTTTACGTTAGATGTTAGGAAAAATTTTTTACAGTGGGTGTGGTGAGGCACTGGAACAGGTTGCCCTGAGAAGTGGTGAATGTCCCACTCCTGGAAATGTTCTCAGACAGGTAGGATGGGGCTTTGAGTAACTTATTCTAGTGGAAGGTGTCCCTGCCCATGGCAGGGGGGTTGGAACTAGATGGTCTTTGAGGTTCCTTCCAACCCAAACCATTCTATGATTCTACAATCACATGTATATAATGATCATGGTAGAAAGATTTTTCAATCAGCCTGCAAAGATAGTCAGGTATTTTGGAGTTTGAGGAGATGCCTATGTAGAAATATCAGTCTACTCCCCTGAAGAGTTAAATTAAATTCAATTACGTGCCATTCTACGTGTCACAGTAGACGTGTCTGTCTACTCTAATTCATTTATTTGAGATCTTCTCAGATCTCTTATTTGGGATCTTCATCTTTTTTAAATATCAAGTTTGCTGCAACTAAAAAATTTAAGAATCATATAGAAAGCTTCGCACAGAATATAAAGTCCTTAAAAAGCATGCTTGTCCAAAACCCTCAAACCTGTAATGCAAACGTAGAGCAAATCATACATATGAATGTGTTCAAAACAATGTAACTTCAGTTTGGAGAACTGTGTCTGATTTTGTCCAGTAGAGGAACTCATTAAAAGGGCATTGTGGAAAAAAGACTACCTAGAGGCAAGATAAACCGGGAACTCTGCATACCCATCACTGACCCTAAAGTTGGCTAATGCAACCCAAGGAGTGGGAAAAGCTAAGCATGGACTTCTCTCTTCACATGGTTTTGTCCGACTGAAATCCAAACCATCCCACCCACTATACCAGGCCTGGCAAGAGTAATAGCTCTATCACTTTCTGCTGGCTTCAAGAAAAGCATGCTTTCATATGTCTATTTTATCTCAATTATAATTTGCATTTCCCTTTGTCAAAGTGAGAGGATTAAGTCCCACATGTGCTAATTTTAATATCTTTGTTCTTTTGTTCTTTGTGTAAGCAATGAAGAGCTCCTCTGGGCATTTGCGTTGAAAATCAATTCCTCTGAAATAATTTTAATTTCTCTGCATTTATCATTAAATAAATGAAGCAGAATTTGTCTCATTTGTCTTATATACATGGCAATCAGAAAATCATGAACGTGCATTTATGAGATTTTTCCAAATTGGAACCAAATACAAATAAGTCATAACTAGGCATAAGTGACCTGCATATTCTCCAAAGTCAGCCATGGAGATAAAAGGCAATTCTACTGGCTAATAGCTAAACAGCATGTAGTAGTATCCAAATGTATGTCTCTAGTCTTTCTTCATAATGTCTTAATTTTTTCAGTTATGTTAATTTTTAAAACATCAGTGATTGCAAACCATTTATCTTATATTATGCATTTCAGTACAGTGGACAGTCATTTTGGTTCCTAAAGAGATCCTGATTCCACTGGGAAATATCAGAAAGAATTAAGAAGACTTCTACAAATCAGTGATAGAGAAGAAATCTATCTTCTGAAAGGTGAAAAAATGAAAAACCAGGTGACAGCTTACTTAATATTTACAGTTGAGTATGACATCAGCCAGAAGTGTAGTGCTGATTGATTTTAATGGCAAGCAGCTGAGCATGCTTATTGATTTAAGTGATCAGCTACTTCACAAATTGTAAAGACCATTAATACACTAAAGTCGTAACAGTGATTATATGAATAATAAAAAATGACCTTGTAATTAAATACTTTCCTTCCAGGTAAAATGCAGGGCTCTCTGGATAGGAATGTACTCCCAGGTGAAACTTTCTAAGCATCATTATTATTTCTTTTTATTTATTACAAGGCAAAATCTCAAGATTCATCAAAAATACAGGAGGCTTCATTAAGATCTCATATAATAATTTTTTTAATGAGAGTTTAAAATTTAGCTAAGGAAGAACAAAATAAAATTTGAGATTTTTTATAGGCTTTCATATTTTAGGTTTAATGGAATAATTACGAAATGGAAATCACAATGAAATGAATTTTCACCTGGAATGACTGAAGTCTTTCTAATATGGTCCCAGAAATTCTTCCCTTTCCCTTTTGACTAATCAGATTAAAAAAAAATAAAATAGAAAGCAGATAAAAGAAAAGCAGGCAGGAAAAATAGAACAAAGAAAGGTAAGTAAATGAGATTATTAGAAACCCAGATGAAGAATAAACAATGTCCTTTTTTGATTCCTCACCTTCCTTCTTATTGATGCTGTTTAGTTGCTTTCTTGTTAACTTAAAGTACAGTGAAGATCTTCTGGAATTTGTATTCCTTTAGGAGATTCCAGTGTTTTTTTTGTCACTGGTTTAATTTAATATTTTCCACTTTCTAAAGGCTACATGTAAAAACCTGAAAATTATTTTTCTGCATCTTTTCAAGTGTTTTATGTACAATATTTTTGAGCTCTCAATACTTTAGGTGTTTGTATAGGGCTGACCAAAATTCTATCCCTTACCAGTGCCAGCAGACCACACCAGAGAATTAAATATATATGTCTATAAAGCCAGAATAAGTATACACAGTTTTTGTTACTAAGTCATATGTAAGACTATTTGAGAATACATGAACGTGACAGCTTTTCACTCAAGAGAACTCAATCAATCCTGAATTTTTAAACTAACTCTTGTATCATTAAATGAATAATATATTTCATGTACTGCATGAAGCAAAATTGACCACCAATTTGAGAACCAGTGCTGTTTGACAGAATCTCAGGCCAGAAAACCAATATAATTTTCTATCAGCTGAAGAAGACAAACTCACCTTTTGCAGTTATGCAAGGTTTTTTTTAATCTATAGAATTTTCTGTAAATGGAAATAGAAAAGTCTTCAAGTTTTATCAACTGAAAGTAGGTTTATAGAATAAAACATGTCTTAAGAACATAGATAACTCTGGTTTCAGAGTCAGAAATGTAACTAACAATGATCTCTCCAGGAAAGCATCACACAGTTTAGGGAGAGACTAAATCGCATCTTTATATATAGGTAGGAAATATTCTCAATCTGCCATTAGCTTCTCTAGAGTGAAGCAGAAGTCACTCCACCATCAGATTCAGGAGCCCCACAGACTAACACCAAGGTGTTGTTTTATACAGTTGGCTTTCTCAAACCACACTCAACTTGTTCTGTAAGGGTCTGAACAGAACCTTTGCTTCCATAGGGTAAATCTGTTGTTGTAGGCCAAGAGCAGATGAACGTGATGTGTTATATCTATTAGAGTTAGCACTGTCAGCATACCTAGCAGGCAGCAGTGGCGTGGCCAGCTAAGGAGAGCTTTAAGTAGTCTATCAAATAAGAAGTAGATATATGATAACATCTGTCAAACTTGCAATTTAAGGTACGGGGAACTGTATCTTCTATTGTAATTGTAGTCATAATTATTATAGAACCACTGGCTTCAGTGGTTCTATATTAATTACACGATTATATTAATTATGGAAGTAAGCCAATTTGAAGTATCAAAGTACATGATCCACAATTACTGTATCATATAAACATATTGATGTGTTTATGAAGTTAACTATATATAACTATAAATTTTATGTGTTAGGCCACTCAAGAGAGAGGTGGTTAATTCAGAGGTTTAAGAGTCCATAACCCACTAGGCCATAATATTAAATTGAATAGCAACATTTGTCAATAATTAGAAAAATACACATTGTTGTCAGCATGTATGTATGTTTGTGTGTTTCCTCCAGCACCAAGTTTGATAAAGTTAAAGCACCTCAATCAGCACAGAGCATCCTGTGGTTAGGAGAGGTCAGAGCTCCTCCTCAATTTTACAAGGAGGCAGCATGTGTGCTGTTACCTCTTGTCCTTTGTGACAAGTTCAAGTTCTAGTGGGATCTGAAAACCCTGAACCAATACTGCTCACGGAGGTATTTTGGTAACTGCAGGAAGTTCTGGCTGTTGCCCTCTATGACACATCTTTGAACAAGCCACATGTTGCTCACAGACCATTAATGTTCAGGTGTCAGGAAATACCCATTCTGGGAGTAGCCTCTAAATGTAGAATCACCTTTTCCAGACAAAGTTAGATATTCAGAAAAGTTTTGTGTGAGGCCTAAAGTATAACATCAAACAGGCATGGACTCTAGGGAACTAAAAAATAAGCAAGATGGTAAAAAAGAAGACAATAGTTTAACCTACATTAAAGAGAAAACTTGAAAATCATGGGTGCTTTATAGTCTTCCCAGTGGCCATGAATATGTTAGAAAATACAGCTGGAAAAAGAATTTTCTCTTTCACTCAAAGGCTTTTTATGGCAAGAGAAATAAGATAGAAATACCTTTTATCACAACAAAGAAAAACAGTGACCTTAGTAAGAAACAAAGGGCCAGATTCTGTTCTGGTATAAATCAGATGTTGGATGCCTGCCCTGGGGCATCCTGTGTCATGTGAGAGAGCTTGAACAGTACACAGATCTCTCCCCTATTCACATTGCGTTTGCATGTAACCCCAACTGTAGCTCTGTGGAGCATTTTATTGCAGATTTCAAGCCTTTGAATACTTTAAAAATGCTCTATAGAAGCAAATCTGGTTTCATAAGGTTTTGTATGATAAAAATAGACTGTGCAGAAGTAGACATTCTATAATGTAGCTGACCAAAAAAGTACCTGTTTTCTACCTACAACCAATGTGACTATCACTCCCTGCCAACACAGCATTATGCACAGTAAAAGCCAAAAAAAACTATGGGGATCAAAGGAGTAGAAGTCTTAAGTCAGAAACCTGCTTTTTTTGATTTATTTGATTTGACCTTCACAAAACCAGCAAGCAAGAAAACTACTTTTTTACATCAAGTCATTGTGGACTGATTGCAGTAGTCTGAAAGAAACAATAATTGGTTTCAATAATTAATTCCTTCTGACTAAAGCAATGTTGCTGTTTATGCACTCTTCCTAAGGCCAAGCAAAAAAGAACTTTTAGCCATGAGTGCATAAACAGTAATGTTACTTTAGGGAGCAGAAGTCCCCTAACATACTGTTGATATGGGAAAGGCTTTTTTTTACCCCCAGGCTATAAAATTTTTTTTATATTCTCTCATGTTGCCTCAAGATGACCCTGAGATTCTCTCAGATTTATAAAACACAGGAAACACAGTAGTATGCTATTTTGACAGCATAGAAAGAGCCACAAAATTAAAAAATGAAGTTTCTAGCAAGTTGATAAAAATTCTTCTAAACATTGAAATATACTTCCGAAAATATGTGGATGTACTGTACAACTCAATTGAGAGCAGAAATGAAAACATTCAGTGAAGAATTTCTTTCAATTTTTTCTTTTTTCATGGGACTAGGGCTGTTTTTTACATATTGTTATCTAAGCAGATTAAGTATGGAACAAAAAGCAACTTCCCATTATAAATGTTACAGCTTTTTTCTTGGAACTCACACTGATATTCATGATGCATGGCTTACCATGAGTCTACCAAGCAAAATTCTTCCAAGGATTACTTTTTTAAAAGACTGTCTTGTTTATAACATAAAGTCTATCAAATTCATATGAGGGGCTAGCTGATTTCACACCAAAATGATTTTGCTCAGCTTTCTTGTATCTTGACAATATCATAGTCTGGGTTTTTTAACTTGTCTGGAATTTATTGCCTAAATCTGTTGTAATATCAAAGTTTTATTATTAGTGTTACTCCTATAAAAATGACATAACATAAATATAAAGCAGTACCTTATTATTCACATAGATTCCGCATTAACTCTGTGCAGGTAAAAACTTGACCTGGTGTGACTCCACTGGTCCCTTGGTGATCAGATTCCTGCTGTATAGATCAGAATTAAAGCAAAACTAAACCAGATGTTTTTACCATTAGATAGATTAGTCCAAAACTAAAATTAGGAAAACATACTGGGTCTGATTTACTATCAGTATATGATCTGTTGCTGCAGAGGGAGCAATGGATAGCAGAGCAGAAGCAAATGGCAATTTATTAATGCAGGCATGGGAGTCCCATACCCTCACCCCTGACTGCTCTAAAAATGCTGAACAGAAGGCCCCAGTCTGGTGATGAAAGCTGGTTTTTGACAGTAAAGGCTCAGTAAAAACAACATGAAATCATTTTTAAAATGGTGCATGAGAAAGTTCTGGTGGAAATAATTATCACTACAAAAATTGTTTGTCTACAGATATATAAACACATAGAATTTCAAACTTTGCCTTGAGTGTTTCCTTGAAAAGATTAATTTACCTGGAGCATTGTGATGTGCCACCAGATAGCAACAGCCATGAGATTCTGTTCTTGAGTAACAAGGCATTTCTTTCCACTATGCAAACTGATTTTGTTAAAAGCTTCAGATTAAAAAAAGACTTTTCATAGAGTATTCCCATTTGGCATAACTAAATTACAGCATGAAAAGTTCATGCTCTGAGGCAAGCTATTGCAAATTTCAGGAATACAAGAGATTTTGTCACAACATGCATATTAAAAAATCCTTACATTCATATGGCAACTGGAACAAGAGATTCTCAAGATATTTTCATAAGTTTTAATCAAGCTCCCCAGAACTCTGTGAAGACAAAGATGGCCATTAGATCATTAGCTCATCAGAGCTTTTCAAAACTTTTCAGGCAAGTATTTTGTTCAACAAAAATTACCACTTCAGGTAAACTGACAGAATTTGTGTATTCAGTTGCACATGCTGGTAACTGTATGCCTATGGAAAACTGTATAGTGAGACTGTTTTCAAAAATTTGGAATTTAAAGAAAAATATATAAAATTAAATAAAAATGTTTTTGGTTTTGAACAAAATTAATCTGGAGAAATCTTATTCATCAGGAAAATCACAAAGAAGTTAATGGCTGTAAAAGCTTATTTTAGTTTTTCACTTCGATGACTGAAGTAAAAAGAAAACCAACCATGTGCTCTATTAATATCTCTGTTTTGTGCATGACTGAAGTGAAGCCTTACATGTGATTTTATGACATGACCAGTCAGGAGCAAAGTGAAGGGTGAAATTAAGTTTTCTTTTAGTAATCTGCTGATTGGTTTCCTGGTTGGTTTCCTATTGACTCAGAAAGCACTTTATCCTTCACAGTAGCAAGTACTGGATCCTGAATATTTAGTGGTTTTTTTTTTCTCCTTTAGGGTACAGCAATATCAAAGTAACTTTCTGTTAGTGTTAGGTGACTGCAGAATCATGGTTTTGATTATAGCAGTGGCAGGACCTGCCCACGTACCATCTCAGGCCCATCACTGTTTTATTAATTTCTCCAGTATGGAGGTAGAGCAGAGCCATTTAACCAGAAAGTCCTATTTCTCAGGAATCTGGGTTAAAGAACTGATCATGATAAGAGTTGCCAGGTAGCTGCAGTGATTACAGCAAATACTGCAAGGTAATCTCAAAACATACACTTAAGGACTGCAGCTCTTTTTTAAAATCTGTTCTAGAGCAGATGGGGAATACTCTCTCAGGAGTACATGTTCACTTCTGAAAGTATGTTAGGCATTCCCATGTGCTGTTTCTTCTGGGATTCTGCCTTAGAGCAAAAAATCCCCTAAACTAAATGGATGCTTTTGCTCTCCAGTTATGTCTCCTCTTTGTGGTCATCTTCTTACAAACCTCTGCATATTTGAAGCAGTTCAACATATGTGGACCTCGTTGTGCTCTGCCCTGTGCTCTTACACACAGCCTTGCTGGTCTTGCTGAAATGAGGGGCATCCAAAGAGGTGCATCAGTCACATGTCAGCCCTGGTGAGCAGCCACTTCTAAGCCACTTCTTTAATTTATTTTCACTTCATAATTTCTTTTATGTGATATAAAGTCTGTTCTGTTGCTGTTTTCTTTCACTGGAAGCCAGAGAAGAGAACTAGTTTTTGAGGGAATGATGGTAAGAAAGAAGCTGGTGAGTCAGTTTTCTGTTTGCCTCCATGAGTATTCCTCACATATTCTATGTCCCACCACACCTGCAAATGAGCAGTAATAACACTGCAAATGACAAATTTCTGACTCTCACCTAATCTATCCCTTTGTCTCCTCAGCTACAATTCATCACACCACACCTTGTTCTATTTACTCTATGTCCTATTTCAGGTTCACTGAAAAATTTGAAGTGTGTTGTCTCTAAATAAATCATGTCCAAATTTTACCCATATTTAATGTAACATAAATAGGCACATTTATGACTGTACAAAAATGCAATATGCATTCTTGTTGCAAAACAATATGCAATAAGAACGTTCCACATCTGACTAAATCTAAGGAATTCAAAGAGTCATAATATTAGATGTTAGCAATACATTAGCATAAATATTAGAAAGTTTTTTTACCTTTTGCAAAGATTCAGAGATAAGTGTTTCAAAAACACAGACTAGTACATTGGAGGCTTGAGGAGTCAGAGAAGCTACTTAAGGAGTTGTTTGTTCATTGAAAATAAACAATGAGTGATGCATTTTCTTCCTGTGCAAGCCAACTGTTCTGTAGCCTTGCTTTGCACACCTTTGGAAGTTTAAACAAGGATTAGACAGAGAATTAGGAAGCGGTTTTTTGCCATTATTACTGGCTGCTGGTATTTTAAATAAAGATTCCAACTGATATTTCCCAGCTAAGAGACTCAAATTAAAGAGATTTGCTGACTGTTAGCTCCATTTCTACATCAGAGGGAGAAGTAGTGTGACATGCTCCACATCACAGCGGCGCAGTTTTGGCCAAGTTCCAACTGAACATGAGCTTAGATCTCAGTGGGTGGTGGCCATTACACATTTTGGGGAGGCTATTTAAAACTGGCATGTGAACTAGTTCTATCAGAGAGGAGAAAGTACAGGTAGTAAAGTCACCCTGTGACATCTGCCCTCCTGCTGTGGGTTAACACAGAGAAATGAAGCTATATCTGAAGCACAGAGCCATTCACAAGAGGGAAATAAACCGAAACAAATTGGAGGTAATTTGATGTCTTTAAAATCAGAACTATTGCACCAAGAATTCCTATGTAGCAAGATTTGTAAAGGGCTTCTGCTGTTACTAAGCATTTGGCAAAACAATAAGATTCATGCAGATGATGACAGAGAGATTATTGTTACCCTTTAAACTGATTGAGAATATCAAGTTGGCATTTTGATAGGCAGTCCTGAAAATTATGATAGTTTCTAGTTAAAAGGAAGTCTGGAAGTCAAATTTGCTCTAGTTTTCTAGTTCATTAGAAAAATAGTTTGACACAACTAGTATCAGGTGGAATATTTTTTAAATATAGAATTTCCTCAGTGTATAATGTCTAGAGTCATCATCCAATACAGACCCTCTCTGCTATTTACAGCAGGCTACAGGGCCAGGAAGAGTACTGCTGCTTCTCTGGTGGTGGTCAAAATCAAATGTTTCTTAATCCAGTTGCCAGAGAACATTTCAAGAAGCACAAAACACTATGATGAAGTCACAGAGACATAAAATAAGCTTTCTTCAATATGTTGTAATATTCATTAGCATGTACTCCACATTTTTTTGAATTGTGAACTCACTATGAACAGTGGCTACACAGTAAAAAAAGTAGCATTGTAAGACAAATTACTGATAATAACTGATATTAACCATTAAGGGTAAATATTCTGTTATAGTTTACATAGTTCAACTAAGAACAGAAATATCATTTTCTTATCAGTACTTTATTACTTATAAATTGTACCCAAATATGTCACAAGATCTGTGCTAAAATGAAACCAAATGTACTCTACTATCTAAAGGAATCCAAACTCTAGAACTGTAGGTGACAACTGCAGCATTTACTGGCAGCAAGTATTACCTCAAAGCAGTTGGAGATAAGGAAAGCAGCTGTGAGGCAAATCAGCCTAATAATGGATTATTGGTAAGGATTCCAGTGAAATAATGAAAAAATATAGAATATTACCAAAAAAATCAATAAAAAATCAGTAATATATATGTTCTTCAAAAGAAGAACCTATTGGAAAGGCACTTTTTTAATTGGAAAAGACATATCTTTTTCTGCAAAGATAGCAGGTACCAAATGAGGCTATTGATAGTAGTACTAATAAAAATGTAATAGGAATTTGGCTAGCTAGTAAATGGACTAACGGATACCATAACATTACTCTAAAAACTGATAGCTAATCTGAAAGTAAAGATATTGCAAAGAGTTGAATGCAAATGGAAGTATTAATACAAATATAGACGTGCATTTTTCTGCTGAAAATCTGAGCAAATGGTGTAAAAATTTAATGACTATCAATAAATACTTAAGCATAAACACATGGTCAGTTATGACAGAGCCCAGATTTAATTGCAGTCAGCAGCACAATGCAAACTTGTGGTGTGCAGAGCCATCAGCTATCCCTAAACAGGACGGATTGCTGCTTAAAAAGGCAATAGGAGCTAAACATCTCTTGGCCAGATGATCCTCTCTGTGGCAATACAATAAAAAGTATTGAAGAGAAGGCCCTAAAACCTGAATTGGGGAGTACCATTCCTAAACCACAACAGTGTTAAAATACTTTGAAATGTATGATGAAAGAATGACTCAGTTTCCAGCTCAAGAGCATAAACATACGATTAACACTGCTGCACCTTGAGTTGTTTGTGAAATCAGTGTACTAATTCTTTCATCTGTTTATGTGTAAGGCATAAATCTAGTTCATGTTCAGCTGATTTTCCTTTATCTGAGAGCAGAGCAAACAAATTTTCTCTGGGTCTGCACGTAGTTTTCTTTATGGGAGACTTTTTACAGTGGACTGAATTTCCTGCATAGAGAATCCATTATTTCACTGTTAGTGATTGCAATTTTCTAGAAGTGGATAATTCTGCTGTTCACAGGTACTGAAAATACAGGGATGAGACCTTGTACCTGAAAATAATCATACTGTAAACGCCTTAGATTTCATGACATTTCAGTTTTGCTGTATTATCAATATTGGTCTTCAGTTTGATGTCATCAAGACCATTTTCACACTGGTGGAACTACTGAAATTAAATAAATGGTTACTACCTATGTATGCAGCAGTAACCTTGCTCTCAGTTAAGTCCCTCAGTTGTACTATTGGAGTGGGTCTGAACGTGCTCATAACCGAGAAAGGAGCTTAGTTTCCTGGATATTTAATCTTTAAACAGTGAGGCTTATGTGTCATGTCAGATGCAGTAATGGAATGTAGGCATTTCTTCCACATGGGGAAGATGACAGGAAAGAGTTGTCTAGGATGTACTTTATTATAGTTACCATAATTCACAATATAATCAATTCTGTATTCTGCATCTATGGTAGCTATACAGAAGATAAAAATATTTAGTCTTTCTTTACCTAGTCGTTCCTCATATCTATTATTTACCAGTTTGGGGCTTTTTGACTATATAATCTTCCCACAACAATTATTTATAGTTTTGAAAATTCATTTGGAATTTGAGACAAGTTATTCTATTTTCCTACATTAAAAATAATATCTCATTATAAAATGTTCTTCCAGCTGATGTTATCAGAAGTTTTGCTGTGTTATTTTGAATTGGCAAAGAATTACAAGTGAAATTTTTTCTTCTTTAACATGTAAGGAATAAAAGAGCAGGAAGACATACACCATAGCTTGGAACACCTCCCGCTTCCTCCTTCTTCCCCCGACTTTATATGTTGAGCATGATGCCATATGGTCTGGAATATCCTTTTAATAAGCTGGGGTCATCTGGCCTGGCTGTGTCTCATCCCAATTTCTTGTGCACTCCCAGCCTCCTGGCTGGTGGAGTGAGAAGCAGAAAAGGCTTTGGCTCTGTGCAAGCCCCGCTCAGCAGTAACAAAAACATCTCCATATTAGCAGCACCATTTCCAACACAAATGGAATTTTCACAGTAGCTAACTACTGGAAGAAGATTAACTCTACCACAGCCAAATGTAGCACAATGGGAAATTATGAGTAGTTAGTTGTATCTGAAGTTTTCTCAGTGGTTCATGGGAATATGGTTAATTCCATAATTTTTAACATTTTGTCAATTTAAATGGTATAATCTTAGCAAAACATACTTATTTGAGATTTAATCTTTTCTCTGCATAGATTAATTTTTTTTTTTATTTATTTCCATTCACAGCACTTGACATCTGATTGAATTCTCTTCAGGTTTCCTTCATTAAACACTGCATGAGTATTTTACATTAAACCTGTTAGTTGTCTCCTGCAATTGGTATTGGCTGTTTGTTCAATAGAATACATTGGTGTTTATCAATGATTCCTAATGTTATCTTAATACTCCTATGCTGTGGATACTAATGACAGACATCAATCACAGTTCTGACTGAAAACTCTTCATTTAGTCTTAATAAAGAGAAAGTTAAATTTTCTCCTGTTTAATGACTGAAAAAACAAACTTCAGGTATCAACCAGTATGTCAGATCTTTTGGTAGTAATGAATTAAATGATTCACTGATTCAAATTCAAGGGATAGGTTAAGATTTGGGTTTCCATTGTAGGTAAATGTGTTTTTAAGGAACAGTGAAATGAAAGAAAGTTGACATTGCAAGAGTGCAAAGTACCGATTGCACAAAAACAGACAAAAAGAGAGGTCCCTTCAGGCAAGCTTCTTCTTGGTATAAAAGAAGGTTCAGAATAATAAAAATTTTTCTTAGTGTTTATTTATGTTGTGTTGGCAAAAAAAAAAAATTTCTGTGCAATTTTAACAAATAAATTTGGCTATAGCCAAATATATATCTCACAAGTCCTCATCAGTGTATCCTTCTCCTGGTCCTCATCAGTGTATCCCTCTCCTGGAAGCAGGAAAAAAAAAAATAAAAAATGGAAAGCCCTGGAGTATTAGTTAATTAATAGAGCTTAAAGAAGCTACCAAACTGTGGTGCTGTACATCATCTGTTGGAAAAAATATAAGATCTCTGCAATGTTGTCTGCTGGGAAACATCCTGAAGAACAGTGAAAGAAACAAAATTGCAAATGACAATAAGAAAGGTAATCAACTATATTACTACAGTACTATAGAATACCAGACTTGTTGAGAAGAATCTGTTCCTTGAACAAACTGAAAATCTGGTACACCAGTAAAGACATCAGGTATGTGAAAACAAAGTTTCAAAAACACTCAAGCAAAATGGATTAGAAAGTCTCCAAAAAATTTCAGACACAATTTCTGAGAAATGCAGCTATATGGTGTTCTAATTATGGTGTTACATTAAAACATTTGAATTTTGAAATATTGAGACCAAAGGCACTTTTTATCACTCTGTGACAAAATATGATTGACTGGTCTTTACTGTATATGAAGGATAGATTTTACATGTTTTATGTAGCTAACACTTCATAAGGATTTCTACTGAAATTGATGTCTGAGCCTTAAGTGTGCTAGATGTGGAACGCATAAACTATTCATGGATCATTAAACCCAACCAAACATATCAGTTATACTTTTGGATGCCAAAAGTATGCTTTAAATATCTGAAAAATACCTGAACAGTATAAAATTGGGATTTGTCTGCTTTTTCTGGTGAATCTAAAAAAAGACAATATGACCTGCATTGCTAGTATCTTAATATTATTGTGTCTACAATAATGCCAATAGGACTAGCTAAACATATATACTGTCATTGTACCTCTCCTGTGAGGATGAAATGGCCAAATATTTATACATATGACATTTTCTTTACATATTTGTGGTTTGCCCATTTTGAAAATTAAAATATAAACATTCTGGTAAAAAAATCTGTTCTCCCCATCATGCCACACAGTCAAAGTCTAAATCACTTTTGCTTTGTTTGATATGTTGTGTGTGTGTGTTTATGTATGTATAAAATACATTAAAGGTCTTTGTTTTACTGTATCATGAAATTAAAAACCATGCAGTCTCTGTAATTACATTGTCCTTTGCCATCTCTTTAAAAAAGAAAAAGACTGTGTTCAAATCTTCCCCCTGTTTTATTTGCACCCTATTAACAACTGTTACTAGAGCTTTAATTATGCCCCTGTGATTGCAGAGATGCGGCTGACTTGTGTCATTTTCCTCCCAGGGGATGCTTTATAATTACCAGCATCCATCGTGGCTGCCTGTAAGCTGATGCTTTTTTATTACCAGTTCAATAATCACTGCATCCTTGTGAACATCTGCTCTACAAGCCATGCATCGGAGGTCCCAGTGCCTGTCACTCGATGCTCCCTTGCTGTGGCGACCCTTTTGCCCTCACCTTCAGTTTATATCTAATTTGCTTAGCAGAAGCTTCATCCAGATTGCCTCACAGGAACACAATTAATGCTCCAGATTTGCAAACAAAGAAATTTTCCCCCTTTTTTTTCTTTTTTTCTCTTATTATCTTGATGTCATATCCTATAATTTGTATTCACAGCAGGGTGAATTAATACAAATCCAGGAAAAAACATAGTATTTGGCTGGTTATCTAGCTTTATAAAGAAAAGTAGGTTAAGTGATGAGGATTTTTTCTCCATGAACATCGATATAGTGTTTTCAAATAACAGATAAATATCAAGGCTTTCTGCATGTTTTCCTACAACAAAAGTTGAAGAAAACAAGGAAATGTTTTCTGTACAATAATTTAAATGTTTTCTAATTAAGTATTCTTCCACAGAACAATTTTAAAGGCAGGGAATCACTACTTATACAAACATGTAATTGTTTATGTATGTTTAGATTTTTCTATGGAAGTGCATAGACTCTTAGTGAATGTCTTTTGGCAAAAGAGGGTTATTGTTGTTGCAGATATGGGTCATATGGAGATGTCCAAAGTAGCTGGAAACAGCATCAAGTTGTCTAGTTGTTTCTGTAACTCATATGATAAAGCCTTTAAGCCATGCAGATTTATGCCAATACATATTTTATATTGGCTTATCTTATCAGGCCTTCCATTGTCAGGGAATTTACAACAGACCTTCAAATGAATTGTTGTGAACAATGTATAGTACAAAACCAGTAATGTTAGTGTTTCTCTCTACATGGTGCTGACTTACATGTCTCTGATTAAAGATTTTCATCTCACCTAGCAAAATTCTTTGAGCAGTGAACACTGATATTATCTCTTAGAGAGAAGGATGCCAGAAAATTAGTAGGCACTGCACATCCATTTTGAAAAGCAGTAAAGTACTAATTGGAAACACATACTTAGTGGACATTTCTCTGTAGCTTCTGGTAATTTCAGCCTTGTTTCTTGTTAAATAGATCTATTTCATATAACAGCATGATCAATTGGTGTGAAATATTATTTGGTATGTTTCTGTAAAAATGTTCTAGATTTGAATTTATTCAAAGGTTTGAATTACAGCCTTCAAAGTGATTATTACAATTCCTGGGAGCCAGTTCAAGTAAATACAGCTACAGTGCCTAGGATGGGCCTGACTGCAAGCTAGAAGAGAAAGCCTGGGAGACCATGATTGTACTGCCATAATCCTGCATGGCAGTTTAGAGGGATTTGAAATTGAGAGCAAGTCAGGGAGGCATATGTGAGTACCTGCAGGAAAACACAACCTCATAATAGCCGTTCAAATCGTATGATACATGCCCTGTCTACATACGCATCAAACTTTTCTGCCAATTATTTTGTTTAAATTCTGCTAACATTGGATCTGGATGACGGAGGGTGATTTGAATTACCTGTCTGAACTTCTCCTATTTAAAAAAAATTATAAATAGAAGAAAAAGAAATGTTGGGGTGTGGGGTATACTCCATTTTACTCTACGTACCTGATGGTCAATATGGTGTGCTTCCCTAAAAAATTAATGGTCAGGTATTGTAATGTCTTCTGACAGCCAGAGTTCACAGGGATCTCTAGTACAAAACAGAGATCATCCCAGCCTCCATCATCATCCACTCCAAAGAGCATAAAGGAAGCAGAGTTCTGCTCTGTATCCAACGCTTTTAGACTTCTTCCACTACTTTTTCTCTAGCAGGAAATCTACAAGGGTGTAGTATGCCTACATCAAATATGCAAAAATATATTTAAAAAAAACCCAAACCACCAAGAAAACCCCAAAAAAGACAAAACGTACTATATTGAAAACATGACTTATGCTCAGCAGTGGCACGTCAGAGATGGCATCTTCTTGTTTTGTGCCTGCCTGGAGGACCCTGACTGAAATCGGAAATCAAGCAAGGACCCTGCCTTGCAAGGAGATCTAGAAAGCCCACCAAAGTATCATTAGACCATAGAGCTATCGCAACATAACTCATGGCCCTTCCCTGAGCATGGAGAGTGGCTCCAGGGCTGTAATTCACTCCTGGTGGGCATAACCCTGTGTCCCTTGCCAAGTCTGAAAATAGAGTCTTGCTAACGGGTCCTGCAGCTGCTCTGGCTGCCAGCTGCCGCTGGTGAGGCATAAATCTGCCTTTGTCTCTACTAGGTGCTCTGTCTCCCTGTCTCTTCATTATTTTCCAAAGGGAAAGCCTTTTCTGTGAACCAAAAAAGACACTCAACACTCTTAAAGAAACAGTGTCCTGGTCTTGCGTTGAGAAGCACGAAGCACCTCTCCTCTAAGCAGGATTGCACGGCTCAGCTGAAACTTTATAGCCTTTGGGTTAAACAAAGCAGAGAAAAAATTCTTTCATTAACTTATTTATTGAAAGACCTTGTCTGTGTGACATTTAACACTTTTTATAGACTGTAAAGTACAGAGTTTAGTCAGCTAGTTATTCGACTTGAATGGTTTTTCATTCTGTGTTCTCCAGGATGAAACATTGCCCAGTGTTTCTATGCTATGTGTAGATGCCACTATCAGTACCTCTCTCGCAGGAAATGAGTTGTTTGTTAAATTTAATGCTCAGCTCCATAACGCTTTTCAAATTTGATGATTGTTCTTGTGTAGTCTTGGTTTTGTGCAAGATATGCTACATGATGAAACAGAATTTATCTTTCTTAAAGTAGTAACCTTTTAAAAAAGCTAATTTTTTTCCTTTGGCTTGATTTTGTTAAGAACTTCAACAAATGCAGTTCTTTATAACCTTTTAATCTATCTTCCATTACTGAGATGTTTTTACTATGACTGCAATTCACATACTTGGAAGTCACGTACGTGAGGCCACTTTTCCAGAAGACATAAATCCCATTGAAATCAGTTGGACATAAAGAACTTACTATTTGGCTAAATAAAATGACAACTTCAGAATCCTAAGAATAAACAAATGGTGATATGTCATCAGTCTCAATTTCACTAACCACTATAATTTCAGTAAATTATTTTAAAATATGATTACTAGATTTATTAATTCATCCTTTGTCATCTGAACTATGAAACTGGAAAATCTGCAAGACTAGAATCAAGTTTCAGAGTTTGATAAGGAACTAACAGATCTCAGAGAACCATGAGGTGTGCCTGATCTCACAGCAATTGTTGAATAATACTAGTCTTTAACAAACAGAACATAAGCTCTTACATAATACCTTTACATTACCAGACAGTGGATAATGAAAGAGAATTTATTTTGCTAACTTCCAAATATAAGTCAATCCATTATAGTTAAAAAAGTTTTATTCTCTAGTGGACTAAATAAAGTTGAGAAAATGAGTTCTAGTTGCTACTTTGATATTTATTTTATGTAGCTTTTTTTTAGGCAAGCTACACATATTTCTTATATTTATTCTTTTTTCTACCCATAGAAAAAGTATATGGTTCATAAACACTCACAGCATTTGTTTATGGCAGGTGTTCTGATAATTAGCAAAAATTTGTTTAATTTTGAGTAGAGTCATCCTAAAGTTCTTAGTGAATCATATTCCACTTATTAGATTCTATTGATCTTTAATTTTTTAAAAATAATTTGGAGTAAGATAAACTGAACTGGTTTCTGAGAAATAATATTATGCATATAATTATTAGTAAAAGCAGAATTAATAATTTAGAGTTAGATGTTGGGAACATTGGTTTCATGCACAGATTTAACATGGTAACCCATTTATGTTTGTTCTTGTTTCTTCCAGTTTGAATATATGTAAATTATTTGTAGAGCAACTTCTTCAAACTTACAATGCAAGTGGGCCACACATATTTATAAAAGAGTTTATTGACTTGCATGAATAATTGCTTTAATAATTTATTAGAGATCTTTGAAGACGTGATTGTTAAGTTTCTTACAGGATATATGGCAGATGGGCGCTCTTTAGAGTATAAAATTTATTTGGAAATACTAACACTGGGATGCACATACACACACACACACACACACAAATATATGGAGAGAAAGCAGCATGGAGTATAACAAGGATACTGAACAGACATATATGACATTAGAAGATTTGGTCTTACAAAGAAGGTTTTTTAAATGGTAAGTATACTACAGTTAGAGAACCACAGAGGCTAAGTGAAAAGACATCTTAATTTCATAAAAATAATCAATGGAAATGATGCGCTAGAGATCATCGACGACTCAAAAAACCCAACATTAAAGTAAATAAATTTTCCATAGGATACGGAATAAAACATAATTAGCTACATAACAGAAAGTCAGAGTTAATTTACAAATATGAAATAATTTGTTTAACACTAATTAGTGTGTTAAACAATGTGAGCAGTGATAGCTGTTAGCAAATAAAAAGACTAAAGTTGGCAGAGAAAAATCACTACCATGATTTCATTGTAGACAATGTCTGATGGTAGAATGCATAAAGAAAATACCATGGGAAAAAAAGTTTAGTAAACAAAGTAAAATGCACAGCTGGACTGTTTTTAAAATGTTCTGTTCATTTTAGTAGTATATTTTTGATTAAATGCCCAAATGATACCTATATTCCTATCTTTTAGGTGAATACAGACAGATGGGCATTTTTCTGTACATAAATAGGTCTTACTGGGATGAAAGTCTAATTACAAGCCAGTAGAGACAAGGCAGTACATTTCCTGAACTCTGGAAAAAATGAATTTTATAAAGAAGGAAATATAAAAGTGGAAATTATATTAGAAATAAATTATGAAATAGTAATGTTTAATTAAAGCCTATGTACTTGTGAAGACATTTGCAGAATTTTATTTTTTAAAAGTGTTTTTTCATTTTCAACTGTATTTGAAAATTTCTGATATCACAAGAAAAACTTGAGTGTCTAGTACAATGTTCAGTATTACACATGTTACTTTTTTTTTTTTTTTCCCCAGGAAGCCAGTATATTGAATGAGCTTGAAACAGGAAGATATCTGTATTACATACAGATAGGGACAGATGTCTAATTTATTGAAGGTAATAATTATCTGTCTACTGACTGAGATGTGCTTTTGATCAGGTCTTTTGATACTCTTTGCTTTCTTGTACTTAGTGCATGTAACTATTGGCTGCTATCATTACTTTTATACACCAAAGATCCTTAAAGAAGTCTCCCTTTAGATTAATTATTTCTCTTTGTAATATATGGAGACAAATCCTAGAAGTTTATTTAACTTAGAGCAGTGTAATGTCAATCTTTTGCCAAAAGTGCTGTACAAAGACAGTTATGACAAGTCCTTATGTTACTTGAATAAGCATTCAGATGGCTGATCTCTGCAAAACAACCTAATACATACAACATTTGACAGCAAATAAGTAAAAAAGCAAATTTGTAACATTTTTCATCTAAGTGAAACATCAATTTTGGAAAAGTAATTGTTTTCCCATTTTTAAGGTGAAGAGAAATTTCCCTCATCTACAAAGACTCATCTGGTTTTAAGTCAAAATTACTCCCCTTTGTCAGAAAACAGATCTCATTCAGACTATACAGATGTCTTTATTTCTGCAAACACTGGAAAGGGTTGCAATCTGAAGTAGGGATATCCTAGACTGTATTTTCATTAACTGAATTATTCATCCATTTTAAAGAGCATCCCACATGATTTTTCTTTTTTCTTCATTAGAAAACCACCTCTTCTTGCACAATGATTACTCAAATGTTACTTAAATTTTATTAAATGCTTTTCTTCTTCAATGTGCAGTACATGTCTCCTGTTCCACAAGTATAGAATACTTTCTAGAGAAATATTGTTAAATACATCTTAAAGGCAGTGAAATTGGTCGTGTCTCTTCAGCAGCCAATTTAGAAGCCATTATCCATGGACTTTGATGATAATTTCTCCAGTTGTTGAGAGTATCTTTAATTGGGCTCCAAAACTCAGACCAATAAAAGTATTTATATGGCAGATTCTCAGGATATGGATAAATAAGGTTCTGTAACAACCCATAAAATTTAAACCTGAAATGTGAGAAATCGGTCACATGAATGTATAAAAACATCCTCAACATGAAGATTTCTGATGTTAAAGCACCAGCAATATAAACCCAAAATCACTTACAATAAATCAATTAAAATCCAAACAGCTTTGCTGAAATGTTGCAGAACTAGAACAGAGTGTATTCTAGTGCCTTTTCTTAGAAAATAAAAGTTGGTTTGGTGGGAGAAAAGGAAACATTCATAAAAGCAGGGCTGAATTATGGCAATGCCTTAGCCGAAGCTTGGGAAACAAGCAAATTACATTGCAGTTTCTGAAAAAAATGCACTTCAATATATCTGGGTTTTTAGTGAGAGGAGAGCATAAACTTTGTTTTCACACTTTAATGGCCCTTTTTAATAATTTTATTCTTTCTTCCCTCACCCCCAAAAATTAAAATCTATCAGCTTTTGCTGTGCATTGAATGCAGTATTTCACAGACATGCTGGTATAGTGGTTTCCTAACTGCAAATGAAAATATTTAGATATTCAGATTCTCTGGAAGCAGAAGTTTAGATGTGGTCCAAGTTAACTCAGGCCATTAATTTTCAAAAGTGGATGCACTGAGTGCAAGGCAAAGGCAGTGTAAAACTGAAGGTATTCCAAATGCAATTCCAAAAAAATTGTTATTAAGAAAAGAATAGTGACAAAGAATACCAAATTTTAGGAAAAACTTTTGTCTAATTTTTGCCAGTATGTGGTGGCTTCAGCACAACCTTCAAAACTACAGCCAGTTTTAATATTGTAAAAATACTTATTTGATCACCAAAGCAAGCAATAACTCTGCAATAACCAGGCTATCTATACACAGTAAATAATGCAAATCTCATGAAATTTAAAAAAAAAAAAGGTTCTTCACATTCCCATCATTTAGTATGACATTTCAAAACAGGATTGTGTCTCCAATGAACTAAGTACTGTATAAACCAGCTTTGTTAGTGTCAAATACAAGCCAACACTAAGAAAGCCTGGACAATACTACCAACATCAAACAACCTGCTGGTTTTGTCATAGCCATCATTCCAGCTTTCTTAATAAGAGTAGTAACCAGGCATTATTTGAATCATCTTATGAAGTTGCAGATTTGCAAATTGAAATCCTGGCAGAAAAATCAAAACCTGGCCATCAGTAAAGAGAAAAAATCTTAACTCTTTTTTTCTGATGCCCATGCTTTTCTATTCCTCTTTGTTTAACTTAACTCTAGGATTTACAGACAGTTGGAATAGTCTACATTTCTTTGGCTAAAAAATGTATTCTATTTGATTAACCTGCAAAAGTTGATGACAATTCAAGAAATATTTCTCAGAGGAATTGTAGACTTTCTTCTATGTTATATATGTATATATATGTATATCATTATGTATACAAACACAAGGTAGCTGTTGCCAAAACCAGCAGTGTTTATCTTTTATGTTTTCTATGAAAACTGTAGCTCCTCAGTCTTAGGACAAATGTAATTTAAAGTATCCCATATGACACTTTCAGGTAGACCAACAGCCTTGAAATTTTGAATATTTGAATTTAAATGTGTTTAAATATGTTTTCTAAAACAGTTGACTCAAATATGTTTTCTAAAACAGCTGACTCAAATACACCCTAGCTATTACTGCTTGGAATGAAATAGGCCCAGTCCAGTATCAAAGTTAGCAAGTATGTATAAATACAAATATTTTTATTTCAATTGGAAAATTAAATCAGGGATATACCTGGAAAATGAGAAATGTGATTTATTACCCTTCTTTTATCTCCAAAACAACTCAAGTACCTCAATCACAGTAAATAAATTGATTTTTGACATTACATTATTGTTAATCACCCAAGAAGAATGAGAGTAAAGTAGCTTACACAGAAGTGTTCACCTATGTCTCTTCATACTTGCTGAAGCATTGTATTACAAATCTGGCTTAACCATGTATTTGTATAATATAAACACAATTCCTTTTATAGCAATAATGATGGAGGTAGTACATTTTTTTAATATCTTCAGATCAGTGAAGATCCTGTTTTCTCTGATCTGAAATATGCACAGTGCCACCAGAACAGTTTCTAAATAGTACTGAACACAGGGTAAAATAAAAAGATTAAATTTTATGTGTTAAAATACGTGTTGTGTTTGTGATTTATACATAAACTATTATATACTGTACTGTAAACATAATTATGGACGTAACTCTAGAGTTTTCAATAGATTTGGTACTTTTAGAACTTAGTAAACACTCATAAGAAAAAATCCATTAAGGAAGATATGGTGTCAGTAGAGAGTTATTTGTGTAATTAATATAATATAATAGTTTGCAATATTATTGTAACATTACAGGATAATGGTTAATTGTAATTGGTCCAATATATCTTTAGATTGTATAATAAAGTTTTACTATAAAAACGCTATAAGTAGAAATATATTGAATTTATGTATTTTTCTTGAAAACTGGAAACAAAATTAGGTGGGATTTTAATGTGCTGGAATTTTTTGTTCACTAGGGATCTGTTTCTAAACAGGAAAGTCAATGTGGTGGTGAAAATGGCTGAAGATTTCCAGGAAAAGGCATTGTTCTCTTTCGGGAATAGACTAGTTTAAAGCATTCCTTTGAAGGAGGAGGAAGTTACTTAGCCCAGGCGGGAATAGAAGGTCAGTCAGAGCGAATGCTAAAGACTGAAGATTTGTTGCTACACAACTGTAGAAACTTTTATAATTTTTAATAGAAATATCTTGCTAAGTAGCATTTTGGCATTTTCTAGTTGTAGGGACCTGGACAAATTCCAATTCATGTAATTACATTGTTACTTACTCTCTCCCTCCCTGAAGTTTCAATTACTTTCATCATCATTCTTTCACATCCTGTCCTGAACTACCAAAGGTTTCTGTATTAACAGGTCTTACGTTCTAAATAGAGCTAGTGACAAGGACTTTTAATCCATAATGGTTATTTAAGGGACAGAATTATTCTAACAAAATGAGCCTAATTTTTTTCACAATTATTTTGAAAATAAAATTGGTCTAAGAAGAAATGTAATTTAAAGAACTCTTTTCTTATTAAGTTAAACATCATGTTTGACCCAAGTGATCCGTTTTCAATTTTATGGTCCACTGAAACTTTTGTGACCAGTATATTTGGAATTAAAAATGAATCAATTATTAAAATTAATGGATTATCAATCTAAATATTATCTCATTCGACAAAAAAAAAATTCTCAGTGGATTATTTGGTATTTTGTGGTGTCAGTGGCAAAATATTGGAAGGGACTGAGAACTAATCCGGGAGGTGACACAGCACTTGCACTGCAGAGCAGTTGAAATGTGATGCAATTTCCCCCATACTAGTACTAATGGAGGCCTGAAACCCCTCAGTCCTCTGACATGCTAATACTCAAATAAAGCCTAAACACTTAGCTGGAGTTACCTGCATGGCTTAAGCATACGAAATCCTTTAAAGTTAATAGCAAGGTATCACTCCAGTAAAGATGAACTTGCCGCCAATCTTGTTGAGATACAAGACGTGGTTATTGCTGCAGAGCAGCCTGATGTCAGTGAGAGCACGGGGATGCGAAGGGGGGCAATCATCCCAGGTTTCCCCTTCTGGAAGCCCAGAGTTACTGTGGTCAGAGGGGAAAATAAACCACTACTCTGGAGAAATTCAGGCCCAGGCTAACAAGGGCGTTTTCAGCATTGAGAAACAACTCATCACAGTACTAACTTTGTAGAACAGATTTCACCTAAAACATACAGAAAGCAAATCAACAAATAGTTCATTCTCTTTTAAACAATATGCAGAAAGTCAACATTTTAAAAACAAAAAGAAATTTGCAATTAAAATGTCAGAATCTATTTTCAATGTGTAATGAGAGGAAAGGAAATCAGACACACAGAAATTTCAAACTTTTTCTCTGCAAGCTAAGGCATCACTTATCTCTGATCTGATCTGATCTAATCTCAATGAACAGTTTACTAGGTATGGTAAAATCAGTTACAGAGAAAAAGGCAAATTATGGTACATACCTCAAGATATTGTTGGGAATGTCTTATTTGAAAGCCACTTTTATTCAAAGCATTTTCAATTGCTAGGCTCATCCTTTCTTATCAAGATATTGTCCCAGTAGTTATGCCCGTGAGTCTGAGTTCAGTAGCCCACAGACCTCTATACTTATTTTCAGGCAAGCAACATAGTAATTCTCAAAGATACAAACACAGCAGTTTCACATGGAAATGCTGCAAATATGGTCTACTTCTGAAATTGTATGTGTTATCTCAGTGTTACAGGAAAAGTTAATTTCTTAACAGTGAAGCATGGGTTTTATTTATTATGCTGCTTATGTGATGCATGTAGTCCAAATAATACTAAACAGACTTCACAAAATATCCTAAATATATTGAAATGTAACCAGTAGACATGTACATCAAACATATATCATTAAAAAAAGATTTTGATTGAGGCCCTAAGTGAAAGCAATTCAAAAGTTTGAAAGAAGCTACTGTTAAAAAATATTTTTGTTGACTGTTGATGAAGAAATTTATTGTGGCATATATACTTCCGGAATATATTTTTTTCCTCTTCTTTCTGTATTTAAGTTATTTTATTGATGACTTTTTCTAAATTATAACACTAATTGGGATAAAAGAAAACCCAGATTTTTACCAAATAAATGTATCTTTAGTTCTCAGTTTTATGAATTTCTGCATTGACTTTATTTTCCAGCAGCAAAAGTAACAACACATTTTAAGAGTTGCTGTCCCAGAAAGAACCAAGTAGTAGAATATTTCCTTGTTTATCTCCACAAGACCAAAGCATCTTCTAAATTATCTCCTAGTAACTAGCTAAATGCATGGACCTAAAAAATCTCCATCTTCTGAACCTTTCAAAGCTCAAGCAAATGCTAGTCTTGTCCTGAAATCACAAACATATATTCTGTTGTCAACTAAGCAATTTTTAAGAAGAGTTAAAGGACTCTTCTACCTGTTTTCTAGAAATAAAACAGTAGGAATGTAAGCCTAATTTGGAAACCAGCTCATCATGTAGATGTTTCCAAATATCATCTCCTCCTAGGATCTGTAGCTGTAACAGAGAGCAAGCATTGTGTCTCTATGGGAAATGCATGCAAGATCTAAAGATTTCCAGCTATTTCCATATACAGCTTGCAGGAAAAACAGACCCATATTTTACCAGAATCTGTTGGGAGATATGCTTTTATGAAACATTGTTTTTGACTTTTTGCTAGTTTCCCTCAAGCATCTGTTCGTCTGAAAGCTCATAGCCAACTGCACCCACTTCATTGGCCCTGATGTCCTCAGTCCTGTTATTCTGTACTGGTTTACTCAGCTCTGAGTGCTGTCTCCTCTGCTGATGATTGCTCAGGACAAATTTTCTGAGAGGGATAAGAGCTGCCAAGAAGCAGTTTAGTGTCTGTCTGACAGAAAATTTATGATGAAAGCATAATATAAGTTTTGTTATGGCTGCGTGCTTCATTTCATTATGGCTGCACTTCAAGCACATGCCTGCCTACAGAAATTCTAGCTGCACTTTCTTTGTATTGAGGCTTCAGAATGTAGGACATCCATATATTGCAGAAACTCTGGACATTTGGGAAACCTAATATTAGTCTCAACAGATATACTGAGAAAAAATATTGAAACTTACTGTTCATGACACTGGTGTTGGGGCTAGATGGATTTTAAGGTCCTTTCCAACTACCCTGTGATTCTATGATTCTAAGTTGCTGTTTTCCCAGTATTGCTACAAACCTCTGTGTGTCATTTACATTTTTGAGAACATTTTCCAGTATTCTTTGTACAGCAATAGCTTGAATACCTCAGTTTGAATATAAGTCGAACTGTTTTGACTGGAAAGCGTCCTGTCTTCTAAGCTCATGCAGGAGATGGTAAGAAAGTCTTGAGGCTTTCAAAGGTAACTTGAAATCTTACAACAAAGTAATTATCAAAGAATATAGACAAAAAAGAGGCAGTATCCAACCTTTGACATCTATATTTTAGTGTGTGATTGCCAATTGGCCTGCACTGAAAGCACCACTAAACTTGAGGATCATTTAAAGTGTATCCATGGGAAACACCACTGATATTAATCTGCATTAATTGCAATACTAGGTGAATAATGCTGATCTGTGTCCATTTAGGGTTTTTCCTCTAATTCTCTCAGTACCATTCTGTATAAAATGAAACTCATCATTAAGATCTTACAAATTCTTGCAAAGATGGATTGATACATCCTCACAGCTGTCCATGAATGCTAAGTTTTACATTAACATGTATAACCTCCATATTTTTGGAACTATTTTGAAACTGAATTTATTCTTCATTAATTCTTTTCAGGCAGCAGTGGTGGTTCATCTGTCCCTGCACATTGCATAGTTTGGTTCAGAATTTGTCCCACCAAGAAAACATCTAGTAATGGCAGCACTGAACTGCCAAGACTCTTTCAAGGGTTCCCATCTGTGAAGAAAATGGGCAGTGGATAAAGGAACAATCTTTAAAACTTTGAGTCATTTTTTTCACTGGTAATGTCTAGGTTAAATAATGGGTAGTATACCTGTGCCTACACAACATACAACTAACTGCTTTGCATTTCACTCAGCCCTTAGAATATGCGTATACCCAAGCATCTCAACATCACTAACCTCTGCAAAATGCTATAAGAAAAAGTGGCCTAAACAAATGAAATGTTGATCTGCCTTTTATTAATTTCATTTTTTATCTTCTTGTATACCGACGTTTGACAGCTGTGACATTCATGGGCAATGCATTTGAAAAAGAAGACATAAATATTCAGAGACATATTAGAATGCTGTTCAATGTAAGCACCTGTCTACTTAGTGTTGACAGAAAATCATTTACTTTGCTTTATGCATGTTCTCTCCAGAGACTACAGAGGTCCTATTTTATTTAAAGAGCTGGTCCCAACATCAGTACTAGCTCTTGAAAATGCAATATATACATCTAATTATATTTATTAAGGAAACAACTTTGGTTTATATTTTCAGTAATACTGAAACAATTTTTTCAACCTCTTCTTCAGAATTTCCTTCCCTGGGGAAATGAAAGGGGAAAGGGAAAAGGAAATGAGGAGTAGAAAAAGAATGACCTCATGATGTCTTTAATTACAACATCACAGAATATGACACAGAAAGAAAAATATAATGAAAACAGTACGAAAAAAAGAAAAGTAATGTAAAAGGATCACTGCCTAATCTTTCTGATGGCCAATGTTCATATAGTTCCACTAACTCTAAGAATTGACATAAATAAAGCTCATTTAAATATAATTGATAAGGGAAATAGGTTCTCAATGTCAGGGGATTTTGAAAGAACTTCAAGCATAATGAAATGTAGATTGTTTTCCTGTTTTTTGATAGTATGCTAAAAGGCCTGTGGAAAAAATAGTCATCAATGATTGGGACTGCTAGGCCTCTCGAAAGTCAACTAAGGAAAAAAAAAGGCCAAAAAATCAAACCAAACCAAACCAAACCAAACCAAAAAAAAAACAAAAAAAAAAAAAAAAAACCAAAACCAAAGCCACACAAAAAACCCAACAAAAACAAATAAAACAAAGGAAAAACCCCCACAACAAACAAACAAAAAAAACCAACCCAAATTAAACAAACAAAAACACAACGTCAAAAAACACCCCAGTCTGCCCCAAAATCTCTGTCCTGAGTATAATAAGTATGCACATGAGAAATCTGGAAGTCACGAATTTTAAGCCTGAGAGAGTAATGTCTCCCACAGAATGTACTTCTCCAAGAAGGGAAGATCATTTCACACTAAGGTTCTATTTTCCATAACAAAAAAGAGTGTGATGAATGCCAAGTCAAGTTTGTACAGACATTACACATCTCACTCAACCTTGTGGTTTTTTTCTTTTCCTTAGATGAGGCGGAGATTTTGGTGCATTCACACAAAAATGACCTTTAAATCTCAGTATCTAGACTCAAGATTATCGAGAGGAGTGGAGAGGAGAGGAGAGGAGAGGAAGCAAAGCAAAAACAAAAAATAAGAAGGAAAGAAAAGAGAAAAGGAAAAGGGAGAAAGGAGAAAGAAGAAAGGAAGAAGGGGAAAGGAAAGGAAAGAAGGAAAGGAAAGGAAAGGAAAGGGAAAGGGAAGGGAAAGAAAAAGGAAAGGAATAAAGCTCAGAAGAAACACAGCCTAATTTTTGGCCCAAACGCTTCACTCCATTTTATTTTACCTGACGTGAGTATGTAATGATGTTAACTCAGCCCTGATCACATAGCGTGGGTGAGTGGGGGAGGTCTGGAGAGACGATAAAATTCCTGGAAGCATCCGGAGACGCCTCAAACGCTGACAATGCTGCCACCTATGGACCAAAAGTGCCAACATCAGCTCCGCAGAGCCCTTGGCAGGGACACGCAGCGATGAGGAGCAGAGCAGTGCGAGCAAATTCAGGCTCCCGCACAAGCTTAATTCACCTGGTGAACTGATGGAGCGGCTACTTTGGTTTATCTAGTTCAATGCTTTTATATAATTTAATTAGGATCATCACACAGCAACCTAACCTGTCTACAGAAATTATGAGCTGCAACTCCACACCCCACATGAACTCTTTTGCTCAATTAAAGCTAAGCAGCTTTTTATAGAAAGATGATTCTTTTTTCCTTAAAGTGCACACAAGGAGCAATGAAGCATGATATGCCTTTTTTCACATTAAGGTAATTATGTAAAGGCAGTAACATTAAAAATACTTGCTGAAGTCCAAAATTTACACTGCTATTGCAGATATTTAAGCTTGTCATTTAAAAAATATTGGCACAATTTTCCTATTCTATGGAAGAAACATGGGTAATTAGACCTAATGCATCCAGATATCTTCATATCACTCTCCTAATATTAGCATTTACTACTAAAATACCATGAATAGTCCAGAAAATTAATTTTCTAAAATCTATTTGGGAATAACCATCCATATTTACACCTTTAATTGGTCTTTTCATTGTTTTTACATTTATACTTACATATATATTTCATATAATAAATCAACATTGCTATTTTGTTGTCACTTCTGTCAAGTTCTCTCCCTTTTCAATCTTACAGTCCTTACTAAAAAGGTAATTTACCTAGCTGGAGGAAAGTAGCCCCTAAACAGATTTACTTCTCAGCTGCTTAAAAGAAAATAAAATAAAATTTAAGATGAAAAAAAATGTTTCTTAATTAATCTGCCAATGCTTTACTGTTATACAGCAAATAAAGCAAGACGAATAGAGTGCAGTAGAGGACAAGCTGGTAGGCTCTTATCTATGTAGCCATGAAGGCACTGGATACCATGGAAGGGTGAACAAATCTTAGGTGCTGCTTTCTACTCCCAAAGTTATCTTTGCATGTTGCATTACAATCACTGAACAAAATGCAGAAGCAGAAACCCGACAGGATTCAAAGTAGACAAAAATGGTGCTGGCAGGCAGGCTCCAAAAAAGATAGGATTTCCGTAAGTTATTGGCTGTCTGTAGCTCCTTGGAGAACCTACAGGGTTTTTTTGAGCACCTTTCCAAAGCAACTGATGTTCCTAATGCGTTGTACCAGAACATTAAGGTAAATCATGATAATATTTGAGATGTCCAGATGAGGTCTTTAAAAATGAGCACCCATGAAGACGACAGGAGAAAAAACATGAAAATAAGCATTTAGAAATATTTTGTCTGTGTTTCTTCAGTCTGTCCGGCCGACATCATGTACTCATTTCAATGATTTCTGTCTTGTACATTTCAAGCATCAATCTGCAAAGTAGTCAGTTCTACAGTTATGCTTGTTTTTCCTTATTTTCCATCTTTCCCATCTGAGCACTAGTTAGCTAACTCTCTGTAATGGCATTAAACCTTCACTACTTGGGAACTGAAGGGAACTGTCCCAATTAAACTAAATCTTGTTCTCATTTATTTTCATACTACCCATGTACCAAAGGAAAGGCCCTGATATAGCTAACACAAAAAAATTGACATTAGTAGGCAATGTGGAATGAGAATCAGTCCCACGAACTGAGTAAGAAGCACTTCAGAAGTTAGAATATCTTCTATATTTTCTTGAAAGCAATACCGGAGTTATTTTTAAACATATTCGTTAGTAGCTTCTTATTTATTATGCACATGCATAAAAGTGAGAATAAGAGTTATCCTATTAAAATCAATAGAAGTACTCCTGTGATTAAAATTTCATTTATGCTGAAATAGGGCCTTACATTCTACATACACTCCCATTCAATATGTGCATATTGTGAATATTAAATAATGTTAAATTACTCCCTTTTTCATAATAGAATCAGTTTGACAGTTACAATGTTCAAGCACGAAGCAGCACATATTACAATGGCAGATCCCTATCATGGAGTAATTTTCTTCCTTTTAATATTCTTGAAATTTAGCTCTCACAAGTAGGTGAAATGATCCTGTCTTTGAAAAGTAATTTGGTATACTCCTTTATACTTTACATCTAGTCAGTAAGACTCTACTCTCTCTCATGTATCAACGTCTTTGAGTAACATAAATTTATTGAGACTTGCTGCTTCTCAGCTCTCTGTAGGAGCAGAGTGAGGATGGGGAAATTAGTTCATCCTCGATTCCCATCTGAGGATAATAGATGGGGCTGCTACCTCCACTTTGACCATTACTGTAGAACCTGTTTTGTGTTTCCACAGCAGTGACATGGAAGGTTGGAAGGATTATGAGAAGACAAACAATCCTGTCTTTCACTTCCCATTAGATACTGTTTGCTCTGGTTTTCTTCTTGGCCTTAAAGAATACTAAACGTGAGGAAACAAGTAGAGACCTTCACTGCATTCTTCTTGGGCACCAAGACAGGTCTAAGGTCTCGTTAATCCTTTAATGAAGTTGGGAATCCATAGATGTAAGAGGTGAAAGAAAGAATTGCATGACTAGTGGTAGAGCTAGTAGACACTGAATACAGCGCACCTTGCTTTCATTAAATTTCATTACCATGATTTAGGCAAAGAAAAGGAGGCCAATGACATTTCCCGGAAACCACTCTTTTAGGAATTAGGTTTTGGGGCAGACTGTGAACCCAGAACTTCTGAGACAGGGTCAGGCCTTGTGTCTTTTTTCCTGGAGGTGTCTGTGTGCACTCTTCCAGGAGTATAGATTTCCATGGATGTCCCATGGCTAATTAAAATCCCTCTACTCCTCAGGGTATGATTGGAATTTTCTACCTTCTGAAAGACAAAACACAAAGGTGAAATTATTGCACTCCTGCAACCTGAGGGTTAGTACAGTATTTCTGTAACTCAAAAAGCAGACTTTATCTGCAAAAAATCTGGATTTGGAAGGAAGGATGCATTAAAAAAAAGAAAAAGGATCAGGCATATCATCTGTGATTCTATCAGTTATGACTTTATCTGACAGCTCACAGGAATGTCACAGTAAACAACAATCCAAAGAGAATAATAGACTCCTAAACATTAAAGATAGAAAAGTCCATTTTGTAATGACTGTTTTGTTGTAGTGCATTATTTTCATATTAGGCAATTTGTTGTTTTCTCCCATCTTATTTTAAGTTTTTCTCCAAAACTACATCCTTTATAGATTTTTGTCTAATACATCTAAGATAAATCAGTCTGCTTTACCAGATAATATAACAATTCTGTAATTACCATCCTTATCTGAGAAGATGACGCCGTTGGACTTCAGAAACATTTAACTGTATTTGATTTAGATTGGGTTAAAAGTACAGATTAACTAAAATGAAACACCCATTAAAAACTAAACACTGTGGATATGGAATACTGGAAAAGTAAATACTTGCATTTATGCCTCATTGTTTGTAGGATAAACAACCCTGTTAAATACTAGCTTGATTTAGCTGTAATAAGTGCATTGATGCAAATACAATAGGACATTCCTAAGGGGAATTGTGATTTTTAAAAAATAAAAAATTTCATATTTACTACAATAAATGCAATGCAAAAAAATTTTATAGCTACCAGAAACACAGAAAATACTATACCCAAAGCTAGAAAACTGTTCCAGTACAAAGCATGCCTAATATATAACGTCCCAAATACACAGTATATCCCTAGTAAAGATATAAATTATGGTTGCAAATGAGACCACAAACAAAATTTTGCTCAAGGCATGAATCATAAATTCAAACAATAATCATCTCCTGCATGAGGCACAACTACTTTGTTTACTTCTTATACCCTGTTTCCTAAACATGAAGATGAAAGTAGGTCAAGTAAATTTAGCATCTTTTCACATGAAGTATGTTATGATAGCGGGTGGCACAGCCTAATTTACAATTACATGAGTTTACATGAATATGAAAATATGTGTTTTCACTGTGCTGTGTCATTACACATATTGACATTTTACTCACAATGACACAGAATCATAGAAAACACCCAAGATTTGGAGAGGGGAGGGAGCAGAAAGGGAGAGAAATATTTACCACAGTTGCAGCCTGAATGTAATATCAGTGTATTAGGAAAGAGTTTCATGTGATGTTGGACATTATTTTTATAACTGGTTGTAGGTATGTTTATGCAATGAGTTGCAAGGGAAGAAGAGGGAAACAGAAAAACCACTGGTTTCTTTAATTTCTAAAAAGCATCAGTTTTGTTGTACATATTAATCAAGAAAATGCTTTTCTGAGAAAATTTCAAAATTTAACAGCCGTGTTTCTTAACATTGGATCAAAATGCAAAAGAAACTTGAAATTAAAAGTTGGAATAAAAACTTTGTTATTCATCATTTTGTGATGAAGTTTCAAGTATGATTAATCTATAAAACTTACTTGAAATAAGTGTTTTGTTTTATTATAATGATTTTCTTTAAGGGAAGGCAGAAGGATTTTGGTGTGGACAAAGAATGTTATTTTTGGGACAAACACGTTCGAAAAAGGTTTTTGATCAGTTGTGGATGAATATCTTGCTTAGATTTTAGTCTGTCAAGACCAGAATATTGTTTGTTTTGTTAAAATAAGCCTGCTTATTTATCCAACTTTAATGGAATAAAAGATACTTCAAACAACTTTTTTTTTTTTCAAAGAAGTATGCTTATCTGTGTATTTGGGTGGATGAATATTTGATAAAGAAGAGCAGACAAATGGGAGAGGATCACATATCAGTAGTTGCTCCCACAGAAATCAGTAGTAGTACCACACTAGTTGCAGAAAGTATCTAACAAAATGGTGGTTTTAGTATATATTCATATTGTCACAAGTCTAGTAGAAATTGCAAAAAGAGTGGATTTCTTTTTGAACCACAGAGCTTAAAGCTTCAACTCAACAAGCTACTCTGAAATTCACTCAAGTCATAAAATGCTAAAGTCAGGGAATTATAGTTAAAAAAATGTAAATAAAAAAAAAAAAAGACAACAAATCTTTTCTCCTAGCTTGATCAGAATAATCCCAAATAACTAATGAAAAATATAACCATATGTTTACTGTGTTTGCCACTGCAGATGGACTAACACAAAGTTTTGCTGTTTTAAAGATTTACCCAAATAGTATGAACCAAAATTTAGTCAGACACTCTCTATATATTTGAATGAGTGAAAGAATAAAGACACTACAAGGGTGAATAATGTTATGTAGTTGTTTTGTACTTCCAGTGTCCAAGTAAACTGGATTTTATAAAGAAAAAGTTGCTGAAATCAGACCTGGTATTCTATAATATCTATCTTAATGAAGACATTGTATCATGGGCTTCTCCCTTTTTCATTTGCATTTGTTCTACATGTCTATGGCAATTTTAACAATTACTTGCTAGAAAAAAGCATCACTAGCATGCTGTACTTTTACTTTTTGTTGTAATGAGGCAACTGAAAACAAGGAGAAGCAGCAATACAAGCTGAGGAGCCACTGCCTTTTTGGAGAACGTATTCTTTGCCAATCACCATTTGAAAATCATAGATAAAAGTGATTTTTTTAAATTATAAAAGGACACACACAACGTGTATTCACTCTCCACTAGACACTAGACTGGCCAAAGTAAATCATGCTTTGTAAATAGGACAATGAAATCACTAAATAGTGAATAAAGCACTTCTAAATACGTTTCCTGAAAGCTGCAGGATGCTATATATATATTGAAAAATGGCAGGGCATACTCATTCATCACCTGCTTGTTATCCCAAAGTTCTTTGCAAATAAGAACTGACTCTGAGGCTTTGGAATAAGTAATGGTATAGAGTTAGTACCCAACATATAGTTATGTGGTATTCCCAGCATTATCTATTTAGAACCTTGGCAAAATAAACCTCAGGAAAAATGCTTGTCTCTGTTAGGAAAGCCAAAAGGATTGTGAAACTTGTTGACATTTTTACTGCTACTGACACTTATTCACTAGTTACTCACCAAGATACATATTTCAGCCTGACCACTGAAAAGCTTTCAAGGGTGAACAACTTTCAGCCTCAGTATAGAACTGTGGCTCTACACTCTTGAAAGCTTGTATTTCACCTCTGCACTGAGCTTTGCACTTGTTCTAATTTCTTCTCCTTCCAGGATCTTTCCTTGCTTCACAAATGTCCTCATTGAGAAAAAGTGCCACAGCTAGAAGGTTGAAGGTTAACATCTTCTCCTGGATGGTGAAGATGGTTTCCATTGCTATGGTGGAAAGCCAGAGCAATGACTTTTTACCCTCACAAAACATTTGCCTTTCTGCAGCAGATTTTTTTTTTTTTTTTTAACAACAGAAAAATGAAGACACCTCAAGTTTCTTGGGAGTAATATTGGAATGCATATACACTCTTCTAGGCAGTCTCACTGTATTAAAGTGGATGTATTCATGCTAAGAACCTTGATAGCTAAATTATTTTTAAGCTTTGGCTTTCAACAGGGTACTCAAGTCTACAGCCAAACTGGGCCTGGTCAGTAACCCAGGAAGACAGATTGCTGCAAAAACCTGCTAGTCTGGGCTAAACCGCTGCCAATGAAGGTGTAATGTCGTTCTGGGAGAAGCAATGTTTTCCTTCAGAAAGCTTATAGATACTTAGGGAACTTGATCCCAGACTTCCAATAGGTTTCTTTACCAGATGGAATTCCTTTTTCCTCATTTAACCCACTAAACGTAGGCAAGATCTATCTCTGGGTCAATAAAATTCACAGAATTTCAAGACATTTCCCCTGTCAGCAGATGAGCATTGGCCAGTCACAGCAGACCCGAATAACAGCATCTACAATGATAAAGAATGTTTCATTTTGAGTATATAAATATAACCAACAGATTCCACACGGCTTTTCCCAAACTGGTATCTACTCTTATAATGAAATAAATAAGAATAGAGAAGCTCTTAACACTTTCATAATTCCACCCAAGGAATCTCAAAACATTTACAAGCTTCTTTCATTAAAAATGTATCTGTGTGCATACATTCAGCACACATGCATGCTGTTGTATCTTAAGGGACTTCTCCAGAAAGTTCTTCCTGGTCAGGAAATTACAAAATGTGAATTTGAAATTTCCATCAAATACTACTCTGATGTCTTCCCCATATCCACTTTTTGGTTGTTTGGTTGCTTGGTTGGTTGGGTTTTTTTAAGACCAGGGTTCCCAAATGCATTTTGTTGCAAAGGCCAGAGTCAAGATATATTCTTTTGCAGGGCAAGAAAACAGAGGAAGAATTAACAAGTAGATGTGACATACTCCATATTATTTCCAAGAAAAAATTTTATTAATTTTAAAACCAAATAAGAGGGGGCTTGGGTTTTGATTTGTTTGGATTTTTTTTAATGAATATGCCTAAACTCCCAGTACTTTGTCCATTTTTCCTATACAGAACACAGAGCACTGCAATTCCTTCCAGTCAAACCGAAAGGTCAGGTCGATAGTTGTTCCCTGTGCCAGCATGGTGACAGACCAAACTAATACCTAAGAATTTTTAGGTTGGATTACAAGTGAAAATTAATGTTGTTTTTTTATTATTAAATAGAGGTTTTTTGAATAACATATGTCCTCAAAATCAACATGTAAGTCACTTCCTAATATGTGAGAAACTATGATGCATGACTAGCATTTGGGTACTTTCTGAGTGTCGAAGAGCTGCCATTGAATATGCCATTGATTCTACTCAATAGCCAATGCAGCTTGACAAAGAAATATAATGAAATTAATAAAGGAAGATAGAGAGGAAATGTAGAAGAATTGAGCCATGACATATCTAAGGTTTTGTTAATAGTAAAAACTAGGGCTTATTTTTTCAGGAGTTTTTGAGAAATATAGGTCAAATCAAAATAATTTCTGAAATACGCATACTTAGAAAATTTCTCAGGACACCTGTTTGCTAATAGATGATTAAATTTACACATTCTGAAAAAAAAAAATAAACTAGTAGAGTCATGACATTATTATTCTTCCTTCTTTTAATCTGCTCAGCAAATCTTAATAAAAATGCAGAGTACTTCTTATAAAACACAAAGTCCCACAACTGCCCTCACTGAAGTTTTGAGCTTCGAAGATTTCATTTACTTAAACAATAATGAATGAAACCTTGTAACATACTGAGAATTAAGCTGAAGACAGAACTGACCTTTAAAATGGCCAAGTGATCAAGCCCTTGGCATGACGGCAGGGGTTGTGAAAGTAGTTTTTCCTACAACAGTAGCAGTGGTTCTACATCAAGACCTTCAAAGTTTGAGTTTAAATCTTTTTTACTCTTCCCTATCTTTAAAGAAATCCCCATGAATTCAGGGAAACCGATTACAATGAAAGTTAAAAGTTGTCTGAAAATCACATCTTTTAAATAACAAGTCAGCTTTTGTCACACATGAGTCACCTTCATTACCTGTGTCACCAGCAATTTACAAGTCTTTCACACACCTGAAGCATAATATATCAGACTTTTATTCATATGTGGTATCTTCTAATGCAAATCTGTCTTCAGTGTAAAACCAAGGCTTCTGTGCTGTAGGTGGAAGGAAGGGTGAAAAACACTCTACCAACAGATAACCATCTGGCAGATTCTCTTTCTCTCTCTGCTATCTCCATGTGATTTTTATCACTTTACAAAATGTCATTAAGCAAACAGAGAAGACCACAAGCAAACTTTTAGTTTCACAAAATCATGTTTTATAAACTGTTGAGAAACACTGACATGTAATGAAACCCTATTCCCTATATGCCTTCCTCTTTGTAAATTACTTGTTTCCCTTCCTTCATGAATAAATAAACAGAAATGTGTCTGTATATTTGCTGTTTAGTTTTTTCTCTTTCTTCTTTTTCTTTTTTTCTCCTTTGGTCATCATAATCAAGGGCTATTACAGCAATAGATCTTATCTTTAGAATGGCAGTCCCCTTGCACCTTCAGTTCAGATTTTTGTTTATGCTTGGCTGCAATTGTGGCTGTTTCTGATAGTTTTAGGTCAGCCATGACAGACTATGGGTGACACTAAATAAACAAGCTGAGAGTCTGTGACTAGGAAGGAATGATACTGGTTCTCAGAGTTTCATTTTCTCTGGTTAATCAACAATTTTATTCAGAATAACTCACTGTGAAAAGTAACTGTTTGCTAGACTATGCATATTATGCTGTAAGGTTAAAAAAAAAAAGAAAAAAAAAGATTGAACCCCCTCACAACTCACTTAGGCAAGCAGAAAAAACAAATCATGCTCAATCTTGTTTTGGCTATAGTAAGCTACAGAATTTATTTGTTTATTTAATTTATGTTCAGCTATTTCTTCCTGTCTCCTCCCTTCCTTGTCTCAGTTAAATTCCAAGTCAGTAAGTTGATCTGAGCACAGTCTGCCAGGGAGTAGATAGGACACTTCCTTACAGCCTGCTCAAGGGGGATAAAAAATTCAATGTCCAATTTACTAACTGTACTCACAGAAGAAGAGGTAGAAAAAGATCCCATGAGAAGGGGTAAAATATCCCAATCAAATCCATGCCTGCTCCAGTTCTCTTGATTTTACTGTCTGTATTGAAAGATTTTATGCATTTCTTTCAACTTCTCTTTCTATAGTCATATCATTATGTCAGTTTCTTAACTCAGTTTTCATTTATTAATTTTGTTAACTGTATTGCTTGCCTCCATGGTCACAGAGTAAGCCTTTAAAAATGGGTACCCTAAGGCTGAAATGCCAAAACAATAATATTAAAACCTTATTTTTATGCATTTATTTTTAAACTTCATGAATTTTAAGTCAGTCTTGTGATTAGGAAGAATATGAGAACAGACTCTTATAAAGCCTGAGGCCGGTGATGCTGCCTACCTGGGAATGTTACAGAGTTGCCAAACCAAGCACCGGAGTGCCTGGCTTTCAGATAGGTCTGAGTAGAATGAATGTATTACAAATTTTCATTTTTAATGTGATATTTTTACCTGGAATAATAAAGATCTTTCAAAATTCATGTAAATTACAAGAATAATAAATTATTTTCATGCAATTTTCACTTGATTAAAATTTGGCCTGGAACTTGAATACAGGCTGACAGTCAACCCCTGAGCTTGTCTCAGTGCAGTTTCTGGTGCACAGACATTCCTTTCAGAAACCAAAACATCATAATGCACAACCTCATGCAAAACTCCACAGAAAAGTGAATAGTTAGAAAACCTACTGCTCCTAAACTTTCATAGAAGTGGACTTTCTGAAACTGGAAACATTTACGTGTTACATGCTGGTAAATAATAAACTTTTGTGAAGAGACTTTTATTAGCACCTTGGAAAGATTCATATGTCCTGTTTATAATTCAACTAATGTGACCCACTAAACTACCAGCTAAGCAATTCTTAAGCTCATCTTGATCATGGCATCCTCATGCAATGACTAGTAACTACCTAAAATATGGAATTGTATGGAAATAGTGTAAATATGATTTTCTTGGGCTATGCTATGCCTACTGCCAAGAGCCTACTCTGATCTCCCTGAAAACTAACTACCAGGTTATCAGGGTCCAAGTTTAACATTGCCCAGGGTTATTTTATTTTCAAATTGCTTCTATATCCACCAAAATCATCTCAGCTAAGTTTTCAACAACCCAGGCCTTTAGAATCAAACCTTCACCAGCACCACTATGGTTTAATTAGCTGCACGTTTGCCTCCTGGCCAGATCTAATAAATATGCATGTATTGGCACAGCTGCATCTCAGCATGCATATTTAAATTAAAAATGGTTCCTTTGATGCTCTGGCAATCTTGGCATTCATTCACTTTGCCAGAAGCAGTATCAAATCACAAAATACCTGTCCAGTCATCATCACAATGTACAATCACGAAAATGTGTTACCAGTTTAGCTGCTCATATTACGCGTGTAGTATCCTGCAATTCTTCATGCTTACTGTACTGTTACGGAGAAGGATGCTCCCACGCTTTTCATGACTGAAAGGTATTCCCATATGCCAAATAAGATGAAACTGGTCAAAAAACACCTGTTTTCTATTGAGATTAGTTGCACTAATTTATATTGAAAGTGCTATTTTCATCACTACAGTTGCATTTAATATTTAAAAGATGCAGAATTAGTTTGTTTTGTTTTCTCCACTTGTTCTCATTTGGAACAATGACCTCACTAGTCACTGATGATGAATTATTAGTTACTTTTACCAAAAGAAGGAAAATTGAATGTTATACAGACTTTTTAAAGGATACACTGAAAGGGTGGGAAATAGTACATATTTTTTCTCACTATTGACGTCTCCATATTAAATTCCAGCCTAGTCAAAGGAGCAGAGGAGGTAATGCCTGTAGATGGACATGTATACTTGTCATTCAAATAGGAATTTCAGGCAGCCTGAAATTACTGATCAGCACACCAAGGGATGTCACAGTATGTGTGGGTGGTAAGGGGTGATCTGAGGAATATTAGGGAAAATTATCAGATCAGGTGTTGCACTGGAATTCAAAGCACTTTCTTCTCTTCCTACTGAGATACCCTGGGAATTCAATAAATCTCTCCTATAAATACTTAACATGCTCCAAGTCTACAGTGGAAATCCACCAGTTTAAAAATTCTGACATGCTACCAGAGAGTGTGTAGAGTAAAGTGACTAGATAAATAGTCACATTTTCTGTAGATGGTTAAGGTATCAGGTTATTTCTTCTGAAATCTGGCATGGTTGATGTTTATTTTTATACAAATATCAAATGTGGACAAATAAAATCCCTACAATGAAATTCATGATCATGTTTATCAGGAATTTGACTTCCAGTTTGGGGAAAAAATCTTTATTGACACTGTTAGCTGCTTGGAGTTTTTTAAACCAGAACACCAAAAAAAGAAATAAAATCTCTCTTTTTGCAGAAGAATTCTCAACCTATCAGAAACAAACCCAGAGCTCACTCTCATTTTATGGAGGTAGATCTACTATGGTAAAACCAGAACAAAGAATCATTTATTGGTCAACATATTAATTAAAAATTATAATTAATATTTCTTGATATACACTTTTAAAAATTCTGCTGTTCCACACTGAGAACATAACATCTGCTAAATCAGGATTTAAAAAAAAAATCTAGTTGTCAACACAGTTTTGCACATGATTTGCTGCATTTTTAAACATCACCTCCTTGAAAGTTAAAAGTCCATTTGAGAGAAAATCTTTTGGCACTAAGATAACAGACATAGCTTTAGAAATATCAAAGATGGACTTGCTAACACTGAATTTTCTCCTGAACATTAAAGGTTATTCTGTGGAAGAAAATGTTTCCTTTAATGGTCAGAACATTATTTTCTGAGAAACACAGTTGGATTAGAGACTGAAGACTAAAGTTGATTTTTCAGCTCAGTTAAATTTTAGAAGTACAAACGTACACTTCCATGAAATAGAATGAGTGTTTCACAAGCCTTACATGTGCTGTGTATTACTGTAATACTAGAACATATTTTTTTTAAATCGGAAATGCTCCTGTACTGAGTAGTGAAATACTGAAGTATGATGGTGGAAAAATAAATTATAAGCTTCAAAAGAAACACTAGGATTTCATGTGTTGGTTTTTGATGGTTTTTTTCTGCTCCAAATTTGCCCCAAAATCCCAAATTTTAAAATTCTTATGGGAAATAGAATTCCAATTCTGGGCCATAAAAATATTTTATGATAATATTGGGTTTTCTCATTAATACAAAAACAATGTAATACTAAATTTTCAATAATATTTTCTCTAATACACTGAAAAGTAATTAAACTATTTATTAAATAAACAGTTTTAAATAAAATCACAAAAGAGAAAAATATTGGCTTCTTTGCAAGAAAACTTAAGGGAAAGCTGTTTGTTCCTCTGAAATTACTAGAAAAGAGTTGAATTGCACTTTCTGGTGGAAAATTTCCAGAGAAAATTTCTCATCTAAGATGAAAACAGGTATTTTCTGTAAATTGTATTTCCACGCTTAGGTTGATTTGCATGACATCTTTTTCTTCCTGAATGTACAAAATAATAAAAGTAATCATACATTCTTCAGGAATCTTCAGGAGGGTATTAAATTAAGCAAGCAGCCCTGATACTTCTATTCATGTTGAAATAATTAACAATTTGAAAGACATTAATGGTGTATCGTATGGCTATTTTAGACTGGTTAGGATGAAAGTAAAAACCTTTTGGTGACTCTTGCTCCTACTAAAATTTAATTAGCCTTACTTGCTGACCTCATGTTTTATGTAACAATACACTCCAAAAATGACCTCATAAATGGCTACTAATACAAAGGTAAAGTCTTCCCTTTTTTTTTACTAACCAGCGCAGCATAAAGGGGGGTGGTTTTTAGGGTTTTTAAAACTACTTTTCAAAGTATTCTTATAATTGCTAACATTATATATTCAAGCATTACCTGTGGGACCAACTAATGCTGAATTTAATTGAAGTCAGAATGCCTCGCTTTGACAAGGTCACTTTTTAAAAGGCATGATTACACAGGATTTTTGATTTTTCTTTTCTGAACTAGCTATAACCTGTAAAATCATTGATGAAGAATTATATCTTTGCCACCAAACATTAGCAAAGACAAAAGTGAAAATGTTACCATTAATGGAAATAAAATTTATGTACTATGATGATCCGTACTAAATCTGGAAGGATGTACCTCACTAGTGGAAAAAAAAAAAAAAGTAACTGTGGCCAAAGTGCATCAGTTTTCAGCAGCTACTTAACACGAACTGTTTAATTTTTCAAATGTAGAGGTAGGGTCAAATTCACCCCTTATTTCACTGTAATCATTATTGTGGGGTGCAGACAGTTGTTTTAACTTCCTAAAAGAAGTAGGGGAAACTAATCAGATTAAAATCTCCAAACAATTTGAATATCAAAATAAAGATATGACATAATACATTTTACCTTCATTTAATCACATTAAATAAAATAAATATAAGAGCTAATAAGTAGGTACTGGAACCAAGAAGTCTCAAGATGGAAATGGGAGCATTTTAAACAATAAAGCGTTTAGTTGTTCAAATGTATTATCAAGGATGAAGAGAATTTTCAACACCTCAAACAAATAGTACCAAAATTCATCTTACAAAAGCACAGCATTTGCAGGAAGTACCTTACAGTCTCCCAAATTAGGAAAATAAAGCATTTTACATTGATATAAAAGACTCCTTATAAAAGCTTATTTTGAAAAGGAATATGGAACAATCTCACAATCTGGTATATAAAAGGAAAATGAAAGATGTTTTGAATTTTTTGCACTCATTTTTTTTTCATTTCTCTCTTTTTATATTACTTCTTTTGTTCATTTTAGCAATAGAAAGGAAAAGAATAAAGATAAAAGAAAAATAAATGGAAAACAAATCAAAGACTGAAAAGAAATATTTTTAATAGAATTGCTTTTCTGAAAATGTAGAGTAAAATACCACATTTTTTAAAATTAGATTTTTAGCAGGATTTAAAAACAGTGATAATTCAGAATTCCAGTGAATGACAAAGAGAACAAATTTGCTAGCTATTTTACTACAAGAAACATGATGAAGAAATAATCCCTTGGGGAGGTGTTTTCTGAAAATCAAAGAGAATACTTAAATATTTTCTTTTCTGATGAGTTTATTTCACTTCATAAGTGGATACCTAAATGCAGTTTCTGGAATCACACAAGTAACACCTAATTATTTTGCTACATCTTACGTACAAAAATAGACCAACAAGGCAAACAGTACCATCAACAGCTAAAAACCTCACTCTTTGGACATCTCTCAGTGCTTTTCATTCTTTCTGGGAGAAAAAGTCACATATATTTCAATATAGCTCCTCTTCCACACATTTAAATCAGAGGAAGCATGATTAATTTTTTCACTTAAGGGAAAGAGTTCTCCATTGAAAGGCTAGAATTTGCAGACCTCAGATACTCAAAGCTTCCTTGGGCAAAATTTTTAAAACTGAATCAAATGTTTAGCACATCTCTGCATGTTTCAAAGGTATGTACACATTTATCAAGAGGTCAGGAATCTTTTAAGGCAAACAAATCAGAAGACATAGCTAGTTATTGACACACATTGCAAATTGTTAAATTTCAGCACACAACTTTTGCATTCATGAATCTAAGTCATATTTTCATAGATAAAACAACTGTATCTGATATTCTCTATACATTAATATATATATTAGGACTAGCATCCATTAGTGTGTATAAAAAATGTATGTTTTTCTCTGGACAAAACTTTGGTATGCATTGTTACTCCTCTTGAGTAAAGTTTGGGTGTCAATTTTTGCCTTGATGACTGTAATGACCAGAGCATATGTTGTGAAATATTGTCTACAGATATCCTTTTTAGAATAAGTAAATGTGGGGTTCTATGTTTTATACAACTGCCCAAAGGCATTTAAATATTTTTGAAGAGAAAAACAACATAACAAACCTAAATATTCCCACAATGAGCTATACAAAAAAAGGAGTCCCAAACTTTCCAAAGTATCTTAATGAGGGTTAAAGGTCACTGCTAAATAAAACTGAGAAACAGAAAGGACCAGGATCCTGTTTCCATTTTAATGTGCCTCATGTTTATGTTTTGCTGTCGGCAGGGGAAAGGCTGAAACAATTCCACTTACAAGGAGGTTACAAACAGGCTGACTATTGCAGCTGGCTGGAAGAAAAAGTTTGTGCTCCACAGGTCTAAGGTGAATACAAGTTCACACAGACCAGACACATGTTAAGCACAGGGCTTATAGCTGACATTTCTCTGCAAATCCTTTCCTAAAAATTACAATCTAAGCTCTGGCCTGAATTGCAGTTCCTTTAAATTATGTCCCACAGACCCCAATCAATAACACTGACTTTTAATTTTAACTTCTTCATCACTATTAAAACTAAAATTTTATAGAAAATGTTCAATTACAAAGATGTGTTGTGCCTGCAATTAGCATAACATTGAACAGAGGAAGATCTTAAATTCAAAGGTCCCTGGAATAGAAAACAATTGCTAGGGCTAGTCATCAAAGCAGTAGAGTGAACCTTAACCCACCTTCAATCACTTCTAAATTCTGAGTCCTAAAAAAGACTGCTACTTTTTTGAATTTCATTTTAGTGTCTTGAAACCAGTGTTATGATTCTAAGGAGATATTTTCTTCTTAAAAATGTATATACTGTTCTGCTAAACACATTCTTCTACTATCTAGAATATGTTGCACACTAAATTTTGAAAGTCTGTCTTTAATCAACATGTTCACCTTAAAAGCTATGAAGCACACCAAAATCTCTTATGTGGAATATAGGATACTTTGTAAGACTAGGCCTAAAATGCATTTCTAAGTGGAAGAGATAAAATACCCTACCCAGCTGTAATTCTTATAGTAGCGATTCTGAAAAGCCCATACCACCAACTGCCCCTTAACTACATTTTCTTTTGTTCTAGTTAATGAACAAAAACTACAACTTCTTGTGAAGGTTAGTGTACCATTGGTTATGCAAATAAGTTATAATTTTCAAATTTTCCCAAATATAATACTCTTGAACTTAGGAAATAATATTTTACTGGAAAGAGATTTGCCTACCAACTATGCAAACTTAAACTTCAATAGCAGTATTTTTGTCACCAATTATGAGTGCATTCAGCTACATGAGAAAGATATTATTCAAGGGATACACGTCAAGTAGTTTATTTCCCACTACATTCTTGAATCAAATTAAGCAGTTTGTGGGAACATGGTAATACTAATTTAGAAAAAAATATTTTTGTTTAATTTCTTTTTCCTGGTAAGTGCAACTAATGTGACTTGCATTGTATTCAGAAGTCATGCTGAGAGATGGCTAGGCCTAAACAGCTACCTTGTCTGCCATATAAATAAATTACTTCATATACCACCGAGAAAAATTTCAGTGAACTAGTGGATAAACAATCCACCAGGATTTTGATTCCTGCACACAATAACAACAACTGATAAACTCAGGCACCATGTATTTCTACTGAAAGGTTCTTCTGCTCTTGATAGCTTGTTTCTGTTTTGCCTAGCCTGCATTGCAGTTGGTGTGTTCTGACATGTTTCTGATATTTTTCATAAACAAAATGTTCTTGAACATTCTTGTAGGTAAAGTAACATTTCAGTCTAGCAGATTGTTAGAGCCAAAACCTCCTTAGGAGTGTAGTTAGTGCCCTGCAGGCCAGCTTTCTGAAAGGAGATCTGTGTGAGAAGCCCCAGCTGGCCTTGAAGGTCTTTGAGAACAAGCTGGAAGAAGTTGCAGCACGAGTTCCTGCATCGTTGGGTTGGGAGCTGGTTTGAAGTGTGCCCTGTCATCCTTGGTCCATGACAGGACTGCGCTGTAGCTATTCATGTGGACCCTGTGGATATGGATTCCAGTCCTGACCTCAGTCTCATTACAGTGAACTTGTCTGGAGATCTGGATTTCTGTCTGAGCTTATTTGCTGTCACTGGGCCTGCCCCGTTTCCTTCACTCTGGTGCTGTGGGACAGATCCTTGTCATTGGGGCCACTGCCTCTGCTGGCCTTGCTCTCATCCTGGGCTGCTGGCCACCCTTCTGGGGACCAGCACCTGCCCTTGGTGCTTCCTAAGATTTCCTTAATCAGAAATACAGACCTGAGCCATAATGGCTTAAAAAAAAAAAAAAAAAAAGGCTAATTCAGGCCATGAATATATTGTTTGCGTATGATATTTTTAGGCTAAAAATCACTTCTAACTCTTCCCAGCCATCTTTTCAAGATGCAATAAGAAGGATGAGCATCTGCAGTGCTTAAATTTGGTCAAAATTTAACACATATTTTATTAGCACAATAGCAGCTTGAAATGCCTTTAAATTTTTTTTGCCTTAGCAAAATTTTAATTTTCTTTTTTAAATGCAGTGGTAAAACTAAAGCACATGGAAATCTCTCTGGGTACCCTTAGAACCTCTAAAGCCATAAAGAGTAACTCAGTGATGCTCTATAAGAAAGGGCAGTGAAACACTGCTTAGGAGATGAATCATTTTGATAATGTTCTGGCCAGGCTTCCCCACTCTCTTCAGGTATTTGTACACAATAAATACAGATGCTTCACTGCAAGCCTTCAAGAGATTTCAGGCAACTCAGATTTAACAGACAGTTCCATCACCCTTCATGAACTACTGGAAGAAATTTGATACAAATAATTAACTTTCAAAATGGAGATTTTGCACTGGAAACTAATTAACACAGAAGAAAAATTAAATATAAAGGTTACGCAAATGAGAATTTTGAATCATACTTACAATCTTGAGTTGTATCTGAAAATGCACCTCTATTAGTTTTTAGGAGGAGACACTCAAAATTAGATTTGTAGTTTGTTCAGACATCAAGTCCAAGCTAGCAATACGGTGTTGGTATATCTATGCTGTGTTTAGTACACCATCAAATACCATCCAGACACGCTGCCTGCAGTATGCCAGTGACAGCGTTTGTGGAAGACAGAGAATAATGTAGACATATTCAGTGACACAGTTATTTAGTTAGTGTAAAACTGTCATGGCCATTGATTTCAACAAATCTCAATAAACCAAATCTAGGAACTTCCCAGTGTTATTTTTGGTATCCTGTTTTGTGATGTTCAGATGTTCACCACAAAATCCTATGAACACCCTGGAGATAATTTTTCTTTTCTTCATAAAACATGTAATTCTTTGTTCTGTGGTTTTCACAGCTCTCAATGAAAGAGAAAAAAATTATCCTTTGAACCAGGTTCTAAACTCCTGAAGAAATAACTAACAATGCAAAGGACCATAGTCACCGCAGGGAAAAAAACACTTCTAGCACTCCTAAAAGTCCCTTTACCATCTACTCCTACTTACTTTGTAATGATTGCATGTTTTCCCTTCGGGCCCACTAAAGTATTTAATTGCAATTACACTCATTTACATAGCAGATGAGGCTAATTGCTGGTATTAGTTACCAAATGTATGCTTGTATTGTGAGGGTAAAAAAATGCCCTACAGAAAAGAAAAACGACTATGCCTCTAATTAAGGAGCTATGAGTCAAAGTGAGCTTGTTCAGAGATGTAAATATAGAATCAAGGGCTTTCAGAGTTCTGCAGCACATTTTATTATACTACTAGTTCCCATATTTCAGAGATAACACTGGCAGACCTCATAGTGTATACAATGGTCCATTCTCATTTTCTCAGCAGCAGGGATGATTGGCTCCACATAAGGCTCAGACAGAGAGATCTAAATTTCTAAAATTTTAAATTAGAAATAAATGTGAATCTCATATCAGGAAGGTTCTTTGTGTATAACAGATACACTGGAGTTATTATTTGAAGTAGTTCCATCACCTACTCTTTTGGGCTAATTCCCAGGAAAAGTCTTTTTTTTTTACATTATTCAGACCTCAAACTGTTTCGTGTCAATGGACTTCACTTTGCGTGCAATTGTACACAAGGACTTTCAAGATACTAAACTACTAAACTGAATGTAAGAAGCATTAGGTCAAGTGGAAACTCAGATGAATAACAATTCCAGAATTTGGCCCTGGATACCATTACTAGTATAAAAACTCTTAAAAGATTTGCATCTATACATCTATCTATATACAGAGAGAGAGGGTTAGTCCCGGATGGTGAAATGAAGATTTGTTAATTTTAGTTAGCTTCAGGAGGTCACAGTGAGAACAGAAGTGTGCCCATCAGTATCCTTTGGACAGGGTTGAAAAGCTCCCTATACACATTTAAAAATTAACACTTTATCAAACTGTGCCTTAAATTTTTTCCATTTCCTGGAATTCTACCAAAACTTGACAGCAGTTAAGCTGTGGGTGTGCAGAAGCACTACATATGATATTTACTATTATATTCTTTTAGGTAATTTCCCATTAGTCTTCTATGTTTTGCCTATGTTTAAAATTGAAATTATTTTAGTTTTGGAATTTGCCACTTTGTCTTCCCATTTCATTAAAAGTTGTTTCTGCCTCCCACCAACAAAAAAAGGAAAAAAGAAAAAAGTGACCCCCATGCAAAAAAATTAATTTCAACCTTAAAACAGTTAATTTGATTTTCTGTTGCCTTTCATATAATATAATGTAAATACTATATAGTATACTACCATTCTCATACAGAAAGACTTTAAGTGATAAAGGGCTGATAAAAATGAGAATCTATTGCTTTTGCTTTATTAGTTTTGTTATTCCTAGATGATGGTTTATGCTAGTGTTAGATTTTTCAGTGTTTGGTTACCTACACAAGTCATTTCATAAAATGAGACTGGCTATGAGCCACATTATCAGCTGCTCCCTATTTTCTTTCTGAAAAGAAGATGAAAAAAGTTTTAAACCACCTGAAACATATTCCATGGATGCCAAGGTCTATGCCTTCTGTGTGCCTATTCTCATTAAAAATATACCTTTGTAGGACTAATCCCAAATGGTTTGATGACAGAGGTCATGCAAGTGTCATTTTTCAAACTTGTGTGAAAATCCATTTCGAGCCATCTTCCCCTCTTATATTTCACCTCATTTCTGGAGCACTTATGCAGCATACTTACTTAGCTAAAGCACAAAATGTAAACAGGACATCCTCTCAGATAGGAGACCCCAACATGTTGAAAAGTATATGCCTTAGTTCTTAATCAGTTCTGGAAAGTATCCCAAGACTTCCACAAAAAGATACTGTTTCTGTTAATGTGGAACATAAACTTAGCCCTTAACATAAAACAAAACCAAACAACATCTGTCCTTACATTTTGATTGTTTGTTCCATCCTAGTATAATTATTCTTGCATGACAGCAGCCCCTGCAGGCTATAGCCTTGCTTACTCTACTTTGCCCTGAAAACATGCCCAGCATTTAGAGATGAAAACACTGTGTCAAAACTACTGAACATTCATTTAGAAATGCTTGGTGCTACAGCACAGTCACATTTTTATAATTATATGCAATTTTTTTTTAATAGCATTTTGTCAGTCCAAGTTGACCAAGAAAGATTTCTGCTTCCAAAAATCAAAGGTCTCTGAACAAATTTCTGAAGCTTCCAAGGGGAAGAGTGGTCAAAATGAAGAGAGATCAATTGTTCATCCCCCTGTTCATTTACAGGAATAAGGATTTCTTCTTGTGCTTGATCATTATTTTAAGGCTTTTGTGCAGTTTTTCTAACTAGTGGCAATAAAATCTGAAATGGGCATACAAAAAAGTGTGGACATGCTCTTGTCACTGCCCCTGAAGATAGTGTGAAGAGAGTAGAAAGCCACACATTCTGTCACTGTGAACAAAATGGGAAGTAAATGAGTTTCCAAACCAAAAAATTACTCAAGGAAGGAGGGTACACACCAGAGGAGTGCTATTTCTCCAATTACAATAACTTTTCCAATATTTTCAGTAGACTTGGCAGTAAAGCAATACATAATTTAATCCCATTTGTGAACTAGTGTATCCCTGGCTGAACATGTAATTTTCTCTGGTCTCTGCATCTGCAGAACTTCCCTAGGGCAGTACAACTTTGTCATAGCCACAAGACTGTCTCTTTCTCTTGAGAGGCGTATGGTCTGCTTGGAAGACTGTCACATCTGGTTGGGTGTGAAAGCTTGGTCCACAGGGATCACAACAACGTAACTTAATCAGAAACGTCTAAGACCAGGTATAGATTGTCTCCTGTCTGCACCCTCTCAGTGGCATAATTCAAATCCTAACTCTGATCACACTAGACCTGGTTAAGTTTCACAGCTAAACAGCTGACTAGATTATCATTGTTACCTCTATTCTGATCATAAATTTGCAAAGGTTTTCTGCTATAAACATCATTAGGATAGTAGTTGTAGCCCTTCACTACCTTTTTCTGTACTGTTCACACATCATAAAAGAGTGGCACCCTTTGTTTTTGTGCTAAATGTGAAAGTTCATGGCTTATAGTATATCTAATATTCCATCAATAAGTTTGTCTTTTTTGAGCACTATGGGACTGGTGAAATGGCTCCCAGCGTCAAGGTACTCCTCCCATTTCATATAGTATTTTTGTCCTGAACTCTCCACACTTTCTAGGATCACAGAGTTTGTGATTTATTATTTTGTTTTAGAGATCAGTAACACAAACATTTCAAGTATAAAATCTAACTAAGTAAAATAGAGCATTTTCAAAATGAAAATGAATAGCTGTTTTAAGATCAGTAACCTGATCCTAAAGTTTGTTTAAGTTTAAGCAGGGAAAAAATTCACTGAAACTAGAGCCAACTTCACATGCAGTCTGTGTGCCTAAGAAATTGCTTCAGAACAGGATGGAGCTTTTGTTAAGGGACCAAATTTTCAGCTTTCCTTATAAAAGTACACAATAGAATACTTACCTCTAAAGACTTATGGCTCCTAGGCAGATTCCTCACAGTCACAACAGTTCCTTTAGTAGGAGAGGCTCTGTGAAGACAACAGAAACCACAGCTCACAGTGAACACAGACAATAGCCCCATAAGACTTTGCCAAAATTATAAATTGATCGCCTAGTCACTACTTCTTTCCAAACTGTAAAGTGAACTTCTTTCCAAAATGGCCAAAAAGTTAGCAATAAATGTTATTAATTCGATCCCATGCCTTCTAAAAGCAGTGTTGATTGAACCTCTATTTTTAGCCTTGTAAGGAAAGGAACGACGTTACAAGAGAATGTTCCTCAGTTTTTCTCTCCTCTATTTGTCTATGCTTAAAAGCAGATCTTGGGATTTATAGGGCAGATGACCCACAGGCTGTAGATTGTAGTTCCTTCCCTTCTGTACGAGCTCCAGCCTTATCCATTCAACATTGCTATAGTTGCTCTGTGATGTGGAATGAACAGAAAAACAAAGAGATAGAAGAAGGTAAAAGATTTGGCACTGTCACCTTGAAATTGGTTGGCCTAAGTGTCATTGTGCTCTTTAATGAGAATTTCTTCCTCAATCTTTAAACTTTGTTGCCTTTCAATTGTAATACTGCAAGAACTAGCCCTGTTAAAATACCCTTCTATGTAAATTATTGCTAGGGCTACAACACCCTGAACAAGCTGCAGTTTTAAAAGTGCTATTTAAAAAAAAAAAAAGAATAAAATAAAAGCGCAATTTGATTGATTGTTTGTTTAATCAAAGAGACTAATTATTTTAAATTTCATGGTTTTAAGTTCCTTACGTATCTGTCAAGTCTTCATCAAGGGAATTATCCCTGTCACGTCTCCACTGTGTTTTTGCCATCATTTGCATTCACTGGTTCACCAAGAATTGCACACGCAGTAAACAGGACTAGCAATATCTGAACATCTACTAATTAGCAGGGGAACCATACTCTTTTTGGGTTTGTGCCAAACATCTGAGAGCTGGAAGTGAAAGGAGCTTCCTTGAGAAGGCCTTCAGCAGCAGAAATCCCTTTACAACCCATAACCCTGAGAGACTAGAAAGTGCTAGCAGAGTCCTCTAAAGATCATGAAGTTTAAAGGGACATATGCAGGGCAGCCAGGGGACACACTGTTTCAGATGTCCCTCCTGAAACTGCCACTCTTAGAACTTCCATGGAAGTGCCCGTGGTGATTAAACGGGCTTTTCTGTTGTACGTTCCCTCAGGAGGACAGCTGCGGAAACATCCCCTCCCCTCTGGAAAATGAATCACCCCTGGATAGAATGGGCGTAGCAGTTTGTACATCTCTTATCATACTAAGGATGTGTTAATATCTTGACCTGCAAACCACAGGACCACCCAAGTCTCTAGCAGCTAAAATGAAATGATTCACTTATAATTTATCTTGGGAGGTTTCCTCTGCAGTGTATTCACCCTTGATGGAGATAAAAAAACCACAAAAATTTGCCCATTTAATCTAGAAATTAAAGAAGAGGATCAAGTGTATTGTAAAAAGCTCTCAAAAAGTGAGATTGATAGAACAAGGCATGGTCTCCTAGATGCCATACTCAGAGGAGGATGAAGATGGACAAAAAAAGTAATGCAGAGTCACTTGACATGAAAGGAAGATTAAAGACTCAAAAATGGGAAGTAGAGAAAAGACCACATGTAGAGCCTGGGAAGAAAAATCAGTCCTGGCAAGAAGGGTTTGTATGTCTAGACTGTTTCCCCCTAGTACAGTCTTCCAGACAAGCAAAGTTTGTAGAGTCTAAATCCTCTTCCTTGTCCGCCAAAAAATTTTCTCTTTGGAGATCAGCATACAAGTTGGACGAAAGCCTTATGTTTTGGCTGAAGGTATTGACATAACTTTGTGAAGACAAAATTGTTGGAGAACGTACTGTGAAAAATATCCAACAAAAAAAAGAGCTAAATTTCCATTTTACTTTCTTTTAAATGTTCATGGTGGTTGCTGTTCACAACTAAGAGTATCTGTAAAAGCCAGAAAATAATCACAAAATGTTTTACAGGTTCTGAAAAGTTCTCATCATAAGCAATGTTTCTCTTTGAATAAATGGTAGTTGCTTGCCAGAAGAAATCTGAACCTATATTTAGGACATTATAGTACAATATGTACTCAGTAAAAAAAGTATTTACATAACAGCTAACAACAGGTATAGGTCTTAGATCAGCACATCACACAGTCAGCTAAAAGTGAATATGATAGACTGGAGTAACCAATATCTTCTGATAATTCACAGCAGTGTTAATTACATTGTCTCTTAGTACTAGGGGTTTTACACCAACAGCTGAAAGATATATGGTGCACATCATGTTATATTTGGAAAAAAACCCAGAAGGTCTCTTTCCCCTTAATGGAAAAAAAACAAAAAACAACCAGAAGTCAGAAGTCCAAAGAGTCACTCCATATTCCCACTGCTACAGAATATGTGAGAACTGTTAATATGAATTACATGGTTCCTAAGGGAAATCAAGATTCATTGTATTCACAGATATGCAGCAAAGGAGCAGGACTCTATATTTGCCCGCTTATCACAAGACCAATTTTATAAATACTCTCGTCTAATATATCATGGGATTAGGGTTTACAGAACTTCTGACTACTCAGAGAGACAGCTAAAGTCAATAAAAGCTGCAGGGGTTCAGCTCCCTGAAAATCAGTCACTGATAATGTAAACCTCTACCAAGAATGGATCAATAACAGTTTTTTGGGCAAACATCATAAATGGTCTTTAGAAGATGACAAATTTAAACATACTCAGAACATGTAGAAGCCTTTTTTTCTTCTTTAAATGTAAACACTTTAACACATTTTGTACCTAAATGCTTGCAGAAAGCCAGTTTTTTTTCCAGGTATCCAGCAAAAGCTGGATATTTTCAAAACAAAAACAGAGATCAAGTTCCAAAGTAGAAGACAGTTCTTGGACATGGATGTACTGAAAACTTATTATCTTGATAGACCAAAGGGAAATCTCTTGTGTCAATAGTTCCCAAGAGATATCCAGGATAGATAGGCCAGAGTACCCTCATAGTCTCTTTAGGAACACTCAACTACAAGAGTTTTCCTACCAGCTGGACTCATCTACCTGCACTTTTTCAAGGACTCCCTCAGTACTTGAAAATTTTGAAAGCCCTGCTCCTGCAACACACTGGGCTGCACCCAATCCAAATTTAGTGTTCATCAAAATTCGTACCTTGCACCTGCCTGATGTTGTCGTTGGCCTTTCCTCAATCTACTTAGAGCTGCCTGTGCACAGCAGGAGAAAACATAAACCCAAAGCATATGATGAAGAGCTCCAACAGATGGGCTCTGGCAGATCTTTCTGCACTACTGTAAGATTTTACCCACAGATGACTGCTCTGTTTTCTGCTATAACTTAAAAGCCTATGGAAGAGTTAGCAAAAAACAGTATGTATCCACAGCTCAGCCTGTGCTCATATTTTCTCTGGTACCCACGCTGAGGCATGGACACATATCTCCTTTATTAACATTTTCAGTCCTAAATCTTCTTCAGGAATAGAAGACATGCAGGCAGATGTGGTGATACACAAACTATCATAATGAGAATGGTCAGAGCTTGTCTGACTGAGGTCTGAGATTCAGCTCAGCTTCTGTATAATACCAGGTACATTTGTTACCTGGGAATTACAGCAACATGCTGCAGTGGCAAGGGTACAGACATGTGTGATTTAGCAGATGTTTTGCATGTAATTTTGTGCAGTTCATCAACTCAATAAAGTAAATATGGCTACTGAGAGGGAGAGGAACGATAACAGGGAGACACACACACAGGGAGGGAGAGACGGGGGAAAAATAAAAAGAGAAGCGATGGGAAGAAAAAGAAAGGGACATATTTCATGAGAATATATATAACAATGTGACATTATGTAACGGCTTCAATAACTTCCCTACCCAGAAGATCACGAATGTCATCATTGTTTTCCTAACCTGGCAGTATTTTTCTGGGAAAAGATGAAAAAGGCATTCTTTTTAAAGTGGTTGCAGGACTCTTAGGTGGTATTGTCTTCAGTTATATGTATATCCATACATCTATGTAAACTGTAATGTAAAAAACCATTCTGTTCCCCAGCCTATTGGTGGACGGAAGGAAGGAAAGAGATCAGTGGAGAGGAATGTTTAAATAGCTTCTTGTTTTTTACTCACAGGACAGATGGCGTGCAAACGAATGAAAAATAAAACCCCAACTGACATTGTATAGCAGCTGTGCACAGTGTCAACTATAGGAAGAAACATGGTCCACTGGATAGACTATTTTACTAGAAATGAGGGAACTTGGGTTCTCAGCCTAGTTTCCTATATTCAAAATAACCATACTTTTGTAAAAGAAGTCTCTGTTTCTCATTTTCTTCATTAGCAGAATAGAAATATTTAGATGTTTTACTTCATGAAGAGAAGGACAGAGAGAAATGAGGAGAACTTAGTTTCTGTGAGAAAGCAAATTGAAAGCACAAAACATTTTACTTAACTAATGAGTGGTCACGTTACTTATATGAAGAAAATTGGGTTTTTTTACTGTTCTACAATATTTTTTTTCCAGTGATCAGCATTAGAATGTTTTGATACTGTTAATAAGCTTAAGATTTTGCTCACAACTCCAAGTAAAGGAGGTTCATAAAGTTCAAGGTGCAGCCCTGGAAAAAGAAGGGGCCGTGACTTACTCATTTCCTGGGGAGAGTTTTATATTTTTTTCCAGACAGCCAAGTTTTTCCTCTTTTGGTCTGCATATTTGTTCTGTAATTTGGTTGACTTTCTTCTTTTTCTAGTTGCTGTGCTGGTATTGTTTTCTTCAGCCGATGTCATTGTGTGCCAAGCTTTTCTGCTATTAAGATGTTTTGGGTTTACATGTTTGTATGCTTTTCCTTCTTAGTCATTATCTTTAAGCCCCAGGAAGAGTTCACATAATCACTGTGGTCACAACTTAGTCTGAGAAGACACAGTTACCTCTCCACTTGAGTCAGAACACAAAATTAATGTGATTTATGTTGATTTCCGAAGGTTCAGGGCTTGCTGCAGGGGTTACCTTGATTTTGATTGGTTGCAAATTTTTCAAAACAGAGTGGGAAGGATCTTTCTACTTTTTCCTATCAAGTCAGTATGAAAAAGCCACATTAAGCTTTCAGAGTAGCAGTCAAGATAACATTGTGCCTCTCTCTGATGCTTTGAAGACTATCAGCATTGAAAGGAAGCATGTGCAGTTTAAAGTTGTGTTCAGCTACTGCCTCTTTGATATGCCAGATCTGTTTATCCACTGGATTTGTGAGGGTGGGGAGGAAACATGGCTGTGATATGATTTAAGACGGTAGATAGGAAAGAGTAAGAGGGTCCTCCCTCCATTCTCAGGTTCTTCCTTTTCTCTGGAGGACTTTGGGGCCAATTCTCTCCATGGGGATTTACACCTGAATGAAAGAACACCTGTGCTATGGCATTCTCCTAGATAGTAATATGTATCTAATTTACTTAGCACTGCTTTTGCTGTTTATTAATCTAAGGACACAGTTAATTTGTCCTGAATATAGCAGTTAAGTATGATGAGGTTTAGGGACTTTCTATGCTGTGAAAGATTTGTGCCATAAATTAAATTCTTATTAACTAGCTTGCCTAGTGTGCTTGTGGTGCAAAGGGACATGATATCATATCATGCTATTGATAATAAAAAAGACCACAGATATCTTCTTAATATTATCCAGTGAAATCCATCATGTATCATGTTATCAATATTTAAGACTGCCTAAGAATATAAATTATACTGGCCCAATATGTAAATGTAAACTACATGTGACATCAGACTAATTAATATAAAATAACTGAAGAAAATTTGTTTATTGTTGCAGTAGTGGTAGAAGTGACGAAGTGATGCAAATGCAATGTTTATCATACTGTACACACTAAAAGTTATGACTGCACAGGAACATTTCTCAGTTAAATGGTATGTGTCAAAGAAAACTCTGCACCAAACAACAAAGAAAGGAATAAATTTTGTTCCATCATCCTTTTCTCTTTTTTTTTTCTTTTTTGAACTGGATCCCCAGTGTAGCACAGAGGATACTTTATTTATGTCGTTGCAGTTCAGGGCCTACAATGCAATTAATCATGTTTCTGCTGTGCCTCATCTGCTATAGATGAATGACCCCTCCTATAACTTTCTGAAGTCTGTTTGCCATTATGTAGATTAATGCAATAAATACACATATGTGTGCACATGTGTGTGTGAGAAAAATGCATTTATGGAGTACACTGTGCTGTGTCCCACAGCCACTCCATCCAGAATTTCTAGTTTAGCACTCAGTAAACACAAATGTGTCTCTGGTACCACAAGGAAATATGTTCTATTAAGTCATATAATTTTTTTACTTAAATGCTACAAAGTAAACATTAACTTGCACTGTCTTTTGCATGGAGCAATCCAAATCAGATTTATAACTTCATGTTACATATATATTCCCACCATTCATACACAGTGTGTTTAAAAAGCCTAGAAGAAAGTAGCAGTACTGGAGTATTTTGTGTCTCTGCTGATTTGTACTACAAAAAAATTCCATGCAATTTTGTGTCTCTATTTACAGCTGAATGTGTTTTGTCAATAAGTATGTGAGAAAAGATTGTGTTTTTGAAAAAGGTGAACAAAAGGACTGTGGACCAAATTCTGAAAAAAAAAGAATTCTCACAACTAGATTAATAGAGAGGGATAGTTAATCACTGGACTTATAGGTTTAGTCACATGACCTCTCCTGCAAGCACAGGAAAATTTTGACTAGCCCAAATAACCCTCTGGTCTGAGTGGAATGAGTCAAGTTTGTGTTTAACAGGGGAATGAATATTTCCAGGGTCAAGTTGTTTTATTTATTGGCTGGTGAGCATTATGATCCCGCAAGCAATCCAATGGAGTATATTTCTGCCAGTCTTCAATGTTTTAACAGTTTAAGTTTAGAAAATCCCAAAGCAGCAAAAGAAAGAGTCCCAAAGAGGCTGCTCCTTAAAAATGTTGGATTTTGAAGTCTTTAACATTCCTGCTTAAGATAGAGTCATTAAAGTTTGTTTCTGCAGATATTTTCCAACTCTGTAGATATGTTCCATGCCCAGTTTAAGTCACTTGATGAATAAAAAGCTGAAAATAATAATGAATTTATGAAAAAGAATGGCACAGCATGTTAACTAAATTAAATTAAGGAAATAAAGTAAGAACCCTGTAACAATTTCAGCTGCTTATATCTGGTCTAGAAATTCAGTTCTTCACTCTTGGTTTTGGTAAGCAGCGTTCCTCACCGATGAGGCTATAAGATGACAATGTCATTCAATAACTCTCACACCCTTTCCTGCTATTTGTCCAGTGCAGGAAACTAAGGGTTTTCTTGTCGTGTGGACAGGGAGGAAATATCCAGCAACCAAATACTGACCCTTGCATGCAAACAGGTCCATATCCTCTTCCCGCCTGACAACTTCCTTCCTGCCTGCTAGGAACAAATCTACTTTTCATTTTTCCGGAGTTCTTTATACAGGCCACTCAGAAAGCCCTTGGGTAGGGACAAATATTTTATTAATGTAAACTTCATCTAACAGCTGGATGCTTAGGGCAGCGAGGCCCAAATTCACAGTTGATAGTTGTTTGTTTCTTTTAACTACAGTGCTGCTGCAGCTGAGTCACTAAATGCTTTGTGCCAGGAACTAATATGAAGAGTTTACTGGAATGTCTGACCTTAGCTTAATGGAGATATATTTGCAATTCTGACATTTTGTGAAAGCTAAACTTAGGTAAGATAAATCCTATTCTGTCTTTCCACAGCATCTTTCTGCATTAACAAGAAAGTGGAAGTCTTTCTGGCCGTGAAGAATGGAGGTTTTATCTCCTGTCATGAAGTTACTGACCAACAATCAGCTGACAGTTAAATGCAGAGAACCAGTTTCATAGGGCTGTATTTTTTTTTCTTTATGGGATTACCAAAGTTATTGATTCTTTGAGTGAAAACTTGATTTCAGAATGCAAAAGGAAAGCCCAGGCCTTGCTCTGTCTTATTCCCACTCTTCAATTACCTGCGAAATGTCCTGTGGCTCTACACAGGTTTGTCAGTCTGTGTTGTTGGAAAAACCTCAGAAGTCAATAATTAAGTTCTTAAGAAATTCTGCCTCAGTCCCATGACAACTACTTCTAACTCTAAAGATAATTAGTTTACACTTAACCTGTATTAATCTTTTTTCAGATATATCTATATGCCTGAAAATTCTTATTTTTCTTCTGCTTGTTTAAGCTACAAAACGAAAGCATTTTCAGGGTGAATTCAGACTGATATTTGTTAAAGTCTTTTTCAAAAACTGATAGCAAGAAAAAAACAAACAAATATGTGTAAAGGTCAAATTATTAAGTAATGGAATTTTTGTAATTTTTAGAGTGAGACAGTATATACAAAGTGTAATTCATCAACAGTATATTGCTATTAAAAATGTTATATCAAATTGATAAAAAGATATTTAGTTGCCAAAGGCTTTTTATCTGTCATGCCTACAAAAGGAAAACCACTATGGTAATAAAATCTAATAGGTTGCATTATTTTGGTAGAACAGTACAGTACCATTTTTTGGCCCGCAGCTCTGCCCACTCTTTCAGTTGTGTATAATCTTCAATTCCTCTTTAAATTGCTTTCAGCTGTTGACTTTCATCATTGAGGTGGCTGAATTTCAGCATTAAACTCTGGACACTTCCCAGTAGAATGCATTGTGTATAGACGAGATTACTTCTCATCACTATCACTTTATCCCTTATATACCGTAAGAACAGTTAATATTTATGTTGGGGTTGTGCCTGGAAGAATCAGTCAGATGAAGGCAACTGAATAATATAGACAGTAAAATAATATAGATAGTAAGTACACAGCTGTTATACAAAGTGCAGCTCAAATAACATTCAGAAATCTGTTGGTTTCATGATATCTTTATGCACTTTCTGATACTGAAAAAAACAGAATTAACATGTATTTTGCTGTTTATAAAGTAAAACACTACAATGGATAGAGCAGAGATGCAATTACCTTTTCTGTCAAGCTTAAAAGTAAGTTTACTCACAGGCGTCAAAAGGCACCATACTTTGGAATTTAATTGTGCCCAGGAGAAAAATGTGTGATTTTTTAAATTTGTGCTCAAGGAAAAGAGATGAAAGAATAAGCCCCATTTCTTTATTTAGACCTAAAACTTCACCTACAACTTCACTGCATCTGTATGTTAAATAATCTAATTGAGGCAGATAGATGATAGAAGCCTTCTTTAATCTAAATTATGTTGTAATTCTAACAGCGTTATGATGATATTTGAAAACAAAATTGTAAATCATTAAGCCTTATACAAAGATGAATCGAATTTACAAGTGAAAATATTAATAAAACAAAGTGCTGACTTGAAATTAAAAAGAAAATAAATAAATAAATAATAATAAAAACTAAAATTCTCTTTGTAGCTTCCCTACGACTGATGATTAGAGAGGCACTTTTTCTTTCTGACACTGTTATTGTCTTCGGCTTTAATATGCTTCTCACTGGCATGTGCTTCAAGCTAGGAGAGCGCATTTACAGAGGTTTACTGTCTTTCTATTTGATCCAGCAGCAGTTATCATAATTCTACCCTTATTTACATGCTGTCTGTGCATTTTGAAAAACTAATTTCTTAAGTCAGACTCATTGTTTCATCTTAAACAATTTTTTCTTTCTGGCCTTCACACCGTGCTTGTCTCGTGTCAATAGAGAACATTGATATTAAACATTTTGCTTACTCTGGTTACCTCACTAATTTTAATATATCTGCAGGCTGCTATATTATATTACATTATATTGGGCTAAAAATTTTCTTTTTTTTTTAAAGACTTTCATGCTTCAACATCTCTCTCCATCTACCCACTGCAGATGCTCAGGATTGTTACTGTACTTCTGCAGTTCTTTCCCAAGGACCTGTTTTCCTTGATACAAATTTAAGAAATTGGCCACGTGATATAGACAGTCTGATTAGAACCTGAAAATAAATTTTCTAAAGAAGTTGTTTCTCTAGATAATAGTAGAAGAAACTTAAACTGAATAGAATTATTTCTCTTTTCCTCATCTTTGTTAGTCAGTCATCTTCAGCTGGATATCTTTCCTGGGTATGTAAAGTGCTATAACAACCAGCTATAAGAAATGTCAAGGCTTATAAATATAATAATAACTTCAGATCACTTAAAAAAAATTTATTATTTAGTGGTGAACATAGCTATTTATATGGTTCTAGAACTTTATTTTGCTCCATATTATTCCAGAGTGTCAGTGATCGAGCATGTCAGTCATTGAACTTCCCATTCTCCTCTTCTATTTTCTTGTTAAAAAACTAAACTAAAAAATACAGATTTGAAATCCAGGCTGTTAAATTGCATCAGTTCTGTAGTTTATATTTAGGCTGAGACTATCAAGACAGACAGATCTGTATTAATATAAAAAGAAGTCTCTCTCAAACTGACTGAGATATCAATCATGAACATTTATATGTAAGAAAAGCATGCCCATTTCTGCCCTCAACATAAGTAAAAGATTAATTTCTTTTACTAGATATGTTAATCTAATTTTTTTTTTTTAAATCCCACTTTTTAGGGAAAAGGGCAGTGGAAACAAAACTGTTTCTAATATTAAAATATGTACACTGTACATGGATATATAAAACTGACTGGAGTTTTTGTATATAATATTTGTGCAACAATCTGGAACTTTTCTTTCCTAAAAATATCAAGCCTGTTGTGTCTATAATAAGCTTCTCCTCTACACCTAACAACTTGCACTAGCAGTGAATGAGAGGCACCAAATGATTCACACAGCAGAATTTTCCAGAAATGTTCAAAAATAATACCAAAGAATAAAATAAATAATATTTTGTGAGATTCTCATTGGCACACAGATGCATTTCAATGATAAATATAATTTTTTTAAATTTAGCTAACTGAAACCTGGTGAATATGAATTTCTGTATTTATTTGGTTCCTAATGATCTTGAACTGAAAGAAATGGAGTTTTGAATTGCAGTGATAAAAAATTGATTTCTGGCGCATGGGCAAAATTGTTTATTTTCATGGGTGACATAATTAGACTCAACACCCAAAACCAAGGAGAATACATTTCAATACATTATCTGTACTGCTTAGGTCATGCAGTCAATCATAAAAATTAACTGAAAGAAAACATTCCTCTGCTAAATCAAAGGAAGTACCATTAAAATGACATAGTAGCAGACGAGAGCTTGGAGTCTTTCCATACTAATGTCTGATTATGTGGAACAATGTCAAGAACTCAATGGAGTACTTGCCCAACTCGTACTTCTGGCCAATTTTCTACTCTCAAAAATATCTAAATGTAAATGAAAAAAATCATATTTAAGGAAATCCAGCACTTTATAGGATCTAGTCTCTTATTCATTGTAGAGTTTAAGGAGCTTTTAGAGAACATCAGAGATGACAGAAAATTCCATATGGTCATTACTGATAGAGTGTTATATGGCGGTGCAATACATCAAACTCCTAGAAAAGAACAGCAGACCTATAGGTTACATCAGAAATGGTTCAGGGGTGAAGGCCTGCCGCTGATAGCTGTGTAGAAAATGGTGCTGGCACCATACTGTTTCTTTCTAGCTGTGGAAGCTGGAATTGAAACATACACAGACTCTCTGTCTTTTTGTTTAACCATCGTGTTAATTCCAGCTCAACAGCTATCACAGCTTTGAGGTATGACTTTCATCTGGTTGGTCTCTTATCAGAACTAGTTTTGCACAAAGATCACTGTTGTTTACTTGTACTTTCTGGTAGTGAGAAGAGATGGTTTGGGATCTCAAACAATATAATAAGCTTCACTACTGTGGCATGGACCACCTTTCTATGAACTATTATCAGATATGTAGAAGAGAAGTTACAGAAGCCATGAAGGTGACGCAATCATTCATCCATCTATGCTGTTCCTGCTAATCAGTTGGTATAAACACAGTGGAATCTGATCAGCATAGAGAAACTCTGCACATTCATCTGCCGCTTCATTCCTGCGTGTTGGGATACCTTATTCAAAAGGTAGACTCTGGAAGGAATCTTGCCCACTAAATATATATATATATTTTTTAAGAAAATGTCTCCAACTGCCTAACAAGCCTGATGCTAATGATTAATGACTGACTACTATACTACCTGCTATCAAGACAAGTATGGGTAACCTGCACTGCCATTACAAAAATCCACAAAGGTAAATCCTGTGTTTTTAACCATGTAAATGAGCATGGCTGTTTGTAATTGTTTTAGACAGGGTAGAATGCAGTTGGAAATAAAATTACCTATGTCTGCTCACCCTTCGCATCACCATCTTTCTGAAGAGGTTTGCGAATCATTAGGGGGATTCTTCACAAGAATCATGCTTTCAGGCATGAGATTTATTACCCAGTAGGAGTCTTCTATATGCAAAGAATTCTTTCAACTACCCTCCCTCCCAAGGACATCTAATGAAGTAATGACCATTTTAACCTGCTAAAAGCATTTCAAAAGAATGAAAGAGAAAAGATGTGTCAGTGGGAAATGGGTGAAGTAATGTCCCTGTAGCTTTTAGAAGGGTAATGTTTGACAGATGCTTATCCCAAAAAAAGAAGTGATGTTTGTGCCTTTTTTTTTTTTGATAACTTGTGTCACCCAGGGAGATTTGAATGAATCTGGTATCTTGTATTCAAAACGTTAATTTATCCTCACCATGCAGTCTGTCTAAGCAACTTACTCCCACAGTTTGTCAATACCTTTAATATATCAAAAAGTAAGAAAAAAAGAATATTAGCTCAATATGTCAGAGATTTCCAGGAAAAGCTTGAAAAATCAATAGTGTAAAAGCACTACTAATTTGCTTTAAAAGGTGTACTACTTCTTTAGTGCCTGCCGTGGTTTAGGAATGGTACTCCCCAATTTAGTGTTCCTATTGAAACTTCAAACCACACAGCAGCTCGCTCATTACCTGCCTCCCTCTCCCCTCTCCCTAGCCTTTACCTTTCTCCTCGAGAATCCAGAGGGCATGAAAGGTAAAGGTGATGGGTTGAGATAAGAACAATTGACTGGAAATAGTGATAAAAAAACCAACAGCAGCAATATTAATGACAGAGGGTACAAGACAATAAACACTTGCTCATCCTGGAAACCCCCAACAACAGACAATACTGGACCACTCCCTCCACCACGCTCCCCTCGCTGCTCCCTCCAGCTCCGAAGCAGTATTACCCAAACACTCTCATCAGCTTGGAACTGGTGCCACTCTTACTCACCAGCAGAAACCCTTCTCCACAGAAGAGACTCTCTCCCTGCCACCCCTGGCAATGACATGAGGTGCTAAAGAGTAACCTCGGGTCCTGGCCATGCCCCACCCTGGCTACTGCAAAAATTAACCCTGTCCTGGACAGAACCAGGACAGAGGCTCTCTGACGAGAAAAACATCGGTAGGATTTGTTCGTCTGAGAGGTCTTACTGTTACATCAAGTCACTTACCTTTGAGCATGATAGGAGACATCATTTGCTAACTTGTTAAGCCTAGGCACCTAAAATAACTACTGCTGGAAACTGAGTTTCCAAGAGGACCTGGAGTGGTCACTGGGACCACAGAAATTCAAGCTTTAGAAATCAACTGCACAGATCATTTCTTCTGAGTCTTCTGAGAGTGCATTGACGCATAGTTTTTCAAAAGACACAGAGAACTGAGTTCTTTGAAACTTATTTTTGTGTGATCACTGTTTATTCTTTCTCAATTAAAGTAATTACTTGTTGGCATACCTGGGCACAAATCCATAATAACAGAAACTGACTCAAATGGGCAATGAAATAAATCACTGTCCTAAGTAAAAAGTTGGTATTCAGCATTTCAGTTTCAAGAACAAATAAATAATCTCTTTTATGTCTAAAACTGTATACAAATTCATGGGAAATAAAATTTTTACATGTTAAAATATTGCAGAATGCTATTTATAATTCTTTTTAGGTTTAAATATAGCATTTTTTTTCAAGTAAACATTTCATAATAACCTTTCATGCATACACTACAGTACATCTCATAGTTGGACTAACATAATGGAGTGTTATGAGCTATTAAATTAATGAGTCATGTACTGAAGAAGAAGTACATCAAAGCCTAACACGCTTTCTGATATGCAAGCATGCATTACTGTGTTACTTTAGGTGCTCTGGCACATGCAAGGACAAAATCTGCACTAACAATCTTTACGCGTAACATACCTGTCTCTGGGCATGGAGGGACTGACAACTACATCACTAGAATTTCTGGTTCAGGCTCAAAGTTGATATAAATGATAAAGAAATTTAATCCCCAGGGAGTTTTTCTAAATGGTTTAATGACAATAGAAGTTATTCTAGCTTTCATGATTAAATGACAAGAGGGGTGGAGTTGTAAAAGGAGAAGAAACTAGCAGACATATGTAAAGCAAAGGACTCAAATAATTTATGTGTCTTGATCTTTATTTTATTGCACACATATCCTTCTGGATTCTTGACATCCAGACTATGCTAGTTATCATTCACTCCCATTGATTTATTGATGAGCTAATTACAGCACCACTTTAATTTTCTCTGTATATGGCCAGAGATGCATAACTTTGTAACATACGAAACCCATGTCTAATCCTCAATTTTTTTCATTGAAACGGCAACAAGAGTCTCGATTCTTACTGATGAGTTTGTTTTCACTATGGTTATGAGATAATTTGAGCCAAGTATGTGCAGGTTTGTGATTATGCATAATAGTACATTCACATCCAAATTGATTTGAAATAATCAGTGACTGGATAAATAGATGTTGGATAAAAGAAGAACTAAACAGACCTTACAGAACTGAACATTTCTAGAAATTGTGATCTGCCACATACATGGTGCATTTTAAAAATATTCATCTCTGCATTTCTAATTCCTATATTTTCCTAGTGCTAATATATGCTATGGCAAACTTGTATAATGCAAAGATAAAAAAAAAAAGAAGAAAAAATATTCAAATGCTGAAAAGTCTATAAGCCATTTAATCACAGCTCAGTTGTTCATCTATAAGGCATCACTATTGAGCAGGGTGATGAAGGAAGGATTAATGTGTTAAGGCATATTATTGGGAGTCTGAAGATCTGGCTTCTCTTCTTATTTCTTCAGAAGATTTTATACTCAATCTTCAACATAACATTTTGGCATTGAATCAAAGCCAAAAATAGTGACAATCTTTATTTCTTGGTGTAAGAAGTTTTGTTATAATGGAGGTGGATAATTTGATGAAACTGTACCAAGAAGCTGTTTTGCATTTGTTGTGATGTGCTTTAATAACCCCAGATGTCAGAAAGTATAGACGTGATGTCTTTGTTACTTTTGTTTTGTTTCTCATTTTATCATCTGCTAAAGGACATAATACATTTTAAAAAAGGCTTTGAAGGAACACAGTGAAAATACATGTAGAAAAAATACTAATACTGATTCTCAGCATATTTCTGATAACCAAACCATTTTTTAGATACACAAGAGTATTTACCATTCCAATATTTTAATCTTATGAAAGAAGTTTGACAAAGAAAAAGTACTGATATTTTATTTTGTTTTCAGTTTTTGGTAGAAATACCATGATGCAATATACTTCATAAATACTTAATATCAAATAGATACTTGAAACCTGTTAACAATATGTTTGCTTTCGTCCTCTATCTTTCCACATGTATAGGAAATAATATGATAATCATTCATGGAGCAGAAGAAAGTGGATAATGTCCATAATCTTTCCAGTTTTTATATTTTGAAAATTTTCATATTAAGAAGATATATAAAGTGGCTACAAAACTCTTTTCAGTTCTCTAGAACATGAATTGCAGAACTCTCTACTTCTGTGTTGGTCCTAAAAGAATTCAGGGATAAAAAAAATTACAAATACAAATATTAACATCAACCCTCTCATAAGGTCTCATACACAGTTGCATTTGTAAAACAAAAGAAAGGAAAAAAACTATATAAAAAGGATGAATTCATAACTTTTAATTTTTTTTTAAAAAAATTCAAAACAAAAAATGGAACATATTTCACTTAAGATTAAATACATTGGTTTAGTATGTCATCAAAGCCAAATTCTCTCCTGAAAAATCAAAGCAAAAATGAAGTTTGTAATGACAAAAACGGCTGAAGAAGCTGTTCATGTACATTTAAGGCATGGCATTTTCAAAACATCTTTATTGCAGTTAGGAAAACATTTACTTGAGCGAGGACAATCAACAGTAGGCCAGGATTAAACGCATCAAAAGTTCCATTTTTATTATCTGCCTCCATTTTACCTTTAAATATATTTTTGAGAATCTAGTTTTCCACCCAGATAAATTAGACTGAAGTAATTACAATTTTCCTGTCTTCTGTGAGAAGTCAACAACTGAAATATACTCTTAAATATATGAAATTAATACTGTGAAGGGTATGCATGGATGCTTTTGACTTGCTGCATAAAACTGTCTTGCACATGGGTTTTTCATGCATATAACTGCAGTGTAAAAGATGACATTATGAGAAACCTTCTGACAAATTGATTAATAATCTTGAGCTGCTGAAGTTCAGCTGAGTGAGCAATTAAACATTCCAAACAGCAATGAACCTTCAGAGATAATTTATGATAATTTTATGCACAAGAGCTCAGTGGCTTTTTAATTTGATAGAATGTTAGTAGCATAGATTTCTAACAAGGGAGTCTCAGTGCTCCATACATCACTGAGATTACTTAAACATTTCAAATGTGGTTGATGAATGAAGTTTCCTGAGATGTGAGAAGATACAGAAAGTGTCAGAAGGTTGAGATTATTCATCATATCAATTATTGAAAGTGGATGCATTGACATCATACTCCCAGCTCATATTTTATGGCCATTATAAAGACAGAACAGAAATAACAGACTTGGTGAACTGCAGATCTGCCAGGATATCCAAATTCTTCCCTCTTTTATTTCAGGATTTTGCTGTTACCACACAATATTAGCATTTCCAGGTGTTTCTTCCAAAGTCATTCATAATATATAGCAGGAAAACAAGATCCTTTGAATACGATCAACCACAACCTGGAACATGACAAATGGTATGATTCTCAGGGCTTTTCTCTGCAGCACCAGGAACTGGGTTCAATGATTCTTGTGGGTCCCTTCCAGCTCAGGACATTCTATGAAAAACATCCCACACAGATCAAGAGAGAAAAAGGAGGTTAGATAAGCTAACATGCATCTACAATTAGTTCGGCAGAAATACAAATACTGTGTTATTTTCTGCTAAGGGAGAGCAGGCTGTCCTTCATTCTTCCACATATTTTTTTGTCTTTTTATTGCTTTAAAAAAAGCTACATTCAAACAGTCAAATATTTTTAATTCCTACAATATTTCGCATTCGTTCTTTTATTTCTTGTTTTGGCAAGTAAAATATAATGTTTTAATCTTGTGTTTCTGACATACTTATGACAGTTGGAAACACAGTAATCTAAACTAAAGTAAATAATGTAAAGGGGCTCTTTTTATTGTAAGAACAAAGATAAAGTCTCTGCTTTGAACAGAACACTGAAGCACTCAGATACCACATGTTTAAGAGAACAGACAGTTGGTGAGTTATTTGTTTTTAACAGTACTATAATGATCCTGACAATAAATCATCATTTCACATATCCAAACAGTTATCCTTTCATTCAAGCAAAGAAAAGAATGCTGGAAAATAAAAGCTAGAAGAGGCAAAAAAGCATTTAAAGAAGGACAGCAGGCTGTTACTTAAACTCCTTCATGTGAAAGGTCATTTGTATAAAGCAATATTAGTCAACACACACCACAAAGCACAAGGAACAATGCAGACAGTTTGGAGAGTGATAGGTGGGAGAGTGGGAGTGTTTGGATAGACCTTGTAGCTTCAAATCCGACTTCAGACTAGAGCTATTAGTCTTAAACTAATGAAGTGTTGTCTGACCCTTTGTGTGTCTTGAACAGTATTGTTTCAAGGGCTGACTCCACTACGGCTCAGAAGGCAGTATTATCAACATAATTGAAAATCTCCCATCTTTAATGGAGGTAGTCAACATCAGCAGAAGAATCATAGAAATTGATAAAGAAGTTATGTTCCATAGACGTTATGGTAAATTTCTGAAACTCTCACTAGAGCATTACTGAAAAAATGCAACAAAGCTGGCAAGCAGCTGCTACGTCTACCTAAAGACAAGTAGGACTGAATTTGTGGCATTGAGGTTATCTTCCTTGGAAAGTTTCTTTCAGCTGAGTCAAGAGTTTGTTCCACTCACATCTAAACAAAGAAAGTCCTTTTCTCAACAGAATATCAAAATAACTCCAAAGACTGATCATGGAGGAAAATTCCCTAGAGAGGAAAGTGAAGAACTCCAAATTGTGTGAGCAAAAATAAATTGTTATAAAAACACATAATGTAGAAAATTTGATCCAATGAAAAGGTTAAAAAGTGGGTGGATATTTTTCACCTACAGTATGGACTGAAACAGTTCCCAAAAACAAAATGTTGGTATGAGTGGAATGATAGTGCTACCAAAAAATTAGATATTAAAAAGAAAACAAAAACATTCTAAATATCATGTGAACTTATTCCTGGGATAAGGTATCTGGAAGAAAGCTGCTGAGAAATTTCCATTAGTCTTTTATCAAAAAGTTACTCACACAACTTTCATAAATTGCAAGAATATAGAATCACTGACTATGCTGAGTGGAAGGCGCCCACAAGGATCATCAAAGTCCAACTCCCATTCCTGAGCAGGGAGCTCCCAAGAACCACACCATGTACCTGAGAGCATTGGGCAAATGCTTCTTGAACTCTGTCAGGCAGGTGTACCACAGGTGTAGTTCATGTCCTCTTCAGTCCCACACTTATAAATCGCCGTGACAATGCCTTCTGCAATGCAAAATAGCTTTTTTTTTTTTTTTTTTTGGGTGTATGGAGAAAGAAGGCTTAAAATCTTTTCTCTTCAAAATTAATTAAAACACAGTTATTAACAAAACGATAGGAGCAGTGCAATTCTCATCTGAAAATGTGTGCTGCCATTAAGAAAATAAATAAAATCTCTGGAGAAAAGTTAGACCTGCTTCCAGTGTGTCAATGCAACCCTACTCATAAAGATTTTTTTTTTATGTTTTTGTAATGTGCCAATCAATGCTCAAAATTGGAACTATTTGTTTTTATTCTTGAAGAGAGATATGCAAAACAATTCTGAAGTCGTATTTAACAAATATAGGGTAATGAAAATGAAATATTAATAATACAATCAACTGTACTATATGAAAATAACTGCATACCTTAGATTTGTACCTATAATACTCTTTTAATGGTAATATTATTGTATGCAGCTTTTGGCAACTACGCTTGTTATTTTTCAGGCAAAGCTGGCAACAACTCAAAGGCATGGAAATATTGGGCAAACTCCAGCAGCCATTTCTTAAGCAAGATGTCTATTTAAATGAAAGATTTAACCTACCTTTTAATAGGATAAAAATGGATTATGACTAGAGTGTTTTAAATTTATTGCAAAATAGGATGGTCTTCTTGCTTGCACGATTTAATTTTTTGATTTCCCATTCATTGTTGAGGCTGCAACAAGCATCAGTTATTATATGGTGGCTCAGTTCCAACATAAATCATTTAACCTCCTCCTCTTTATTGATTTATATTAGCATTTCTAGATGGCACTCATTGTCCCTATAGTGCATGAGATCTCACATTAATTAAGTTCAAATTAAAATAAACAATGAAATGTTGAAATATCCTGCAAGATTTCTTGCCTAATGCCTACATTCAGTTTAGACCTTACATCATTGCCATTCTAGAAATTCTAACTAGACAAACCAAATTAAACCAAACAAATAAACAGCAAAAAAAAAAAGAAGAGAAGGGCAGGCATGTACTCAGTCTTGAAATTAATATTGAATAGGTTTCTCAAATTATAGTGCCAATATTGTATCAGATGTCAGTCTATTTTCTGCAGTAGTATTATATGTAACCCTATATATCTCAGTGGTATCTTTCTTATAAGAATATTTTAATCATAACTGGAGAACATTACATTGTGTTTTGCCACCTCCAAGAACTCCAACGTTCTTGGATGTATGGTAAATTACTGGTTTTTTTTCCCACTTAGAAGACAAATTTATATCTTACTTATAGTATATTCATGATTTAACCCCACAGCTGTATTTAAGTCTAAATGGTAAGCATTCTGAACGGTAGCATAGGACTGTTATGAGAACTTTTTTTCCAATCCAACAATGGCAATCTTCAATCTTTCTTAACAACTATCAATATATAAATACAATAAATATAAAAATAAAAATACTAAAATATTACAGAAGTATTATAAATATTATTATAAAAATGGTCCTCTAGAGCATTTTTGTAACTCACATGGAACATTCAAAAGTTAATCCAAATTACCTGTCACATCACTGAAGCCTTTCAATGAACAATTTCTTTTAATTTAAACTGGAAACCCCACCTGGATGTATTCTGACAATTTTAAAAAATGTGGGAAGCAGCCACTGTCTGTGCAGCTGTGCAACACAAAACACTCATCTAAAAAAATATATCTGACTCTCTGCCAGTAAATCTAGTCCTTGTGCTAAGTCTGGGCAGAGATGTCTGTCAAGAGACATGCTGAAGCCATTGTTGGAGATAGTAGGTGGGAGAGAGTTCCCATCTAAGCCACAGTGCTGCTATGGCTTGGCCAACTCTTTGCAACCCCACTCTTTTAATGAGTCTCATAACTTTTGCTCCTCCTACAGTCTAACCTTAAATGTGGGTAGATGCTTCTGTCATGGGACATGCAGAAGCCCCTTGTGCAAAAGACGCAATTGGGAGAACTCTCATGGAAGCCCCCACTTTACTTCTTCAATGTTTTCACCCTTCCTATGGGTCTCATACGTCTCTCAGAGAACAATAAAGGCAATTGCTCCTTAGCAGGGAAAAGAGAATTTGGAAACCAAGTATCAGCATGGCAGGCAGAAGCCAAGGCGTCACAAACAAAAGGGCTTAGTCCCGTTAGGAAGTCAGGAAGTCATGCCATGGGCCAGGGTCACAGTCCAGATCCACAGGGAACAAGCACAGGCACTGCAGAGCAGCTCAGTGCAGTCGTAGTACCTGAGCCAAGTGTGAGAGATGGAGCCAAGTGTGAGAGCCTCTACTTACACAGCTGCCAGTGAGGGAGGTGGAGACCCCTCCCGCAGCTTCTTCCAGCTCTTCCTCAAAGGATTGCAAGGTCAACTGGGGTTCCTAGAACAGGTCTCACCCGCCAGAGATATCCTCCGAAAAGGAAGTAGGATAGTTCTCCTAAGTAATCCTAAGCCTTGAAGGAAAATTTTGCTACAGGATATACTGAAGCCCCAGGGGAAACTCTGAGTTGGAAAGATTTCTCATAGCAGCCCTTTCTGAGGTCACAGGCTTTTTCCCTCTCCCTAAGTAAGCCTAGTCTTATCCCTAACCTGGTCTCAGAGGCTTCAAGTAAACTTTTCATTAAGTATTCCTGCTAGCCCTTGAAAAGTAACTATTTAAAAAAAAAACAAAAAACAACTAAATAAAAGACTACAGTGTTCCTTACCTACATTATCTTTTAGTATTGTTTTAAATGAAGCATTATATATATATGGTTTCTGTGGGTCATGTGTGATCTTTATTTCCTGGTAGGTTATGATGTATTTTCATCTTTGTTTTTCCCTAAAATTTATCTGTAGAGTGTTCTTTATGAGATCTCAGTTTTCAGAATATCATAAATTTCCTGCTGTGATTCAGCAGTTTCTTGTAAAGACCATTATATTGATCTAAATATTTTTAACTATTTCTGCACAATTATGAGGTAGTTAGGGTAAAATAGTTGTACAATTTGTTTCTAGTTTGGATTTTGAAACCTCTGTTTATTTTATGTTTACGTGCTTGTCTTTATCATGATGCCTCTTTAATCAGTTATTCTAATTATCCTACCTACATTTGTAAATAATTTCCGACCAGTAAGTTATTCTGACTTCATGTCAGAAAGAGAGGATATATTAAATTTGATTGAAATACATGGAAATTAAACCAAAAACCCAGCATTAGGACCAATTAAAAATTCTCATTTTACTTTGTCACTCTTTTTGCAATCCTGCTAATTGATCCCAAATCATTCTCTTGGACATTTTGTTACTCCATGTGAATGAATTGAATTGTGGTGTCTAATTGCTCTTGGTTTACTAAGTGACAAGGCATTGTTTCAGTGACAAATATTCTGATAGAATAAAACTGTTAACACATTATAAAAATATTTCTCTGAATTTTATTTTTAGTTTCAGCAAACATTAATGCCACTGAAGCTTGATTGCCTCAGTATCTGCAGAAATGAAAACAAAGGAACTGTGAAGATTTCTGAATCCAACTCATTTTAAATCTAGCATGATGAAAGTAGAGACAGCTTTTTGTACTACTGATCAACTCTAAATATTATGATTTTTTTTTTCTTAATAAACTGACACACAGTTACAGATTTACAGCTTCAAGAAACATAGCTTCTATTTTGAAATCCTGGTTAAACACTTTGAACACCTGAGTACTCTTACTCAGACTTATAATTGAACAGACTTCACTTTGAACTCAGGACTACCCCTCTGAGTAGTGTTGCACACATACAAGCACTTGCAAGACTGAACCTTGCATTTGTTGTTCTGAAACAGCTCAATACCTAAGTTTTAACTTTTCCTAAAGGAAAACTTAGTGAAGATTATTAATTTTCAATAAAAATGTTAAGATTGCTTCATTTTCTGCTTGAACAAATTGATCTATTTTATAATACATCTATTCTGGACTTCTGTAAAGCCTTTGACACCATCCTCCACAACATCCTTCTCCCTGAAATGGAGAGACATGGATTCACTGGGTGGACTGTTAGATGGATAAGGAATTGTTTGGATGGCCACATCCAGAGGGTAGTGGTCAATGGATCAGTGTACCGCTGTATATTGGTGACAAGCGGTGTCCCTCAGGGGTCTCTAATGGACCACTGATATTTAATTTCTTCATTAATGACATAGACAAAGCAATCAAGTGCAACCTCAGCAGATTTTCAAATGATGCCAAGCTGACTGGTACCGTTGAGACACCTGAAGGACAGGATGCCATCCAGAGGGACCTGGACAAGCTTGAGGAGCAGGTCAATGGGAATCTCATGAGGTTTAACAAGACCAAGTGCAAGGTGCTGCAGCTGGATTGGGACAATCCCTGGTATCAACACAGGCTGGAGATGAACAGATCAGGGCAGCCCTGCCCGGAGGGACTTGGGGGTGCTGGTGGGTGAGAGGCTGGACATGACCCAGCCATGAGCACTCCCCGCCCAGAGAGCCAAACGTGTCCTGGGCTGCATCCAGAGCAGGGTGGGCAGCAGGGTGAGGGAGGGGATTCTGCCCCTCTGCTCTGCTCTGGTGAGACCCCACCTGCAGTGCTGCATCAGCTCTGGGGTCCCAGAACAGGAAAGACATGGACCTGCTGGAGTGAGTACTGAGGAGGCCACCAAGATGATCAGAGGGATGGAGCACCTCTCCTACAAGGAAAGACTGAGAAAATTTGGATTGTTCAGCCTGGAGAAGAGAAGGCTTTGGGGCGTCCTTATTGTGGCCTTCCAGTACCTGAAGGGACTCTACAAGGAAAATGGACAGGGACTTTTTACAAAAGCACATAGTGACAGGACAAGGGGGAGTGGCTTCAAACTGAAAGAGAGTAGGTTTAGATTAGATGTTAGAAAGAAATTCTTTATCTTGAGGGTGGTAAGGCACTGGATCAGCTTGCCCAGAGAAGTTGTGGATGCTCTGTCCCCGGAAGTGTTCCTGGCCAGGCTGGAAGGAGTTCTGAGAAACCTGGTTTAGTGAAAGGCATCCCTGTCCACAGCAGGAGAGTTACTATTAAGGTCCCTTCAAATCTAGGCCATTCTGTGCTTCTATGATAACATACAAAAAATAAATTTGAAAATTTATTTTTATATTGAATTCAAACAGAAATACAGATAAATACAGAATATACAGTGTATAAAAGTTCTGTAATCACGAAGATTATTGAACAGACTATGACAGAAATCATCAACTTCTTTTGAAAGTCCAGGTGAATTCATGAAACAAAGCATATTATTTCATATTACATATTCCTGATGTAAGGCAGAAGAAAAAAACACAGATATCAGTGACAAAAGTCCTCTTAAGCTCACTTGTTTCAGGATCATGTCCTAAATGGCAAAATTTTAATTAAAAAGGTGAGAGTTCTTTGCTTCATTTGGATGCCTGATGAAGCAGCCAAGAAAAAAAAATAAAAAAATAAAGGCAGCCAGAAAAAAACAAAAGAGATATTTCTCTGTTAGTAAGCAGAAGTGACTTCACAATGGACCTTACAGACATTAAGGATATTTTCCTTCAGTCCCTGCTGTAAGAATCTGAGACACGGACTGATGTCCATAGTTCATAAAGTTAAAAGATATTTAATTACCACATACATACCAGACCTCACTTTCAGAGAATATAGTGATACCAGTAGTATGCACACATACAAAAGTGTATCTGTTTGTAATACACAAATATTTCTCCTTGTGTGTTTCTAACTGCCTGCAGTCAGTTGACATCTTGGTGTGAGGTGCACGAGCTGGGAGTCAGACCCCCAAAAGGTACCTGTTTGAAGGCATACATACAGTGATTACCTTGGCAACAGATGCACACAAAAGTTCTCAGAAGAGAGTTTTTCTCACATATTCATTTTTTCTGCTCAGAGTATTTGTTCGTATCTATATGCATGTTCAGGCTACAGACTTTATCTACCAAACTACAGCTGCAAAGTTTCAACTGTGACGTTTTTTATTCTTTTCTGCTTTCCAGCAGCTTGTGGCGAACATTTGCTGATGAATGGAGAGACTAGTAACTAGCTGGCAGAGCATGCTGCTCCACCAGAAATACATGAACCTCTGCTGAAACTTCATAGATCAACTGCATGACCTTTTGAAGAAGGAAAAAGATTTCTATTAGTAGAGAAGGCATGCTTATACACAATTGCACGTGGAGAACTGCTTAAATCGGAAGCCCCAGACTGAATTTTTCCTAAACATTTTCACTTAACATGTATGCACATGCATGCTTAACATACATAGCCATATTAAAAATTAATTATGAATTAGAATCAAATTAATTTATAATTATTAAGTATTAGCAGCCCTGTTTCACAGGTGCAGAGAATGATCCCAATCTTGTAATATAAATCATGCTTCTTACAATCTCCTTGTTATGGAATCAGTCTCATTTGGAATAAATTTCGCATCTTATAAATTGCTGTCTTATTGCAGCAAAAATTTATTATTCATCTGCAAATATATAAGCAGTCTGTTTAAGCAGTGGATTGTATACCTTATAATGTATAAATATTACTATAATCAGAAATTATTAGATAGAAGGCAATACGCTTCATGAAAAGTCCAACAAAATACAAGTTTGGAAGGTCACTTTTTTCATTTAACCTCTTTATAGCCATCTTCCAAATTAGTCCATGTTAGATTGGTTTGATCTAATTATGCTCATTATCCCATTTTACAAAAATCTAGTTATCTCCTTTCCACAGGTATAGTAATTGGTCTAGGAGCATATCAAAAGGCCATTGCATTTATCTGGTGATCTTTCTGTTGAACTCAGTGAATGAAGGACCATTTTACACGATCCTATTTCTTCTGCTTCCTTCCCCTAGCAGAAATAATACCTTGAGACATCACTGGACTTTTCAGTTTTGGAAGAGTCTTACATTCATATTTCAGAACCACAATAAGCAGCCTCTTTGTGTGCCTTCACCACTTCACTGCTGATTCTGGTAATTGATGGTGCTAGTAGACCTCACCCCATGGGGGACATTAAAACATATCTCTCACCAACCCTTAGATAAAACCACTGAGGGTGTAAAGCAGGACCTGCTGTATTTGTGGAAAGGTTCCTTCATTTTGGTTAGCTTTTGCATAGGTTTTCTCCTGCAGTTCTTAGTGACCCATTGCATTAACCAGGATACAATTTTTTTTCTGTCAGTGCAGGGGAAAATATAGAAAAAGGAATACTACCTTCCTTATGAGTGAGCATTATTGTAATGAAAAATACCAGAAATGCAAAACTGTTTTCAAAGTACTCGAGCCTGAAATAACAAGTATTTGATAAGGCTGTTCTGCAACTATTCAATTTGTTTTGAATTCTTAGTTCTCTCCCTGTCTCCTTCTGTATCATTTTTTTTTAAGTATTCATCACTAAATTGTAAACCTGGCCTTGATAGTGTTTCTGCTCTGTTTTATTTTCCAGCACAATAACTATGCTACTGCACAGTAAGGCTAAATGTGACAGATAGGTAATAATTTGTCAGTGTTTCAAGCAGAATTCAGGGACAATTGTGATTTGGGCTTCCAACTTTAAAATGTGATGTATAATTGACATTTTGATACTTCGAGGCCATGGTGTATTCTCACACTTCCATGAAAAAAAACCCAACTTGCTGACACAATCAGGAAACAGATGGTGACAAAGATCTTGCATTTAATATGCCAATCATTATGCTTTACTTGCATATTATCATCTCATTCATGAGGCCACTATATGAAGGAATTTTGCTATGCCTCTGCAAATCAATCAAAAAGACTTTTAGGATTTTTTTTTTTAAATATAATTTAGGTCTTTCTTATCCTATGTTTCATTATATTTGGGGTGAAGTGTTTATGCAAATTTACTACACATGAAAAAATGCTTTGACAATACTGAGGCTAGAATAGATGTCAGCAATGAAACATTCACTATAGATAGCTTCAACAGAGAGACCAAGAAATGACTTGGCAACTGAAGTATCTGCATTTTCCATACTTTGCTGCGGTCCTTAATCCAAAGGTAGTGACACAGTAAGACAGTATGAAGGATGATGTCAAGTAGGAGGATGGATTTGGTAATGTGGCCTCATATCTACTAAGACCTGGACTTCAGTCAAAATTTCTGCTCAAGAAAACCACAGATGGCAGATTACCAATATATTTCAGTTAGTGTTAGCACTGGATTTGAAATCACTGATTATTTGAGCCAAGCAAACCTCTTCTCCAGCTCTGAAAATAGGCACTTTCCTTGTGAGTGTCTGACACAGAGTCCCATCATACAGGAGTGAGTTCATCCACTCACAAACTGAGCAAGGACCCTCCTTGGACAGCCTGATGTCCTCGGAAGATGTTTTAGCCCATTATTGCAAGTGGTGAGCAAAGGCTGGTCCTTTCATCTTATTTCTATTCTGAAATGTCCAGAGAAAGCTTCTTTCTTCATAAGTGCCAAACACACACGTTTAGAGAGAGTGGGGATAAAGTTGTCACCATTTTTTTTCTGTCTCACTCCTACTGTCTATTTGTAGGTTCCCCAGCTTCTAAAATGTACGTCTTTCCATTTAAAGAAGTAAAATATATTTCTGGTTCTTTGTGAAAGGATCAACGCTAGCAAGAGGACACAGCATGTAGCTTGACTGCACACAAGTGCCTCGTTACTTGGTATAGAACATGCATCTGACCTGGTTATAGTTAGGTAATTATTTGAAAACATATATTTCTCCTGAAAGTGTTCCCTTCCTAGAAGTTTTCAGAAAAACATGTGGATTTGGCACTTGGGGATATGGCTTAGTGGTGAACACGGTGGTGCTGGGTTAATGATTGGACTCCACGATCTTATAGGTCTTTTCCAACCTTAGTGATTTTAACAATCTATGAAGTGAATGGAAATATACCCTGACTTTCAGCTTATAAGATGTAGGGAGAAGAGGGAGGATGATTTTGTGATGAAAATTAGAAAACAAGATATTTCTGGTGGAGGAAAAGGAATTTTACCCTCTTGTTTACCACAATCCTAAGCCATTCCAGGCACAGTACACTTCAGTAGCTATTTCCATGAGACAAGTCTCATAGAGGCAAGGTGTTCTTAGGTGCATGAAAGGTGAGACTGTTTCTTTCAAATGTGTCACAACACAGAGCTCATGGTAGCCTTTCAGCATATGACTTTCCTTCTCCCTCTAATTTCCCTTTCCTAAACTTCAGCATTTCAGACTACTTGCAATGCACTCTGTTAGAGCAGATCTTCACTGACTCATAACTGGGTGTTCTGTCATCCCTATTTTGTCCTATTCATCTCATTTTATGTCATTCTTCATTTAGCTTGTCTAAGCAGGCATGTGGTTTACAAAACCAGAAATCCTCAAAGTTGCAATTCTGTTCTCCTTTTAAATTGGTTAAGAAAAAACAACAAACCCATCACCCCACCAAGCCCAACACAGCATTGTGTAACAGTTGAGCTGTTCTTAAAGAAAGCATCAGATTTATTAGTTGCTTTATTACTTATCAAAGATAGTGGCTTACACACCTTGCATTATCTAGACACCAGTCTCTTGGCATGTCAAAAGTCAAGGTTACATCAGCTCTTGACTTTATTCAGGCTCTATGATGTACAACATCACTGTAGCAGAGCACTTCCTCTTTGTTCTGAGGGAGCTTGATTCATAATAAGCCCATCTAGAGTGTACTCGGGTTGTGATAGAGCTTTACACACAGCCTCTTATTTTAGAGAAACAGGTGTTGGCTTTGATTAGAGAAAAATTACATCATTCAAGGGAAAGGAAGGAAAAAAAAGCAAAGGGAAAGGAAAGCAAAAATAGAAGAAAGTCGCAACCAGACACAAATACATTTGCACATATAAAGCTGTTCTAATGAAAGCCAAATTGATTTGACATTCAGTGGCAGTTTGGAGCCAAAAAAAGCAAAGCAGCCTACAAAAGGCCCAGCTCATTGTTTATGGCGTGTCATACTTCATCATCTGTGAGACCAATAACAGCAATGGGAAGACCTTTAAAAGCAGGGAGTTTGCACAGAATGGCTGTGTGGATACCACTGATGTCAGATGCAGTAGAATGATTGTGAGCTATTTCCTGAATTGAAATCATGTTTGTCAGATGAAGTAGATGCTCTCTACAGATTATACATTTGAGAATAGTATTTAATACATTGTTAGAATTCTTGGTTGATTTCTCCTAGACAGTCACAGCCACAATATTTATCCTATGATGTGTACTGATCATCAAACTGCCCTGAAGAAAAAAAACACAGAAGAGAAAAAAATTACCTAACATGCAAATGCAGCTTCCAGTACACAAAAATTAATCTCTTTATGAAAAACAACTTTGCACAAAATCATGTAAATTAATGTAGACACCCTTTCATCATCCTTATTTTCATAGATTACTTTGCAAATATTTTTACAAACAAAATTTTTTACATTTTCATTAAAATAGCGGACCCCTGTTACAAGCAGCCTCTGGTATATATTTCGTCCATCTCTGTTTTCAGTTAGAACACCTGGTGAGGAGTGACATGTTTATCAAATGTTGGTGAATGCCAACATGAATTAAATAAGCCTTCAAAAAAAATGTGAGATACTATAGAGTTGTACAGGAAAGGATATGTGTGGAAAGCAGTCTCTCTCTTTCTGCCTTCTAGCTATGATCTCAATCTAGATATCACAATATTGATATTAAATTCTGATACTAATGTTTCTGTTTAGATTTCACTAGCAAATCTGTTTCTTTTTGGGCAAAAAATTCAGAAATTTCAGCCTCCTGAGTCTCAACTCTCTAATGACTCACTGAAGTACAAATAGACAGTGATCTCAAATTAGCAAGTCATTAATCACATTTCACATATAGTATTTAGTGTGGCTTCATAACTCAAGCACTATCAGGGTTACCAAATTTATAATGGATGGCACAAATGTAGACAAAAATATTAAGAGAGACAAGATACATGTGGGTAGACTCTAACAGAATAAATGAAAGATTTTCTTTCATTCACATTGACAACAAAAATCAGTTTAACCTTTTGTGTGTGTGTGTGTGTGCGTGTGTGTGCGTGTGTGTGTGCGTGTGTGTGCGTGTGTGTGAACCTTCCATCCTGTTTTCTGTAAATGACAGGGTCTGTGAGTTTATTAGCATGACCACCCACCACAATAAATAGACCAATAGGTCAAAATGTTTAAATATTTGCCAAAAACCAACATTATGTCTATATTAATAAGTATTGTACTCTGTGACATATGAAGACAGTGTACATTGGTTATCAATTATGTATGCAGATATAATTCCTGCTGTGTTAGCTTCACATTGTAAATCATGTTATTTAGTTTCTTTTGTCATATTTGGGAGAATTATAAGATGCATTGGAATAAATTATAAATTTCAAAATTCACTCTGGGATAGCACCTAGAGATTCAAGGCTGTATCTGTTCTACCACAGTAGACTTCCGTTTGCAGGCGAAGTGGGGCTGCTCTGTGTCAAACACTCACAGTTTTACTAGTCATTCTGAAGTCCTCCACTGATGGCAATTAATTCTAATAAACTGCACACTATAATGCAGACAGCATAAGAAGCCCTTCGATGAGTGGATTTCACTTTTTTTCAGGCTGTAAGTGTTCTCATGGATAATTATGCTGTGGAAAAAGTAAGCAGGAAATCAGTTAGTGAAGACTGAAGAAATTCATTGCTACCAAATTTTGTTAAAACATTCAAAATGTTACCTTTTAGGATTCAGTGTCAGAATTATAACACCACAGAAGTGAATTTACATTTTCCTTAGAGCTATTGTTTCACACTGTCTGAAGATTCAGGCTATGTCTTTCACTGCTGAGAAATGATGTATTTTATATCGAGCAATGTAAACTTTTATAAATTAGTGAAAACAAGGAAAAGACAAACTTCACTTTAATGTTGCTAGTCAAGGTAAATCTCAGGCCCACATCTGCCATTATATTGATAAAATGTAAGGAGAAATCACATAATATTAACATGGAAAGCTAGCATTTCCAAGACATCATTGTACTAATTACCTGCTGTTCAGATTGGAATATTCTCTCTACAGTTCTACACTCAAAAAATCTGAAAGTACCTTGCATTTTATTTTTGTATTTCCTTCCATGTCTGTGAAAAGTATTAGTTTTTATTTGAAATATTTGTGAAAAAGAAAGAACCAAATTAAATAGGCTTGATGTATAAACTTACACATGATACAAAAAGGAAATATATTAAGAAAAAAATTTTCTTGGTACAAATTACAATAAATAGTTTATATCAGTTACAGACAAGATTTTTTTTTCCCACTCAGTCACTCTCTCCTTTCTCTGCAATATCAAGACCAAATAGTGTTTGTGGAAAACATTTATAAGTTATCTTAGAGTGAGGAAGAATGAATATGTTAAATTTCCAGTTTGGTTATGGAAAATTTATGTGACAAAAAAGTAACATTGACAAAATAGTTTTCATGTTGATTTTTCCTACCAGACAATTGGTGTAATTAAGCTGGAAAACTGTTCTCAAATAGTAGTTTAAGAACTGCTTAGTTCATCAAGGACAACTGATTTGGATGTGTAATTACCACGTATGAAACAGCTGTTTCATCTAGCAAAAAGATGAGAAAGTCACTAAAAGCTAAAGACAGACTAAGAAATAACAATTTTAGTTTTATATTGCTTTTCTGACACTGAGGGTGATTAACTCCTGGAATAAATTAACTCAGCAAGTGGTAAATTCTCCACTGCTTGTATTATCTGCAAGAGAACTGGTTTTTTTCCCCTGAAAGAACTGTTTGACTAATCCAAAGCTGATACAAAATTTGTTGACTGAGATAAAGATGGGGGATCTTCCCTTCTCTGATAACTTATATGAAGTGTGTAACTTTGCATGGCACTTCCTTGCCAGTAGGGTTTGGATAGTTTAGATAGATGGTTCCTCAGTGTGTCTGACACAAGTTACTTGGCTCAGGGGAAAAGATATTAGATAAAATTTTGTGGTTGTGTTTTATGTAGTTCTAATAGTCTGAATAACCTAGGGATTTCTTTAGTCTTAAAGTTTCTATTAGCATCTCCAGGACATACAAGTTGTCGAGGTTTGACCCTGGCCAAATATCAGGGACCTACGACGTCTGATCTGCTCTGCAAAACCATCACACAAGTACACACAAAAAACAGAACAAAATCCAGAGTGAAAACATTCCCCAACTGGGAACACCAAAAGTGGTTATTTAGATTTTTAGCCCCTGACATAGTCAGTCTTATCTGCAGTATTGTAGCAAAAATAATGTTAACCACATTTTATTTTACTTCCAGTGACCAGAATCCATTTACTTATATTCTACACAGCCATGTCTGACTGGACCATATTTTATTCAATTTATCTTGCTTAAGCTCAGTAAATTCCACACTGCTACTCCTTTCACAGCTCAGTAGAGTCATTGAGCCTGCTCTGGTGCTGCTAAACACATTCTGAGGAAGACTGGGATAAGCAGGTATACTGAAAGCCTCATTGATTCAGGTAATCTTTACTGCTCATGAAAAAAAGAAAATACTATATGATGGCATTAAAAAAAACAAGGCAAGATTTATTCTTAGGTAACTAAGAGGATTGAAGCTGGGCCTGTAAACAGGACAGGTTAAATACAGACACTGAGATAAGAGCAAGCAGTTATGCACATTTTCAGCAGAAATATTCATTGCAAAAAAATCTCTTTTAAAGCAAATGTAACTACCAACTGCAAGATCTATTCCTTAGATACTGGTTATTTTTTAAAGAGACAATGTTTTTTTGCTTGGCAATCTAGAAAAAAATTATTTGAAGAGGAAGAAAAGAAAGACAAGAGGAGTTATCTTGGGAAAAAAACAAATTGCAAGCCCCTCTTCCTTTCTTACCACACTGTATGCCACTCTCTTGTGTCAGTGAACTGTCTGCAGGCTCAAACAACTCCCCAGACAGAAAATCTTCAGTCATGCCAAACTGTTCATTTTAAAGCTTTGACTTCCTTAACTAAGTCTAGGCTTAGCCCTCCTTGAACAAAACTATGGGAGGCTTCAACGTGTCTTCTACGTGTCTTTAAACCCACTTCACTTGCTAACCCAAAAGGCTCCAAGTAGTGATATCAGGTCTGACTGTGCAGCAGGAAATGACCGGAAATCAGACTGTGCCGCAGCAACTTGCGAAAGTTGAAAATGAGTTGAAAATTACTTCCTGGGAAGTCATGTTGCAAGAAGTTCATGTGACATCTGTTTCCAAGAGATCCACAGACACAGTTCATGCATCATTACAAGCCCATCAGTTTCTTGAAAGGAAATGCATGTCCCTATACTGCAGCACATAGATCTTCTGTGCAGACTTTTGCTGACAGAAGGTGGTTTGTGTAAGTATCTCCAAAACTACGGTTTTAACATGATGCCTTAAGGTGTTTAACTACAATATAAGAACTGAATCAGTTCAGTGGCTATTCCTGTAGTTCAGAGTGAAAACCTAACTTATATGCTCTGAAAGATTTCATATTTCTGGCTATGTCAGAAGTTGGATGAATGTGGCTCTCTGAGGGGAAAAAAAAATGGGGAAAATCAATTAAGACAATGGGAGAAAAATAATTTCATTTGAAAATTATTCATTACACGTCATCCTTTGAGTATTGCAGAATTTTTCTTGCTCCGAAAACAAAGTGATTTTTTCGTCATCATCATGAACATGACTTTTAGACAAAAAAAAACTTAAAACCAGACATAAGGACATAACCTTTCCATAAGGAACCTGCAGCATGGAAAACTTTGCATTACAGGTATTGAAGAATGATTATGCAAAGTGTTAAAACATCTTCTGGTGAGATGCCCAAACTATAATAAAACTGATATCTATATGAAGATATTACTCTAACAGTAGGGATCCGTGAGAACTGGTATTTTATTCCTGGGCCTGCCTGTGCAAAGAGGAATACTATTATCAGACCTATGAAACCCCAAAACACAAAGAGAGAACAACTCTGCAATGTTACCCAAACCTATTTTTTGTATTTTATCAGCAGCAATTACTAGTGTACAACTGGGTTTTAGTTAGTTATTTAATTGCTCAACAAATAAACAAACAAAAAACAAACAAACAAACCGAAAACAAAACACTAAAAACAAAAAACCCCAAATAAACAACAAAAAACCCCCCAAAAACCCCAAAACAAAACACAACAAAACACAACAACAAAACACAACAAAAACAACAAAAAAAATCCCACAAAAACAATTAAAAAACACCCACACAAAACCCCACAAACAAACAGCCCCCCCAACACAAATATCAACAAATTAAATGAAGCAGTTTTTGTAGCTAAAAAAAGAAAACCAGTGTGATTTTACTTCACAACACCCTTCCCCAGCTTCCTTGCTCCATTGCTTTATTCCAGTCCCTAAAGAGGATATATATGTGGAAAGAGACTGGTTCAGTAAAAAGCTGTTTCCTTATGTGATTATTATTTTATTGTAGAAGTACACTAAACAACTAAAATAGAAAATAAAGCAGTTTTGCAGACAGTATCGTATAAGCAAACATATCTTTATTTTCCATGTACTAAACAACAGGAAATTGAGTGTTTTTTGGTCAGCTGTGAAATGCCATTTGTAAATGGTTCATTGGGATTTCTTTCCCCTCTCACTTATTGTAAGTTTGGTTTTGTTTATGAAAATAAATTTGATCAGCTAATCAGAGTGTAGACGTAGTGTTCAGTCATTCAGCGATATTCAGCAGGTTTTTATTCACTTTTATACTTCATTGCATTTTCACTCTTGGATACTCATTTACATAATCTCCGTATGGTCATTTCACAGTAACTGTTTCTGACTGGGTGTGCTGGCTAATAATTACCCCAAGCTATCTGAGAATACCCAAGTACGTAGTGAATATACAGCTATTTCTTAATACTCAAACTCTAGATTGAAGGCCCTTTGACTAGTCCAATACTATGAAATGTCAAGCTGTTTACCAACAACAAAGACTGTGCCTCTGCTTCTCAGCCCCTGCAGTGAAGCTGAAAATGCCAGTGTTTACTTAAAGAAAGGGAGAAAAAGAACTCTCCTTCCTCTGTGCTTGATCCTGTGGCTGTTGGAGTGAATATTAGCTTTTGTCATTGATTTCAATAGGGATTGAATTTGACTCTCATCTTTTTTTATGCCCTGTCCTCTGCATTTCTGGAAAATACTACACAATAATTGTCATAAAACTATGCTTTCTGCAGATGAGATTCCACTTTATTTCCTCATCTACTGACTTAGTTTAGGTTTCCCATCATCTTTTATACAGAGCCATGATGTCTGTGTATCTGAACATATATTTTCACTAGAAAAGTAAGAGAGGAAACAAGAATTTTCCCTTGGAAGATCTGTAGGCCAAAACCTGCAGGTATTTTTACCATATCATCCCAGCTTCACTGAGCTTTGGTGACTACCTTCCAGCATTACTCTGGCACGAGGTGGCTTATACTGAGACTGCTTCTTTTAGTCAGAATAGAGTTTGAATTAAATGACTATGGAAAGGGTAAAAGGCAAATTATGAAAGGCTGGACTTTCCTCCTGTTCTTCCTTAGCAAAATTGAATTTAAAAACACCAGTGACTTTAATCACCAGTTACAGGGTATTAAATCACAGAGGGTTTTAGAATTTGGCAGAAGAGACAAAAAATTTCTGAATGGGGATGAAAGAAAACACAGAAAAGCATATATAAACGGCAGGAAAAAAAAATCCTTGTTTGATATTTTACAGAATACACAGAAATAACATTTGGATAATCATTAAATAATACTGAGAAAGTCTACTGTGCAAACAAGGAGTTTCTCAGGGTTGTGTATGTGTGTATTATTTAATTGTTTTGGATTTTTGGTTGCGATTTCTTTTCAAAAAGAATGATGTGCTCTAAAAAGAGAGGACAAGCTTGGTTCAGTTATAGCTTTCATATAATTACTACAAACTAATGCAAATTAGACTGTAGGTCTGCTCAATGTACATTTCTGTGCTTGCCAAATTGTGTTTGGCAGTGTGGTCAAGCAATAACAGATGCACACTGTGCCTAGTTTTCTCGGGCTGTTCAATAATTAGGAGGGCCATGTATTATAATAAACCACATCCCCTTGGCTGAGATTTGGATGCAAATTGCACACTAATTCACTTCCAAGTTTTTGGAAGCATACCAAAAGACATGAAAATTAGGGAAATATACTATTTACTTCATGAAATGTGTTTAAAACTAAATAAAGCTCATTTGTAAGCAATGTTCATCTATTCCATCCTTGTAAAAAAAATTAACAATGAGTTGCCTTTCCTTTACACTATTTAGTTCAGCAGCTAATGTGACACCTCTGCAATGTTCATGGCATCTCTATTATTCTTGCACTGAGAGTACAATATAAAAGACAGTTACTCTGCTTTGTATTTCTCTAAGGTATTGCTGGGGTTGAGTAGATAATATCAGTTCAATGAAAGACTTGAATCACACTGCAATCCAAATTCTTTGCAATCAGTTGAGTTGTAATGGCATGCTGTTTATAGCAGAAAATTTGTCTTTTGAAAAGGCTGAAGATTCTTTACCCTTAGCTATTATACAAAGGTTGAATGGAGAGATTTAATTAAAAAAAATAATACTTAATGAGGGAAATTCTAGAAAATCCAGCAGTTTAATGTAGTTACATGTGTAGATGTAACTACATCAGTGTCTAAATTATGAAGAAACAGAAAATTAAAACAATTTAACTTATTGCTACACGTATTAGCAGGTAGTTATGTTTTCCTGGAAATTATTTAAGAGTGAGCTGCCTTGCAGTAACAGTTAACACTCTTAAAAAGAGAAATATAATGCAACCTAAAAGTGGTGTAATAGGAGATATATCTCCTGTGTTTATTGTCTACTAATTGTAATGTGATTGCACCAAAGAGACAGGTGCACACGATAAGGCTCCTCTGTATATGCTCTAGACAAATACAGAAAAAAAGGCAGTGAAAATGGCAGATATCAGAACCTTCTCCTGCAGTATTATTTTAAGGCTTTTTTTGTTTTAAGAAGAGATATCATGGAACATAATTTTGTAAATATTACAAGTATTTTAAATTTTCCAGTCATGTTAAAACAGTTCTTTGCTAGAAAACAATAAGGAAAAACATTGCTTGCCAAAAATACAAAAACTGCTTTCAATGTAATCTATACTGACACTACAATTTTAGTGATTATGCTGTAGTTTTGACATGGGTGACTTAATTGTAAACTAATTCACATGGTATCAGCAAAAATCTCTATAGCAAAGCAGAAGTCAGTAGATTGCCGAAGTCTTAAATATTAAAAATTTGATAATATAGAATACAGGGATAATAAAGGAGGCAAGCATCCTATGATTAAGGTTGGTTTAGGAGGATAAATCAATGCTGTGACACGTAGCTATGGCTAGACTGTTATGTGCCTCAGGTTTACAGTTTTACAGTAGGTGTTTTTCAGGTATTTCTTGGGTGTTTATCCTATTTAGTGGTTGTTGATATCGCAACTATATCATCACAGACTAACAGAACAGCAACAAAATTCTTGTTTCCAGCATGATGAACACAGAGTTAACTACATAAAACAGTTTTGGCAAAAATACTGCTCATTCTGTATGTTGAATTTGAAAACAGGATAAAGACTAAATGTGATAAAGCAGCTGAAATTGTAAATTCATTTGCATCATTTAAATTAAGGAACTATGAAGAGCTTTAGGTCAATTTTGTGAAAAAACCTGGTTGAACAACTGAGCAGCAGATAAGCCTCAACACAGACAAGACCCCCCCTAAAAACACATTAGTGGAAACAGTCTAAAGTATTTTTACATAATGATGTCTTCCGAATTAGTTGTAGCCTCTCAGGATAAAAAAGATCCAGGCGTTATTGTAGACAGCTCAATGAAGAGACTTGTTCAGTGGTGATTAAAAAAGCAAATAAGATGTTAAATTGTGTTAAGAAGGGAATAGAGAATAGAAAAGAGAAGATTACAATTGCATTATATAAATCGATGGCACATTGATTACTGTATTCAGTTAGACATCTTATTTTAAAAAGACACAAATGAGAAGGTGAAATGAAGTACAATGAAAATGACAAAGGTGTTACTTTCACAGTCACTAAATCATGTCAGCTTCTCCAGAAGTATAAGGGGCTAAATGGAAAATGTTAATCCAAATTTGATAGGACCACCCCAAGAAAGCTAACCCTTTTTCTAACATTTATCAGATGCAAACCATCTCATTTTTTAACATTTATGAGAGACTGCTTCAGCATGCTGCCAGTATCAGATTCAGGAAAATAGTGATGGTGCAGAGACATTTTTGGACTCTAGTCATTCTGTTGTGTGTGCATTCATTGTAGATGCAAAGCATGTGTAAATTCAAATCATCACTTGAGAAATTATGTAATTTCCATTCTTTATTGAATAATCTTTCTCTGAAATTAGTCTTTTCACTTAAACTTTTGGGTACGCCTAGCTTGTCACATTTTCTTGCAAAGGGGCATTGGGGGGAGCTTGACACTTTGGGGACTTGGGGGTAGGGGGAATTATTAGTGCTTTTTTGAGGATTTTGTTATTTTTTTATAGAAACAAATTAATTGAGGTAAGTTAGGCATTATTAATAATTATTTATTTTTTGTGAAGTGATGGGGATCATCACTTGGTTGAACTGCTCAAGACAACAGGACAATATATGTAGTAGCTTCCTAGACTTGGAGAAGACCTCTGAAAATATCAAGTTTGTGCATATCTCTGTCTGGTAAAACAATATGTGTGCATGTAAAACATTGAAAATAGTCCAAGAGCTGCCATTAATTTGAATTGATCTGAAATCATTATCTGGAACTGCCAGAGAGCTGAAAAATGAGTTATTTCTGCAACACTTATCTCAGATATTCCATGCCTTTTGAGGAATGTACAAGAATGTCATTGTCATCACTGCTAACTTCAATGGTAAATTAATCCATTAAATATGAAAAAAATCACTCAGGAATTTGGTAATATACGCATATCCAGCTCTGCTCCTTAACTCTTGCGTTCATGTGATGAACAACACACGAAGTCTCTCTGGGGTGTTATTCAGTTGAATAATCTCCTAAGAACTTTAAATAAACTTACCTCAAGTTGTGTAAACCCATATAATGAGAAATGTCGAAAAAATTTGGAAATGGGGCAGACCAAACACATTGTCAATTGCTGTGGTCTTGCCAAATATGTTCCTTCAACAGCTGACAGCTTTTGTGATTTTTTTTTCAGTCTATTTTACTAGATGCAGTAGGGTTATACTGGCATGCATTGCATATCTATTAGATGGCTGCTTGCACTTAGAGGTCAATGGTCCTGCAGATTCTTACTAGTCACTTCTCCTGTGTTCCTTATCAGAAGGTTCCTAGAGTAACATCACCTCTACTGAAGTGTCAAGTGAATGTCAAGATAAATAAATACATTTTTATAAATTTGATTCATTGTATTCATGCTGACACCATTACGTTGATCATTATGAATTATTGCTTTCCCTATCAGAGTCTCCCTCAATAGCTCTGGCAAGTTATGCAGAACTGAAACTGGGCAATAATTTTTAATTAATTGACCATAAGAAATCTTTTCAGAATTCATAGCATTCAAATTTTTCAAAGAAAGAAGGGAAGATTTATTTTCAAGCATTTTCTGTTGAAAAGAACCCATTTTCTAATTAGTCCACTGAAAATTTTGGATCATCAAGTGTTTTGATGAAAACATGTAGGTATGTTTTATTATTACCATTAACATGCATATGTATCTTCCTGTTTACTTTCCTGTTAATTTCTTTTAATACTAGCGCTTTAATTTGCAAAGGTAGGTAGCTGAGTTGCCTAAATACCTCCACAGATGTGGCAATAAATCTCGATCAAATAAAGGTTTAAAATCTGTTTTCTGCTACAGAATAACATTTTGTGAAAAAATCTGTCGATTACTCTGGTTTTATCAGTCATTTTTTTATTCTTTTTTAAAAGACTTTGGGAAGCTCAGTATTGCTATTTGCTAATATGGTGGATAGCATGCTTTGTTCAAACCTAGAAATGCTCTAGGACTCATGTAATGGCTAAGGATAAACTGTTCTCTTCCAAGACTTGATATCAGCAGTGCAATCTCCTTCAGCTCAGAAAAAAAGATCAATTCTACATTTCTTCCATACACTCAGCAATTATGGTCGTAAATAATCTACCTGGGATGGGAGGGAAAAAAGATGTTACTTCACTCCTACCTAGTGTTACTTCACAATTCTCTGCAAAAGAAATTATTTTCAGGAGCAGTTTTAGGGTAATGACAATTGTCCTAGATCATCTCCTTGCAACCACATAAATGTCACCCCCCAGAAACTTAGGAGAGCTCTCTCTTTTCAGTATTTCCCACAAGCTATTTTCAGTAACTTTTGGTCTATGTTATACTTTCATAGATCCCATTATCATCTTTCTCTCCCCACAGACTTCCTGCTGGGAAGTGAAGCACCTGCAGTAAGTGCAATTCCAGTAAGTGTCTGGTCTGGTGCTGCAACAACCAGCCAATGTTTTGGTGCCCAGAAGTGTTTTGCAGTAAAGTTTTATATCCTCAGGATTTTGACAACCTTTGCAATTTTCAAGAAGTGGGATAAAACTATCTCAGAAGTGCTTACAAAAGCTGGGGACACTTTTGTTAGCTGAGCTGTCATTTTGGCATGGTTTCAAGTGCACGGCAGACTCACTGAAAAAAATATTGCCTCATAAAATAGGCTGTGTAACAGAGTCTTAGCTTGGAATATACCTGAGAACATGAGGTCAACCTGTGCTTGTTATCTCATAAAGATTAAAAAAATGCAAACATCTGAAAACCCCAACCTAGCAGAGGGTTAATTTAAAACTAAGAAGAATCTACTTCAGGCAGTAATGTTTTTTAAACCTTCCTTTATAAATTTTGCTTATCAAGGAGTGCCCTTCTGGTACATCAACTGAGCCAAGACTGAGTTCTCAAATACTATGATGGCTTCTGTTAATTAGATAGTTTATCTGTGATGAGTTGTTGACACTGAGATGATTTGTGTTAAATAATTTTAAAATATTCTGTGGGGCACTAACTTAGATGCATTGTTTGTTCATATTCCAGGCCCCGGCTTCAATCTTTTTTACAGTCCTCGACAGAAATGAAGTTGATGCTTCAGCAAACTTCTTTAAGTCAGAACAAGTAACATTGCAAAGATATTTTTGAGTAACTGGAATTCTCTGCAATTTTTATTTCTTTTTGTACTATGAGCTCTACTTTAACACCATAATATGTGAAGAATATTTTTTGTAATATTTAAATACATGAAGTTTCACTAGTTTATAATTTCTTAAATATTTCTTTTTTGATGTTTTTCCTCTGAAAAATCCATCTCCAGTCCCCCAGTTCAGGGTAAAATGCAGGAAAGGCTGGCAGACCATGAAACTTCTTTCTACTAGGGTGCTATAGTTTTCTAAATACTCTATATTTTTGTAAGCTTTACTTTCACAGGAAAGATAGATAGGCTGAATTTTAATTGTGAAATACACTATTTATCACAAAAATCCACACAGTGTGCTTCAGTGATGATTACTAAATATTACACTGTTCGAAATGAAAAAAAAAATTAAGGCTGCATGTAGATGAACCAAGGTTAAATGCTTACAAGTAGCAAGCTACTCTGGCACCATAATAATAGCAGTACATCCTTATTTGTTCTTGTTCTTCTACTTCACAAATTAGTTCTCACTTCCTATCTTGCTTCTCTACTCATATACCTTGCAATCTTCCCATTTCTCTCTATTCATTTCTTCCTATTCCCTTCCTATAATCTTCCTTCTGACTGTTTTTATCCACTTTTCTCTTGTTTGCCTCCACTCTCTCTCTAGTCTATAAAGCCCCAAATGCTCCCTTTTCCTTCTCAACGCCCCATCCTTCCTGAGTGGGAGTGCTGCCCATGCCGCGATAACACCTCAGACTCTGTTGTGATCTCCATTCTGCGTATGCACATGGATACAGTCCCCTAATTGAGAGACTTTTTTTTTTTATTAAAAGCATTAGACATTTATATGTAGGAATAACACTTGCAGAGACATTCTCTAGGTTAAAAGTTAAAAGGGATGTCAATCATCATACTTCAGAACATAAACAGATTGCCAGCGTGGGTTGAAAAGGAATTTTCCCCACATAAAATCATAGAAGTTTGCAATAGAAAAGAACTAATAGGTCAGCTAATCTATCTACCTGCCAATTCAAGTTTTTTCCCCAACACGTATTTTGCTGCTCCTTTGGCCTCTAAAAAATCTCAAGCAATTGGACTGTAAATGCTTCCCCACAGAGAATATACAGTTGTTTAGTGCAATTAGTTTGCTGTCCAGAATTTTTCAGGTAGACAGTCTAAACTTTCTTTTATTACCTTCATTCCACTAGTCTTCATGGCACTTCCATCTATGATATTAAATAACCTTTCTCTCCTGGCTTATTTTTTACACCTTTCCATTATGCCTAAATTGGTGCCATGGCCTGTTTGATGGTTCCTACCTAATCTAAGACATGTCTTTATCTAAATAAACAATTCTTTTCAGTATGACTTCTGCTTAAAATTATACTCCTATAACTACGTGAGAGCAGCACATGTAAGAACATGAAAAGAATCACCTACACCATGACTGCAGGAAAACTAGAGCTTCTGAACACATAAACAAATACACATACATAGGTTTGTCAACAAGCATATCCATATATGTGGTAATGCAAAATGAGCATGCAACTAACTGTAATTTATTGTAAGACAGCTCTTTCAGCTACATGAACTATTCTCTTCTGTCCTGAAATTCTTTGTTTAGGAAGGAAGACAATGTTCCAAATAAGGTATCTGTCTCTTCAGTGGTTCAAAAGAAAATGTTTGAGGATTCAGAACAATGAAGAATTTAAAAAAAAAAAAATACAGAGAAAAGCTTTAGAGCTTGACAGGTAGGTTAAACAGGTTAAAGAGTGCTGTCTCTTCCTGGGCCACTTATAAATCATCCCAGAGACCACTAAAATCAGTCAAACCAGAGTTCTCCAGGACATCTTAAAATTCTCATATTCTAGCTCATAAACAACATTAAGAAAAAAAATTCACAGGGAGCCCAAACAGGCAGAGGAATACTTTGTCTGGGTCTTAAAGAGGCACATACACTTGCAGATGTGACAGAGGAGAGAGTGAGAAAGCAACACATTGCTGCTCAAATGTATAACGTGAATCTTCTGTTACTTCAGGGATTAGTAACATGCCAGAAGAATGAATAGGAAGGTATAATTCTTCTTGTACTCTGTGCTACTGTTACAGCATTTGGGAGTCAGAAAACCAACAGAGAGAATGTTGACTTTTGCCATAAAGAGCTTTCAACTACTATATCGAGTTTCTATTTTCCAACACAAACAACTCTCCACTCTTTGAAAGCTCATATCTTCTTTTTTCTAGAGCTATGGCTTGTGCAAGTGTAAGGCTTTAATACGGAGATATTCTGAATGTCATGAGGCCAAATTCTAAGCAGGTGTTATCAGAAGAAAGCAACTAGTGACCTTCACTGCACTGCCTAGCTCTCAAGATACTTTCAAACTTCATTGACCTAAGGACATCAGAGATCTAGGTTGTTCACATAGCAAACACAGATCTCAGTGGTCCTCCTGTAAAAGTATGTTGAAAAGTACAATACAGAACTTTCTATTTCAGGTCAATTCCTACTGTAATTCTAACAAACAAATAGGTAATATAGTTAAAATGCAGGTGATTAAATGGTTACTATAAAGTTGCGATAAAGTATCCTAACTAGACACATTTCTGTAACTCTGTTTTTATATTTCTTTACATCCTTTGTAGATCAGTGTAAACACAATTAATTAATCATGAAAAGCAACTCCTACAGAGTAGAAGCAGGATTTTAGCTTCCAAAGCAACTTCCCTGCCAGACCTGAAAAATCTTATTCATTGTCAAGCAGTGTCACTCTTCTTAGCCAGCCTTTGATACCATGAGGTGCAGCAACCAAGAACTGCAGCAGTCTGCCTGTTTTTTGACATGGATACAGGATTGAAATATACTGGGCTATTTGCACCATCTGGTACATGCATTTCAGTTGAATGAAAGCAGATGAACTCCTGGGCACTTTGGTGATGAAACACCAGGAGAAAAAGAAACAAAACCCAAGAGATGAAAAAGTGTTAGTGAGGAAAAGAAGCTGAATTGATCTCATTCCTGGACTACAGAAGGTCACCTTCTAGGTTTCCTCACACTTGACACGAGACTACATGTTTGACTCCTTGCATGTTTGGAGTGGGAGTGCGTTAGATTAAGCAGACTGCTCTAATGATCCCTTTTAGTTTTGAAATCTAGGGATCTATAAATATGTATACATCGATGTTGCTCTGACTATGATTTGCAGCTGTCAATCAGTTTGCTTTTATGGCTGTAAATTTTCATTTCACTAGGGTTTTTTGTGTAGTCTTCTGAAAAGAATAAAAGTCTACTCCACATCTCCACATTTTAGACAGAAGAGTAATGCATGATTAACAGTATGCTGAGAGGTGTCACATTCACATTAACACTGATGTGTGAACCAGTGGTCAAATGGCAGATTACATGTCTGTCACAACACATCAGGGCAGTGTTCCAGTCTGCCAGCTTCACCCTGCCCAGCTTCTTCAAACAAAGAGTTCTTCTGAAAAATGTAGCACAAAAAAGAATGTTGAGCCTTTGGGGGGAAAAAGAAGTCTGTCTCACGGTCAAGATTTTTGAAGTCTTAGTAACATCAAATGGCAGCAGGGGTTACTCACAGTCACATAACCTTGCAGGTTCATGGATCTCTATAGCACAAATATTGCATATGTGGCCTTATCAAAGATTTTCTGCATGATAACTGTATTACTGAAAAAGTACTACGGCTGGCATATTTCAATTTGGAGAAAGGATGCCAATTCTATCAAGGCTAGAAAAACTCTGACCCAGTTCCAAGAGAAAAAGCAAGTTTTTAGAATATCATTTGAATCAAGAAGTTCCAGTTCATTGAAAATGTCATGAAAAGTGCCCTTCTCCTTTTGTCTTAAGGACAGAATTTTATTTTTAAAGTGGATAATTTACTAGCTGCTTCACTTCTTATATTGCAAATAGTCACACCTGGAACTGAAGTGACTTTTAGTGGGTAATGATGTCTGAAGCCAAAAGGTATAATGAAGTGGAACACATTTTTAATCCCTTAGGATGCTTAGATGAATTAAAAGCAAAATTTTAGACAATAATCTTAATATTGTTTGCAAAACCAAAAATACTTTCTCAGGGTTTAAAAATGCTTTCCAGGGGGTTGGGAATATCGTGCTCACTTGGAGTGCGCCTGACTTCTTACATGCCTTAAGTCCCAAAAGATGTGCTGAATTTTCCTGGAATTTAAATTGCTGTTCCAGTAGTACTCTCACTGCAGTGAAACCACAAATTTGAAGATATAAAGGCTAACATGCTTAAAACAATTAAATAACATAAAAGTTCTATTTTCAAGAACACCCAAGTTACATGGATGTCTCTTTACAACAAAAAGCATGTCTGCTGAAGAATATTATCTAAATATTATAGATATATAATAAGTAGTTGGCATATGAGCCAGTATTTGGACTCAGCCCAAAATGAGTCGTTGAGTATTGTCTTGGCTCATCTCTTAAATGTTAATAGGTGTTTACTATATATAATGGACTTGACAATAACCTCTTACAACATCTTAAACATTGACTTCATTAAAATCACTCCTGATTTACAGAAGAACAGGAACTGGAAGATGGAATCTATGTAAAGATTGGACATGGAAACACACCNTATATTTAAAATTGTGTATTCTTCCATAAATTGTGTATTCTTCCATATGCAATGTATGCTATGTATAATCCCTTTATATAATAATATAGAATACATATTCTACTTTTCATAAATTATTGAATATTAATACACAGTAATAGGCTATTTCTTATATGGAAAATTATTTGGATTATCACACTGATTTTGTCTGCATTTGTATGTATTTCCATACAAGTTATTACCAAATTCTGTCCTTTGTATGATCATACAGCTTTTACTAAAATCCTCTTCTCGGCTTCCAATTTAAAATACTGAAAATAACTATATTGTTGCCAAGATCTATGAATTTATATAGTACGTACACATTTTTTTATAAACTAGTATATTGCAGTGATAAGAAGGATATTTTCTAATTTTCCCTTTTTTAACTCTCTGCTGTGTTAGTGAAATGAAGTTCAACAACATTTAGATGAGCCACAATTCAGTTTGTCAGGCTTGGCTTCCTTTCATCATTTTTTTTCTTCCTGACACTATGAACTTGCTGCTACTGTCATAAGATGTAAAGTTTATTTCTGTACACATTTTGCTTCTCACTTCTGTATGAATGGCTTCTATGTCTTGAGGAATAGAAATGTTATTTTCTGTGTCTTGGATTTAAACTTTTCAAGAATAACATAGGTATGGCACGTTACAAGAAGGAAGAGTACCTAAGAGGGTCTGAATTCCACCTTTACCTATCATCTTTCTAATTCACTTGAAGTCCCATAAACAATTATTCTTAAACAAGGGTCTCACTGTATGTTACAGCATTATACATAAAATCAACTAGAGCTGTGCAGCACAGCATTATGTTATAATTGAGAGAGATATATAACATTTTGTGTTCAGAAAGTAGATAAAACACTGTGCACAATATAAATTATATTCAATGATATTAATTTGATTCTCTTATTCAAAAACAGACAAACTTAATGAAATGGTTTTTAAGTTTTCATAAATGTATGCTTGAGAAATGTAAAATAAGTGTTAGAAAATTGTTTAATATTATTCTAGTGGGAAGAAAAGAGATACCTGAATGAAAAAACTCTCAAGAAAATCAGAGCTGATACAATGGAGTTTCCTATCATTAAGAACTTTATTAAAATGGTAATGAAATAGTACTTACAAGTAGAATTTTCATAAGAATTAATTATTGGTCAGCTCTGTTTCTTTTAAGTTTCATGCACATTCTCAATAATTTCTGCAGGAGAAGGGTTTCTTGAACTATAGGACAAGATTCATGGAAAGAATTATGTTCTTAAAATCACAGTTAGGCATCTAAATAAAGTAGCAATATTTCATTCTGTAACACTCACAAAATCATTACTGAGCTGACGCCTGTAAGTGTCTAGAGGTGCTCAGCATCTACATTTTCTGGAAATAATATTTCTGTAATGTCATTAGATACATGCTGAACAACCCATCCTTTCAAAATACCATTAAAAGTATCAACTAACACGCCAAGCCCAGTGTAACTCACATTAATTTCTCAGCCTTGTGTCTGGGTCCTGAAAGTATTGCCTATACTTAGCTGTCAATTAGAGACTGAAGTGATTTAAATTATCCTTGCTAGAGGTTTGTTTTTGCTTCCGTAGTTCGTTTCAAAAATTAGTTACACACATGTTATTATTATAATATAATGAGTCATCTGTTAAATATTTTTGACATCTATGATAATAAAAATATAGTAATGTTCCAGTTATTAATAGAATTAGCCTATCTTTATGAAACTCAGATTGTCATGACTGTTTGACAAATTGGCACCAACTCACACTTTCATCTTTGAAATGGTGCAGGTATTTTTTGTATCTAAGTTCTGTGAAGATGTACAACCTGTAAGTCTGTCTTTACACAAGTGCAGATAATCAGTGTTTAACCAACCTTACTTTAAAGTCTTTCACCAAAACGCATGACTACACACGCTATCAAAAATAATCTTCGACCGACCACATGCTGTGTAAGGGTACCAGTGAAATACTTCATAAACAGACAGAATGCAAACATGCACAAACACACTAACCACTAATGCCATAAACAACTTCAAGCACAGTACAAACAAAATGCATGCCAAGAAACCTGCTTCAAAATGTGTATTTATAGAAAAATACACTTTCAATTTCTGAACATTATTTGACTACCTATTACACTATAAACAAAACTATGCAAAGTCCATGATGGCCCTTGAATTAAACTTCTGCTATGTACCAGAGACTGTTTATTACTCATTGTTCCTGGATAGATATATGTTATGTATAATATTTAGGGCACCTCTTCTTTTTCTCCATACATGTCGCTTAATAAAAATAGACAGTATATACATGTTATATGCATATCACATTTAAAAACCCCAGTAATTATTGAGGGAAAATTTGGGTACTCAGCAAACATAACAATCTAAATCATGGAACAAATTTACACCTGATAAAAATCCACGTATTTCACTATCACTTTGAATCTGTAGGTAAATTCACTTCTATAGAGAATTTAAATGTAAGAGTTACTTCCTTTTCGGACTGACTACAGTGCACTGATGTCAAAACCATCTAAAGCCTCACAATGGCATCACAAAGTACCCAACGTGGCAAGGGGCTTCCAAGTGAAATGCTTAGCCCACACTTGGCAAGCAAATCAGTTGCAGACAAATTTGAATTGGATTTACATTAGTGAAAAAAAGAGAAGGTAGCTATTAAGTAGGAAATACAGAGAAGAAATTCAGAGCCCACGATGTATCCCTCAGCAGTTGGGCATCAGTTCAGTCTGTGTGCTGGAATTTAGTCTGAGGTTCCTCCCCTCCCATCTGTTCTGGGGGAGATTGTGAACAAGGACCAATTTTACACCCAGATTTAAGACAGAAGTGACAAAAGATATCATTTAATGAAAATTACTCCCAGATTCTTCCTATATATTTTTACTATGGATATGAAAAACAGCAACACAGTGTTTTGGTAGGCTGTGCTGTGTGTTCAGTGAATGGCCAAATATGTAACTACCAACTCTAATCTTTTCCTTGCTGGAGCTCTGACTTTGATTTTTTTCCTTCTCACATAGGTGTTTATGTTCCCAAAACCTGCATGAGTATTATGATCTCCAGTCCTTTGAAAAATTCACTTACATTGACCAAAAGTTTACAGGAAAGACTGGGGCAGAAGAGGGCAGATAAAAAGATGGTCTGGTAGCGCACGAGTCTGGTTTCTTAAGGCTAAATCTACTCTTAAAATGCCTAGACAAACACAGGACATCCAGGCTAGAGTTCATTGAAAATCAGAAGTGAAGAGGATGAGCTGATCGGGAGGAAGTGCTGAGGGGACAGGGTAAGTCCAGGCACAACACAAATACGAGCACAGGTTCACAGGGCTAATCAACAGCTACAAAGAAATAGAGGTAAATCTTTCAGGGCATGTCTAATCTGTCACTCCAAGGCAAGACATTTTAAGAAGCACAATAAAAAAATGTAAATGGTCTCAAAGCAAGCTAGAATAAAAAAATTACTAAATTAAACCAAATAAGTTTTGCTGATGACTAAACAGATCACAGTGTGGGCACTGATTTACATGTTCTGATGATTCATACTGAGGCAATTTAACCAGTTGTCCATCCAGGCAGAAGTCACTATCCTCGTGTCAGAGAGAGGATGTTCACTACCCAGATGCTCCTGTTTATAACTAAGCATAATAAAATAAATACAATTAGTGGTCTTGCAAAGTAACACAGAATTTCACACCCCAGACTAGCTGAAAGGAGATACCTCATCTCTTCATCCATACTGCTCAGCAAGAAGAATTATCCTCAGGACAATTATCATTTAAATTCAACAAATACCATGAATCTTCATTACCAGATTGCACTGATTAAGCTAATCAAATTCTAAATTAATTCATTTAAATGGGTATAACTTTTGCACAACATCTCAGTGTTCAGAAAAGAGCCACTTGTTAATTAATTTACTGTTCTTTATGTTTAAGATTTGTTTCATTTGAAACTGAATAAACACTAAGTAAAGACCTTTTCTGAATTTTCATTAAAAATTCATTTCATGCCAAAAACAAGTTTCTGAATACGCCTCAGGATTAGGAAATGCTTCAGGAGAAGGTGGCAAACCAAGCTATCCTTGATATTTTAGAATTTAGGGAAAAACACATGTACAAAAATTTAGCCAGGTGGGCATGTAAAGAAGTGGAAATTCCTAAGGTTTTTTTCAAAACTTTTCCCAAACCAGAATTAAATAACAAGATAATAGTTACTTATCTTTTCTTTACCCTTCTGATCTTGCCTATACACAACTTTAAATATTCTCCTTTATAATCTGTGCACCCATATTGTCCATGTGTAGTTCACCCAGTGACTGACTGACTCTGAAGAATACTGATTAAGATGAACTCAGCCTGCCTGCCCATGCTGAGCAGAAGCAAGTATTTTTCAGTTTTTCACTCTGATTAAAGATCAGCTAGGGACAATCAACAGCACTGCATTTTTTCAAACTGAAATCTGACAATTTGCTGCCTAGTACAAAGCGAAACACTATACTTTTTTAAGTTTTAAAAGGACTTTATCCTCTTGGTAGTAGAATTCTGACATATGATTTTTGTGGTTTTTTTCTTCCTCAGACATAAAGAAGTTGCTAGGTATATGATTATTACATTCCTTGTTTTTTTAAAGTGGTTAGTTACTTCCTAAATTCTTTTGTACCAACAATCCTCTCTTATTGTAGTGAAATAACTTTGGTTTATATTTAAAAAAAATTAAGAAGTCAAAGCTCTGGCTTTGGCATGGGTATTATTTGCCTGAAACCATACTTGATTTGGAAACTTTTGGCTATAGTGGTGCAAATCCCTTGACACAACTTCAGAATTTAGGTCAGTAGGGAATATTCAAGTTCCTTTCCGCATAACAGCACATTCAGCGATTAAAGACGTCACGTGACCTGACATCTCTGGAGGTCAGCTATGGAAAAGTTGGGGCCAGAAGCCTTTAAACCCATATACCTGTCTTGTGTTTATTAATGCCATCACTAGTGGCAAATGTAGTATATAGTTTAAAAAAATAATGCTCTATTTTTTTAAACTGGATTTATAAAGTCCAAATGTTTACTTAGAAATTAAACATTTTGGTACTGGGGCCTCTAGGATATGTTGGCAGTGGAAAAACTAACCTACACCAGATGGCAGAGGTTAAAGAAATACTATAAAATATGGCTTCTATTCATACGGTTCTCAGACAAACAGAACCCCAAGCAGAAAAAAACTGTGAAAGTGGAAAACCTTTTCATTTGCTTACATTTCTCTTTGCTACTCAGCAAACCTGAGAGGTATTGTATCATCACGTATCAAGAAAGTAATATGCCAGATTGTTGTAACAGGTGGAATATGTTTGTTTGTAACACGTTGAATCTGAAATAAAGAAAGGACCAAAGTTACTAAAGGTTTTTACAAAAACATTTACAAAATGTAAGTACCTCAGTTTTGTACCTTCGAAGCTTATTGCATAAGTCAAAATTTGAGACAATAGCTGCATTTTGCATGCAAAATATAAAAATTATACTCTCAAATTTTCACAGGTTCAGTTAATTTGGCTAAGTGAACATGTAAGCTAAGGAGATAATTTGGCACTAACATTTTTAATTAAACATTTCACAAGAGAGAGCAATTTTTATCTACACTTGATACTATTTTAACTAAACTCCATAATCTCTAAACTTCATCTTTATGTTTTAGTTTCTAAAGCTTCTTAAAATCACAACTGTTTTGTAACTTCAATGTATTTACATAGCATTTAATTAATCTATTATTTTTATAAAAGAAATGCACTCTTATAATAGAAATACTTCATGTAAAATTTCTGTCAGTTAAAAAAATCCTCTGTGAACCCAAATCTGTAAAGAAAAATGTGTGATATAACCCATTTTCTTATTACATATGTAGTCATATGATGTTAAAAAAAAAAAAAAGGAAAAAAAAATGATGTGAACTTGGGCACAATGGACCATGCTGTCAAAAATATTCAGTTGTCAAAAATGCAGATGGCATAAAAACACAGAAACAGATCAGTTATTGGAGGGGGGGTTTTTTAATAGGAACTATTGCATGGATTTTAAAAATTGATTATGTGCCTAAATATGTGGGTGGGTATCCAGTAAGGTCTTCAAGGATACCCCTAAATATTTATTTTAAAAAAACCCATTTATCTGAATAGCAAGGTAATTAATATCTTGAAAGACATGGTCCAATGTCCAAGATAGAAATAAATGTTCTCCCATATAAACAGTGATCAAAAAAGAAAACAGCAAGGTGTCTGATGAGGGAAAAGCTCCCTGATGCCTTGTCCTTTTCCCTTAAAAAAAAAAAAAAAAAAAAAGATTTAAAATAGAGCTAAACCAAATGGAAAGCTCTGCAAAATGAAAACAACTACTGAGCAGTTCTTGGGAACATTCAGTAAAGATTTAATGTATTTTCGGTGTCCCAACTACAAGCCATTACTAACGAAACAGCACTACTAAGAGCATTCAAAAGGATGATTAAGGTCTGTAACAAGCTACCTGGTCAATCTCAAAGAGTTTAGCTGGAGGCAGGCTCTGCCTTTTCCTTCCTGAGCAGTTCCCCTGAGAAAGACAGAAATCTTGAAATACAGGACAACCTTACAACTACTATGACTGTTCCCTCCTTCTGCCCACCCTAATTTTGCCCCTTTTGCCTGTAAGACTAGTGGCATTTTGGTGTGAATACAAAGCCTCTTTGCGATGGATATAGAGTCAAGTGTTCATAATAAACTCATCTCTTATTGCTAGGCAACACTGAGCAATGTGAAGTTGTCACTTCTGTTTGGTGCAACTTTCGATTTCACCTCCAACTGTAACAATATAGCCTGCTATATTTTAGATGCCACTGTGGTTGGATGCCATCCCAGGAAAGATGTGAACTACTACTGACAGGGAGTGAATGACTGGCAATGGGCATAAGCAGTTTTTTGATTCTTAAGCCTTGACATATAATTAATTGCTAGATATATTCTTCTAAAAAACTCATACTTCATGATTCCTGTTTACTGGCTGCATTTTAGAAAAGGCAAATGGAACAAACAAATTTCCAGTGAGGGAAAGTTTTGTTTGCCTGTTTAGCTCTTTTTATTTTATTTTATTTTAAATGTGGTATTTGTTCTGTTCATATTTTTCTGCTTTGACTGTCTTTTTCAGGGGTGGCTATAAGCAAAATTCAGATCTTAAGTACCCTCAATCAAGCAAGTATTATTATTTCTATGGCATATCCAATTATTTATTTGAATCAATACATTTCTTACCTTTAGAAACTGAGGTTCCCATTATAAAAGAGGTTGAGCAACTCTCAGGCACTGCTGAATACCCCTTGCATCTAACACGACATTGTTGAGGAGCTCAGATTATTGCAGAATGAATACTATAGTCATAATTTTTTCAATCTGAAACCAAATTCCCCATCCAATATAAAATAAGATTAATACTATTACATGCTATCTAGGCTTCTTTTATATTTTTTTTTGCAGGACTGATAATTTTGTTTTTAAAACCTTGATGTGATTGTCTGATCTGGCTATGAGGTACCAGCTCTGATCTTTGAAGAATTATGTCTGTTTAAAGGGCAAAAAAAGGAAAACTGAAAACTGATATTGCTTCACCACCTTTGTCTAAGACATAGCTAGAAAAAGGGACAAATTTATACTTCACAGAAAATACATGTCTTTAAAAAATCATCAACAGCCATTTCTTTAAATGTTTAGAAACATTTCACAACTACATTAACTACAGAAATATGCCAAACAACTGAGAATCTTAGTAATATTTTAGTCTGCATATTTTCATTGACTCACTGAAAACAAAAGGAGTTTCTGTAACTGTATGAATGAACCATGGCATGTGCATGTTCTTTTAAGAAAGGCCAAGGGTGCAGTTCTATTTTCTTAGCTCTGCTTTCATATTTATGTGTCTCATTTCCAGCTCATTGCTGATGCCTTAGTTGCACTATCCATCAACACTTTTATCCTCCTTGTTCCTCAAAAAGAACATAAAATCCTTTTTTATGTCGTGGTAATATTATTGCAAATAAAAGCAAATACCAAAATCTTTATTAGTCTGCCAAAATAATAAACTATTTAATAAAAGCATGCTGTAAAAATAAGGTCATTTGCATCACTCAAGTTTCTTGCAGAAAATACAGAGAATTATTGGTCAAAAAGTACAAACTGACAGCAATTATTTCTGCTGTTGATCTAATGCTGCCTGAAAATGGTTTAAAAAGTGCACTGAGGTTTCACAAGTTTTCTATCTTTAAATGCTTGCATTTAATGCTGTAGTATACATACGAGCCTGGGAGAATCAAATTTTTCAAAGCTGTTTTTTACCAATGTTATTCATAATGAAAGAAGGAGACACTGGATGTACCCTATTAGAAATCTTTAATGCAAAGCTTATAGTAACCTTCTGACTCCCATACTGCCACAAGATTTATCATTCAAATATTTAACATTTTTATACTCATTAATTGTGTTTGGTTAGGATTTGTGTTAGCTTTAGCTATATGATTTTCTTTCACCTTTTCCTTTTGCTATCCTTGCAGAAGAGAGATCAATGAAAAGCTTCTATTTAGGAAGTCTGTTAAATGTTTGAAGTTCCTCATGCTGTTAAAATCATGTATCTAATGTCTGATCCTTTTTTCCTGTACTACAAACCTCACCATTATTTTCTCACTGCAGTTTCTCTCCCCATCTGGCAGTTTTGCAAATATGTTATTTGACAGAGCACAGAAAAATCAGTTGCCGTGGTGAGATTTAAATACTGCTTATGATATCCCTGAATACTTCCCCAGAAGAACCTGCATACAAACATTAAAAATAAGCTAATCTTATAAATTTTTATTATTATAAATTATCTCATGCATTACACACAAAGTATTTCCCTTAATTAACATAATCTAAATGATAAGAATGATTTTTAGAGCCATTGCGTTAAAGGGTCTATGAAAAGACTCTCTTTAAAATACTTATTACAATGTTGTTTTGTAACTTAGTTGTAAACTGCCATTACTTTCAAAATACTCTGCAAGGTATAGCTCTGTCACTTTACATATAGAGAAACTGAAACAAAGAGTAGCTGAAGTAGCAGGAATGATCGAGCAATGATCAACAAGTTATTGACCAGAGAATAAAATTTCAAGATTCAGATCACTGGTGCTGTCTCAGTATTTTTGGGCTCTATTGCCTCTGCTTCTTAAGTGCAATAGAGATGCTCCGCTTCTTTAGAGGATGAGACCTGTATAGAGATGAAATATTTAAAGAATACATTACATATATTGAAATGAGTACTTCATGGAGCCCTGTTAGTATATTCAATCATGCTTTAAACCATAAAGCAGCCAGGAGTTATTCTCCTTGCTTCACAGGCTGCAGACTGCTGAAAGCTGAATTAACTCTTCTATGAAATAATGTTTAGAATGTCATGTGATTCGTGCAGGGTAGATAAAAGAATGCATGTTAGAAACAGCACTTTTTTCTTTGTTAATTCTGAAGGTGTGGAAGTTTAGTATTTGCATTTATTTGTATGCTCAGCCAAGGTAATTTTTTGTCTTGCAAACAACTGAGCTGGGTTACACAACAGGTAAACTGACTCATATGTAGCTAAACCAGTCATTTCCAAAGTTTATTTGTTTGGATATTGCACACAGTAACAGCAGTTGCTGAACTAACAGCTCTCAGATATATGTAGGACTTCAGGAGTAAGATTTTCAAGTCTCATGACAACCATACAATTGAAACACAGAATATGTACAAGAGCTTCAGTAAGCAGTGTTATGGCTTAAATTAAAAGCATTTGCATTGTATGTGCTTGGTATTTATTTGGCTTGCTAAGCTACATATACATCATTAAGAAAGATGGGATTTTAAAGACTTAGATAATTGTATGAACATTAATTAGAGCTTTGTCTATTCAGGCCAAGAGATGCAACAAAGATATCACCAAATCATATTTTTCAGAATATTATATCTTGTATTATCTGTAAAACTCAGCAGATGTGCAAAGGTCCTTTAAGGACTATTTCTGAGCTGTGTTCTTACATATAAATGAATTTAGTAAATCATCAACAGTGAAACAAACCAGTGGAAGATTCCTGTAGATAAAAATTTGTGACTTGAAAAGACTATAGATTATTAAAATTCCCTTCAATTTAAAAAAAAACAAAAAACCCACAAGCGAACCAAACAAAAAACCCAAACCCAAATAAACAGCTCAAACCAGGCAATGGCACCTGGCAATGGCAATTGAAATTAGTGTTGACACAGTAAAAGCCCAGGATAGTCCTCTGGGTAAGTGGCATAGTTGACAGAGAATCTGTGAAGTGAACCCATAGTTCACAAACCTGCCTTTCAATCTCTCCAGACGGATGGTAAACTTTTGCTCCTCTCAGCTCTTATTCGTGAAGTGGTAACAAGTTTTATAACATTACTGCAGTAGTACAATGACTGCAAAACTGTTTGCTTTTGAAAATCATAATGCTTATATGAAGACCAGACAGCAGGTATGCTGTTTTTTGTCTTTGCCCAATTTCTCAGGCATTATAGAACCAATGGGAAAACTAGAAGAGATTTTTTTGTTCAAAACCAGTTCTTATCAATATAGTAATCAGAAGTACCTTTCAGTCTCTTGAAAAGTATTTCTTCAAAGCTTAAACAACATCAAAGAAAGCATACAGACAAAGCAGTGTTGGAAAGGAAGTAACATGCCCTTATTTTTAGCACTTGCCCACTTGTCACTCTTAAACTCTCATCTGCCTTTCAAATGTAGTGTAATCTAATTTTTATGCATACTGTATGCTCATACAGACAATTTCCTCATTTCAGAGTACGTTGAGTTTGGTAAAGGCTTTTGTACTTTTCCTTAACCTGTTTCTGAAATAGCACTGTCACCATTTGTCTCAGTAGTATATAGGATGATGGAAATTGACATTTTTCTATATAGAAGTGAAAAGAATATTAGTTTTATCAAAGACTAGATCCCCTCTTCCCCTCCAGTTAGATTTGAATTTGGTCACTTCAGGGCTTACTGTGTAGGATGATTTTAAGCAATGGTCCCTGTGGTTGCAGGCTCTATCACCTAATAATTGACCATGACAGGAATTATATGTCCAAAGCCAAGGGGTAGAGTGAATAGCATATGTCAGGGTCAATTATAAGGTGGAAGACCCTGCAACAAAAAAGACTGCACTGATTAGAGCATGATGTTGACATGGGAGCTGAAGCTTCAATGTTATTTCAAAGGACACTGCCACAGCCACCCTTCAAAATCAGAAGCAGATTATGTCAAGTGGTTTATACTACACATAATGTCATACAGTTCAATGGGATATTGAAGTTAAAACTGATTTGTTGCTTTTTTCAGCAATAAAATTCTTTCTCTGTATCACTCAAAATTAAGCTCACTACTTTTTTAATTAGGTCAAAGCAGCTCCATACTTACTAGATTAATTCTCTCTTGAAAAATCTAACTGTGAGAAGAAGAGTATTAAACGCAACACATTAAAACTTGTTTTTATGGTTAAAGTTATTAATGTTATTTGTACTGCCAAAATCGAACAGAATAGGAACAGTGGAATGGAAAGAAAATAGTCCTTTTTATTACTTAAAGCTCTGTTATAAATATTTTATGGTACAGAAATATTTTTGCAATGAAACAAATGGGCCAAAAAACTCGCTGTTTGCTTATTCCCCTGAAATTTCACCAGCTTTAACCTACTCAAGTGTTTTAATCAATGATGAACTACAGAACTGTTTAGTAAGTGAGGAATGATCTCAAATTATATACCACTACAATAGGAGACTACAATTCCTTTTTAGACTTTCATAGTAACAGTTCAATTTTCTGAATCTTTTCATTGAAAACTGTTTCTCTAAATTTCTCTCTCTCTGTAAAAATACCCCAGCCGTTTCTGCCTACAAGATCCCAGTGGTTTAGCTCATGATGGAGAAGATACTGTAGCTTAACCTCATTAAGTAGAGAGGTAATTTCTCTCTGTTCTCATGGATTATTGTCCATGACCACATTTTTTCTGGGTGTTTTGCAGCCAATAGATGGCTAACACCCAATAAATTAAACCCTATAGCTTTAGATTCAAATTTGATGGATGATGAACACATTTTAAGGATTAATGAGCCTAAAAAGGTCTCTTTCTTCCTCTCTAGAATGGTTAATAGGAGATCATAGTCTCTAATATGTAAAAACATTCCAAACTTCCTGTCTTCAGGGTCTTCACTGGAAGTCAATGCAGCTTCACAGGAAAGTCCCTGTTAGATATCAGGGACTTGGTTTTGAATTTTCTACATGGACTTCTTTACAATAAACTCACCTCTCATTTACATTTGTTTCAATGTATCACTGTTTTATATTTAAAATTTACACAAATTAAAAAATTCAAAATCTTTATTTCTAAAAAAATCCATTTTTTAAATAAGTGAGAAAAAGATAGAAGAATGCCAAAGTGCTTTAAATCTGTAAATATAACATCCCCACTTAACTTTTTCATTCCAATCAAAATAGATATATGTAGAACAGAAACTCTTTTATTACTGCACGCTTTCTGGTGACCTGGAGGTTGTCAGATATATTTTTTTTGTCTTGAAAGTACTTACAGACTTCACATGGATAAAAATACATTTAAATCCCATGAATTAAGATGAAAAAAGGTAAATTAATGATTTTGCCAGTCACACTCAACAGTTTCTCTCGGTGGTAATTAATTTTAGTGCTTTTACTAATAGAGTAAAAATTTCAAACACTGAAAACTCATCTAGTCAAGTGAAAAAACTGTTCATCTGTCAGTGAATATTAATTTAGCTTGCACTAGTACCTGATGGAAACACTGGTCATTTTGACAGACGTATGACCTTATAATGTTAATGTTATACTTTTGACTCTATGAAGATTGGTAGACTGGTTAATGAAAATTAAATTTATCAAAAGCTTACAAACACTGGCATCATATAAAGATAATTACCTATTAGTAAAGAGCCTATATAATGCTTCATTAGGCTACATTCTGTTTCTGTCATCATGACAGAATGATGAATATCGGTCTGAGAGTCCTAAAAAGTTCTATACAAAGGACAAAATTAAGTTGCTGAATTTCATAGTTCTGCAGAAAGAATTCAAATCACCTACGAAAATTACAAGCTTTGCCTTACCAGAACTAAGAATGACAGGATTAGCTGTATATATATTTATTAGTGTTTATATGGAGTACTTAAGAGCAAGGAGACCACAGACCCCATCAGTCATTCTTCATGTACAGCACTGATCACCAGGGCCATGTCTGTGTGAATGGCTGGAGATCAACCTTAAGTCAATGTATGCCTACTTTGGTGTAAAAAGAGATGATCAGTGGGACAAGGTGCTCACGCTAATCTTAACAGGGTGTTTTGTCTTGGGCATCATGCGCTGTTAGTGTGGCTATGCAGCATTCAGGGCAATACTCTTTATATCTGTCGAGCTGCAGAAATGTAAGACAGTAAGACCTTGGGTCCTTCTACAACTGAATGGGGAGATGAAATTTCTGAGAAATTTCTTTTATTCAGATGTTAGTTGTATGTCAATGCATCTCATGCTGCCAAAACAGAATTTTTTTCTCAAAATATAATTCTACTTTATCTCATGGATAAATTGAAAATATCCTGCTTACTGTTAAGTGAACATTCAGGGAAGCTGTCAACGACAGGCAGCTAAGGGAACTCTTCAGCCAGTTTCTTAGTTAAAAGTCTCACATACTGTCCTGTAAAATCTCAAACCATTTTTCGGTATTACACAAACAGCTTTGAGTATTAAGATCAGCAAAAATCCTGCCACCTGTTAAATGAGGAAAACACCTCTTACTGTAGGAGAGTCAGAGCAGGACACCCTAATAAGGGGCAATAGTGGCATTCTGCCAGCTACACCCATGAAAACTCTAACATTCATGTTCTGGACCTGGTAAGCAAAGGAGATGATTTTCAAAATCTTTGTTTCAAAATGGAAATATTCTTCTAACGTTATATCTGCTTTATTTATGCAGTATTCTGTTACTTACTGGTGATTATAATAGGAAATCTTTTAATTAAGAACTTCATTAGTTCACCTTTAACTGCCAATCACCAGATAATTGGCCCTTTGCTAAGAGGCACTGCAGCTCAGGTATGCTAAAATGACTGTTTCTCAGAATAACTTACTGAAAGTAAGTTATTTTTGGAACTCATTTATAAGAGAACTTAATTAACTATTCCAGATCGTTAGGGATACTGCATTGCGTTTTTCAATCCTCTGACAGGTTCCTCCAGTTATACTAATTCATTATCATTATTTTCAACTTTCTAGGCAGAAAAGGGTGAAAAAGAAACACTGAGCCATTGCAGGCCTTCTGTACAATCTAGCCAGTACTGCCCCAAGATGAAAGGCAGCTTTGGTGATTTTATTGTTTGAGCTGCTGTGGTAGTACAGCAGAATGTCTTGGGGCAAGCAGCTTGAGAGATGGTGCACTGTCTTTTGTCCACTGTCATATGGCAGAACTTTCTAAGAGCAGTGACACTACACCAGAGCTATTCCCATTAAGTGAATAAGAGCAAACAGATTTTCTCACAGAATATATTCCACATAATTTGAAAACAGCATCCTTTGGGTAAAATACAAATTTATTTTGAAACCCCACTTTATTGATTCAATTTTGATATATTTCACAAATTCTGGGACCCAAATGCCACCTTTTTATTTGTGCAAATAACAACTGATGTATTCATCAAATGGAAGCAAAAATTCCAGCTGCTCTCATAAATGAAGCAGACTTCAGTCCTACAGTATTGTATTTAACTTGTACTTCAAACAAGCCTGACTTTTAAGTGGAAATTTGGGTTTTTTGGAAGCTGTAAAACTGAATGCAATAGAACCATCTGCCCCAAACACAGCTATATTGTATCTACAACAGATCAATAATAACAAACCTCTTTGAAAATGCAGGACTTCAAAATTACTCTTTTTGCAGATCTTCTAACAACGCTACTTAGACCTTTACAAGTCTCTGAATATTTGTCCTAAAGCTGTCTGATCACAGCTACAGATTATATGGGCTCTTCATTTTACAAAGCAGCAGAATAATTTATGTATATGATTTTTATTTTCCATGTATCATTGCAAAGTATTGTAAGTGAGCATCTTCTAAGTGTTCACAACTACTAGCTGAATTATTCCTTTTTGTGATTAAAAAAAAAAAAAAATTTGTCATTCAAACCCAGAAAATACAGAGGTGATGTACAGCAAAATGACAGTGTGTCCCCCCCCTTCCCCCCCCCCCTTTCTTTTGGGGGGGGGGCAATAAATCAAATAACTTTGTTCTGCCTTTTTTTACAGTTCCTTGGTTATTTTCTACTAGTTTTTGTACTATGCAGTATTGCTTCATCCAATTTAGTAATCTCTGCTAAAATCTCCCTACTAATTCAGAACCGGTCTCTATTACCTTTCTGAGCTAAAATGAGAAGTCCCAACCCCTAACAAACTTCCTGCGATTTCTTCAGAATTTCACATCTAAGAAACCCTCTTTTTGATCATCTAAGATGTTTTGTAGAGAAGAAAAAGCTTTCAAAGATTTACACATTACATCATCATCAATAAACAAGTAGGAAACTCAAGGGGCCTATAAGCAATTCCAAGACAAGTCAAATATTCTGTCCCATAACTATTGGCCTGTGATGGTCAAAGCATGAACTAAAGTTTGGGTTTTTTTTTTTAATGTATGTTTTTTGTAATTATTCCAATGCATAAAAATCCAAGTTGTGTTTACTACCTCTTCAAGACTACTTAGCAAGTAAGTTTTATACCGATTCACATTTCTTTACTTTTGAAAAGTGTATTTAGGAAAGCATCATCACCTTCATATCTGCCCATAATTTATCCACTTCTATTTTACAGTGATTCCCTGTATAAATCATGTGATGGCTAAATTAATTTAAAAAAAAAAAAGTGGTCTTTCAAGCTGTTTCATAAGCTGTACATAAAAAAAAAACCCCTTATATACTTGTCTCACTAGGCATTTATTTTGGTGCATTTATCACTACAACAAAACGCTTTTTTTTTAGAATATTTTCTTCTATCTTTTGCTGGGAACTTTGTACTCAACGATCTATGTGCAAGGAACTAATGTAAAGTCTGAGTGGTACAGACTGTTATATAGCACAGTAGAATACCATGTTACAGGGGTCTGGTAAATTAGCACTCACAGAGCATAAAGCATTTACCCCAGCCTGGAGGAACAGAGCTTTTTTTGATACCTGCATCGTTTGCTGCAACTAAATTCAACAGGAAGCATGAAGCGGCACTCCCGGTCACTGCAGTTGGCAGCTGGCACGGCAGGGAGCGCGGCAGCCCCGGGGCCCGTCCCGCTGACCCTGCCGCACACCAGGCTCCAGCGACGGTGCGCAACCAACCGCTCTCCAGCGGCCCCATTTTAGTCTCACAGGCCCTTGGAATCAAAGCCTGGAGAGCGGCGGGCCCTCAGACTGCTGCTCCAAACACTGCCACAATATGAGCATGAATAGCTTTATCCGGTGGTATAAGGCTCCTAAAGTTAGTCTAGTAATAAAGCTTCTTCGGCATAAACTAACCAACACGTTTCTCCTGTGACATGGGAAAAACAAACTTGTGTGCCAGCTGTCAAAAGACTGGGCACCTGGGTAAGCTTTTGACTCAGCCTGCAAACCTACAGGGGTGTCTGTCATGTGCCTCATGGTGGGATTGCTCAGAAAATTGGCCCAAAACAGGGTTCAGATGATGAGATTAGATTTTCGGTCTGCAGAAGCTGAACCCGAGGGTGCGGAGAGACATTTCGTGCTCGCCAGCGAGCAGAGAGCCCTTCTGCAAGGCAGCCGCGGTCACTAGCCCGAGACGACTTCTGAAACTCGGCGGCAATTCCTGCCCCCACAGAGGGCCCTGCCGGCCTCCCTGCCCCGCCCTGCAGTTCCCCCGGCGGGCACGCCATGGGGAGGGGGCGGCCTCACTGGGCCGGCAGCAGTTTCCTAAGCAGCACTCGCTTGCAGCGGGTTCGTGGCCCTTCACTGAAGGGCAGAAGGCAACAGGCGGGCAGGGGGAAGCGGCAGGAGCGCTGGGCGATGACCTCCCACCGCCGGCCCGGGCCTACCGACGCGGCCGCCCTGCCCTCCATAGGCGCCCCGCGCTCTGCCTCCGCGGCCGCACCCTCCTCCCGCCCGTCCCCGGGCCGCGCCCGGGTTCAGCCGGCCCGGCCCACGCGCAGTACCGCGGCGGAGGCAGCGCATCGCCCTGCGCACGGGGGGCCGGCGGCTCGCCGAGCCTCCGGTCTGCGCAGGCAGTCTGCCGGCCTGCCCCGGGAGGAGGGCCCGTCGAGGGGAGGCGGCCAAGCGGTAGCGGTAGCGGTAGCAACGGAGGAGCCGGCGGCGTGCGCAGCACAGCGTGGCTGTGGCGACCGGGCTCCGTCCCCGCTGCGCTTGCCGGCTCTCACCCACCTCCCTGTCAGTGTTACCGCCCCCGGCCTGTGAGCAACATGAGAGTAGTGGCTTTGATCAGGTAAGGCGCTGACGGAGCGCCTGTGTGAACGAGCGAGGGGCGTCTCGCAGGCGGAGAGAGGGCGCCGGGAGAAGCCCTGCCCGCCCGAGGGTCGTGCTCCACCCAGCGCCGCTCGGGAGACCCGCCCGGCCCTTTCCGCCCGGCCTTCCCGCCCATGCGTTTCCTGCTGCCCCCCTTGCCCTGCCCTGGCGGTTCATTCCTGGCCGGCTGCTGTCTTTGCCCGTGGCCCCTGGGCTGGCCGCCTCCGAGTGCCGCGGTGGGGCGGTCCCTGCCTGCGAGCAGGGTGAGGCTGGGATAGTTTGTCTTCTGGTCTTCCCGTGTTCCCGAGGAGTTTAAGAACAACCGGCGTCGTTTAACAATGAAATAAGAAAAAAATCCTAACACAGCCAACCAACCAAAACCCCCCAAAACAACACCTACAGTTATTTCCCCCAATCTCTTGTTCTCCGTTATCCCGGTCTCCCTGGTTCTTCTGTCTGCAGCGCGGCGAAAGCCGGAGCCGCGGGGGGGGGCAGAGCGTGGGCCTCGTGTCCTGCTGTAAAACCGGGGTTCTGCTCATTTGCAGTTCAATATCAAGGTGCTTTTGCTTTCCAAGTATCTTAAGCTCTTTCAGGATAAATTTCCTGAACGCTTAACTGTAGATTTTAGTAGTTTTTTTGCGAGACATTTAATTTTTCCAGTTTTAAAATGATGAAACTATCTCGTTCAAATAGTTGGAGTTGGACACAGCCGTGTCTCTCAGGGGCTGCTGTTTGCCCTCGTCCTCTTCCCCCCCCACCCCCGCAATGTTTTTTGTCAGTTTCTCTGTCAGTTTCTGCAGTTCTTGTAATTGCTTTTTTTTAGAAACATAAACGTTTTCTAATAAGGATAAGCATGTGCTTTCCTTGAAGAAACAATACTTAATTAAAAGAGAATAAGCTAGGAAACCTGTAAATAGAAAAGGACTGTGCAGATGTGAGCTGTGTATTTTTATTTTTGAGTGAAGTATCTGTTTACTTATGCCTAAACATTTAAGGTATTAAATTCTTTCAGGGAATGTCTAATATCAAACCTTATTGAAGTTGGGGTTTGGCCAGAACAATTGCAGATCATTCCAAACATTATGCAAAGAAAATACTGGAAATGTTATCGGTTTTTCAAGATTTGCTTAAATATGGTGTTGGAACAATCAGCTTCAGTGCTTTTTTTTATTTTATAGATAAGACTTTGTCTTGCAGGTTTATTTACTTTGATATTCTCTAAGCAGGGGAATGTGTTAAAAGGCAGGATGGCATAAAATCCTATAAACAGGTTTCTAACAATTGCTATTTTAATGGTCTATTTTACAAGGATGGATTTAGTTTCAGTAATAGTTTTAAGAAGAGTTTTAAAGAGACATCAAAGTGTCTGAAATCTTTGTAACAGAGCTAGCCAAAGATCAGAGGGGAAAAAGTATTTGAAAAGTGCTTCTTACTTTGGAAAAGGTCAAGATTATGTTTAAAACTGCTTTAACCTCTTTCTTTTCCTTATGAAATGTTGGCCACACTTAAAGTTGATAGTCTTTCTTTAAGGTGGTATTTATGGGGTAAACCCTGCATTGTGTTTTGTGCTAAATCATAGATGTTTTAAAGCCAGTCTTCAACCTGAAATACAACGTTTTTAAACTCTTTAATTCTTCTAGAATTTTCTTAACTGTAAGTGGTTATACTCGTCTATGGAAAGGAATTTTGCTCAGAAGTCTTTTATAGGCTTGTATCTTCATGGTTACCATGTTTTTTTTCCTGGTATTTTGTTTATTTATAAGCCTGCCTGTTAGCATACTTGCAACATTGTCAAAAATGATGCTGACTGGCCTCACTTCAGAGTTTTATACACAAAGGCCTTGGGTTTTTTGTTTGGTTTTTATTTTTTTTCCTATGATGAGAACTGAGAGAGGTTTGCAGGCTATCTCATTTCTTACCTTCATCTCTCTTCTGTGGACTGTGCTGAGTCCACCTTCCTTCCATAGCATGGGCTCTCTGGTTCCATTGGTCTAACCATATTGTGTTTTACAGATAGTTTTGTAGGTCTTGTAGGCACCATTTCGTTTCTTGCTTTTGCTACTTTTTAGGGCTGTGGTGAGTAATACAGAGAATAAATGGCAGTACAGTAGCATGTAGTTAGTGAGCACAAATTTCCACCTACTAATTGGTGGTCTAATGTAGGCAATATGAACATAATTGCACCTTAAAATATCTTTGTATATATATGTGTGTGTGTATGTGTATATATATACACACACATGTAAATTAACTGAAAAGATTAATGGATTTATTCCAGTGACATTTTAATTTTTTATTTCAATTTTTTAAAAATATTGAAATGCTGTAAACAGCATAGGCAATTATCTATTGTCATACAATTATTTTTCTGAAGTGGTGTTTGTAGTTAAAATCAGAATTAGTGGGAGACTTTTATTTTTTAGCATAAAGTCATTCAGAAAGAAAAGTCTTTGTGTCATGATTCTGTTTAGCCTGAAATTTCACATTATGAAGTGAATACTATCTATATTTTCGAGCTATCAAGAATGGTATCCAAAATTAATGAATGTATGATTTTAAAGTTTTTTTTGTGTCTGTATATAGGTTAGAAGAAAGTTGCAGGTATGCATGAGAAGAATGTTAAGTAGAGATGGAGCCTCAAAGTAGGCATCTCTTTATCATATTTGTATTTATGTTTGTAGCACTGAAACAGAAAATCTGTTAAGTGCAAAAGGATGCCGTGTTATTTACACTATTTCTAGTTTAGATTTGAATTACACAGCAAATTAAGGTCAGCATACAGAATTTTAGCATGGATAAAAGCAGAAATTGAGGGGGTTAGCTAAAGGGTTACATTCCTGTAAGGCACTTTCAAGCTCTTGCATAGAGGGCTAGATTAAAGGGGGAATTTTATGTTGTAAGTTCTAAAGAAGTTTGTTTCAAAATCACAGAATCAGTTAGGTTGGAAAAGACCTCCAAGATTATCAAGTCTAATGTTTGACTGATCACCACTTGTCAATTAGACTGTAGCAACAAGTGCCCTGTCCAGTCATTTCTTGAACACCTGCAGGGATGGTAACTCCATCACCTCCCTGAGCAGCCCATTCAAATGCTTGACACCCCTTCCCGTGAAGAAATTCTTCCTAACATCCAACCTGAACATCCCCTGGTGCAGCTTGAGGCCATTTACTTTTGGCCTTGTTTTCTGGAGAAGAGGCTCACCCCCACCTTGCTACAACCGCTTTTCGGGTAGGAATAGTAACAGTGTGATCACAGGGAGCACGACGAGTACATTGTAGCAAGGGCTTCTTGTACTGTCTGTTCTGTGCATGTCTCAGCAATTCTAATACAAAACGCAGTTTTACAGAGCTCCTATAGATCTCTGTTGCAGTTCCTGCACTGGTTTTTGTGCCTTGGCATTTAAAGAAGCTGCATAGAATCTCCTCCTGCAGTTGTAGTTTGAAGGCCATGAGTCTGAACATGAATCTTTTAAGCAGTGTGTATTCTAGAGCACTCTTAGTTATATTGTTTCCTCACTGATAGTGGAAAATTTTCCAGTAGATCTTGAATGAATGTCAAAATTAATTGTATCCTCTGTGTTGGACTATCATTTCTGGGCCTCAGACAAGCATGTGGTTATGTTTGCTTATATATTTTTTACTGGCACTAAAAATTTTTATTTGCAGTTAAATGCAAAAAAAAATTCGTATGTTTAATGCAGTGTCAACTGAAACTACTGCCTCTAATGATTAAATTTTTTGAGAATGGGAAGTATGTTCAAAATGTTGAAAGTTTAGGCAAAGTATCCCATTAAGGAGAACTGTTGTTCCTAACTTAGAACCAATGAGGTTGGAGAAGACCTCTAAGATATTGAGTCCAGCAATAACCACTGAGTCCAGCAATTAACCTAACACTGCCAAGTTCACCACTAAAACGTGTCCCTAGGCACCACCTCTATGTGACAGACCAAATTTAAAAGGATTACTAATGCTGGCAACTTGCTGGAGCAGATTTTGATCCAAGTTAACTAGTAATGAGTACAGAGTAATTCGTCTCTGGAGTAGAAGACAGCCTTTGAAGAGATTCCAGTGTCAGTGTCTCTTCTTTGTGTAACCTCTCAGATTAATAATAAGGTACAAAACTGGTGATGTGTTTTATGGTTACTGTATTTAGGCAATATACATATATAGTAAATGTATGATGAAATCATTCTTTTTCTACTGTTAATATTCTATAACTCTTTCCATATGTCAAAACTTTTTAATCAGCTCTGATAATACTAATTTTTGAACAGTTAGCCAAAAGTTATAAGGGGCTAAAACTTTTCTCTGTAATTTTAATTGCCAATATTTTCTTTTTCTTACAGTGGTGGGAAGGACAGTTGTTATAATATGATGCAGTGTGTTGCTGCTGGGCATCAGATTGTTGCTCTAGCCAATTTAAGACCTACTGAAAATACAGGTATGAAAGCCACATTCCTAATAGGACATTTTTAAAAAGTATATTAGAAACAATGGAGACACAACCATGCCTGAATTAAGTTCATGTATGTGTTTTTATGTAGTTTTGCATGTTGAAGGCCAATATAGAAACTTAAAAGAGGTAGAAAAAGGAAAATGTTTTGGAGATGTATTAAATGTATTTTTCCTTAAAGGGGAAAAAAAGCCCACAAGAAGAGATCAGTAAAAGAAAGGCTTGCAGAATTTGAAAACAAGAATACAGATATCCATGGTGGTAAACAAAGGGATTTGTGAGTTTAGTAGCACAAATGCTAGAAAGCGATAGATGATGTCATCAACCAAAACTAGCACTGTACTTCTAGAAATACATTAAACTGGTGCTAAACTTAATGCTATAAACCCTTCCAGCTGCCAAAAATGTGCCATTGTGCTGCTGCTCATCCATTTTTATCTTCATGTGTCTTTCTCCATTATTCTAATCCAGCATCTGTGAACTGAATTGAGGAAGTAATGTGGGTTGGAATTGACCTTGATGCACACATTTTTCCTGCTTTTTTTACTTCCTTTTAGGTTGGACCAATTTTTTGATCAGTTCCTCATAGGCTCCACATTATTTCTATGAAAGAGAATGGGAGAAACTGAGGTAGTCAGTGATGAAATGAGAGGGTGAGCTAAGTACTTGTATGTTGGACTAAAGCACAAATTGAAGTGAGACTTGAAAAGCAAGTGAGTTGTTTCCAGTTGGTAGGGGAGAATGTTAAAGTATGTTAACTAGGTTCACTGTTCAACATATGTTAAGCAATTAAGTATGGTATTTGGTGACTGTATAGTAGGAGGGTACACAGAAAGGGAAGGAAAAAGGAGCTGCCATCACAAATGAGTCACAGACAATACTGGCAAATGCTAGGAGAGTATAGGAACAATTTATTTTCTGGGTAGCTAGGACATAATAATCTCTAAGTCTGTTGAAATATGTTGTCTTCAAACTAATTTATCCTCATCAGAAATGTAGAATATTGTCATTAAAATCATAAAATGCTCTCTTTAAGTGTGTAGTTGGAAATTTCGTAGAAAGTTAATTGAGGTGCTTCAGGCAATAGTGGATTCTGTGCCATTCTTCTTATTTTATCTTGTACTACTGTTGCCTGGAGAGTCTCAATTAATAAAGAAACTGTGTATTCTAAGCAGAATATCAGTTAAACACCTTGTCATATCCATGTATGTTGAAATAATTGAATTTTCTTTTAAATTGACTCTTCTGGTTCATGTTGGTTAGTTGTGATTATGGGTTTGGATTTGTCTGTTTTGTGCAGAATCATATCTGTTGTGTGGCATTAAAGGTGACATGACCTAACTGTTACATCACAAATTAGTTATCTTGATCAATGTTACAGACCTTTTTCTTTGCAAGATGTGCTACATAGGTATACAGCAAAAATGCTTGATGTCTCTGTGTAAATTCAGAGAAGTACCAGTGTTAGAAATTAGCATTAGAATAATGAACTGTGTTAGGTTGTAATAAAATGGAGGTTTCACCAATAACGATGTATTACTTTATCAATCTGTTTGAAAAATTTTATATGTAAGTGGTTCATTGTATAGTTTGGGATGTAATTCTAATTTATGATGTCTGCATTTTAGCTGTTTTTTTCTTATCTGCTAGGTACAAACTGCTTGTAAGAAAATTCAGTTAATTTTTTCTCCTGGTTAGGGAAATAGCTTTTTGTTTATTAAACAATATTGAAACATTATAGTGGTCTCCTTTCATTCTACTTAAGCAGAGATAATTGTCTCTTCTTTCATGATGATCATGATAACAATTTTAACAGTAAAGTTTTTGTAAATTTTGACAACCTATTGCTTATTCTCAGTGTTGCAGTGCATTCCAAATTTCTTGCTCTGAGTATGTTGAAATACATCTGGGTTTGTGCCTCTGACCTGTGTTTCTATTAAAATTACCATATAAATAGGAGCAGAATTGAACCGGTATGAGATTTTTTGGATGAAACAGGAAGAAGGAAAGACACCACAATTTGCAAATAGGCAGCATGTTTGTGACAGATGTCTTCCTCTCCATACGTCTGTTGGGTGGAGAAATCTATTTTTTTCTTTCCATGTTTATAGTGGTGTTGTCACCAAACATCTGTTTGTGAACTGAAAAATATTAACATTTAGATTTTCTCAGTGCTTTGTAGTATTGTGATTATCTGTAATTGGTGAAACAATGTACCTAATGTAGTTGTTCCTTAATTGTGGCAGGGCAGACTGATGAATTGGACAGCTATATGTATCAGACAGTAGGACACCATGCCATTGACCTATATGCTGATGCAATGGATTTGCCACTCTATCGTGGTTTTATAAAAGGTACCAGTGTAAATACCGGAAGAGTGTATACTGCATGCCAGGAAGATGAGGTTGAAGACCTTTACCAGCTCATGAAACTTGTTAAGGTATGCTAATTGAAAACAGTTATATGGTTGGGCATAATTGTATCATTTATGAATTTAAGTAAATGATACACTTGGGTATTTAAGGGAAGCTTTAAGAAAAAAATTGAACACTTTTACAGGTTTTATTTCTATTCCTTTCTTCTTCCTTATACTGTAAATATATAGCAGAACTGTATTCCTTTTCCCCCAATGTAAGTCACACTTATTAATCCTCATTTCAAGTCCAAACCTTTTTCCTATTCAATAAAAACCCCTGTAATGGGCACTTGGCATGTACGAGAAAAAAACGTAATTGTGACGATCATCTATAAATAGAATATTTAGGTTATTTTGCATTTAATATAGTGAATTGCTTGATTACTGTAATGAGAGATCTTTTGGATTTTGTGCCTTTATCAGTGTATGGAAAGTAATGTCTAGGTATTTCCATTTGAGTACACTTAAGCTGGGTAAACCAGAATTTGTTATTTGTTTTTTATGTTGCAGATCATTCGCCAAGTATTACAGAGTATTTTATAGTGATAGTTTTGATTCTGGTAGCCATGTGATTATATTATAATATATGACATAGTAGCAATAACATATATCAATCCTTTTTAGCTATAAAATCAATTGAAGAGAGATGATGTGCCCATTTTCTAAACCACTTAAAATTTATTCTCTGTTCTTTTTTTAAACCTTTCATGTAGTGTTTTATTTTCTACCATAATTAAATCAGATCTCATTGAAAATACGAAAAAACTCCTGTTGACTCTAGTGGTTTTACACAATGTTTGAGTGAGCATGCTGTGTCCATTCCAGCTAATTGTGTTGATGACTACAGTGCCCAGTTCTCAAACTAATACAATGTTCAGAAAATCATAATTGCTATTTTAAAGAAAGTAAATATATCATTTTATTGATCAAACTGGTATAGACTACTTTCTGAAACTTCAGGTAAAGGTCTTTGTAGTCTTCAAGTCAGGTATTGAACATTTTCTAGCTTGCTTTCCTTCATTAAAATGAGAATTGAGATTCATGGACCTAAATACTTCAGGCTTTTTTTCTGTGTTCAGTTTTTAAAAAAAAAAAATCAAATAAGACCTAAGAATGTGGTTTGAATGCAGAGCGCTTCCTGAACCATCTTGGAGTCAAATGTTACGTCTTCTAAACATTTTTGGCAAGGTAATCCTCTTCTAAAGTAAAATCAAGATTGTACACCTGTGTTGGAGTATGAGACTACAGAACAGGAGAACAGAGCTTGTAGGCGGTACAGCCTCAAGTTGTGCTGGGGAGGTTTAGGTTGGATATTAGGAAACATTTTTTTACTGAAAGGGGCATCAAGCAATGGAGCAGGCTTCTCAGGGAAATGGCTGAGTCACTGTCTCTGGAGGTATTTAAAAGATGTGTAGACTGGGTGCCTAGGGGCATGTTTTAGTGGTGGATTTGGCAGTGTTAGGTTAATGGTTGGACTCGATGATTTCAAGGGTCTTTTGCAACCTAAATGATTCTATGATTATGCTCTAGAGTGCTTATGGAGGTTTTAAATTGAATGTGCATATCCTGCAGTACAAGAATCGAAAGAAATATGATACAGCAGTTTTAAATTATTGTTGAACCATGATGGTATTAGAAATTAGGACTGATATCTACTGTCTCTTAAAGCTGCATGCTAACAGCTTTCTGCTGCTGGGTAAGATAATAAATTACTGATCAATTTAATTAAAATTAGTGGCAATTAAGATGATACTTCCTTTACAATTCTTGCTGTCTTTGGAGGAATGGCTCCCTTACATAAATTAATGCTAGTGTTAAACTTGACAACTTCTACTTTGGAAGTTTGTACATAATAATTATAACTATAGTTGAAAGAGATGTTTTCAGGTTGTCTGGAACTAAATACCTATTTATTTCCTGTACAGAAATATTAATTCCACTATATTATATCTTAAAGGCATAAATATTAACAATATATTATTTATATATTAGACTTTGTATAGTGATGTCTTTATAGTCAAACCTAGCTATGAAATTCTGATACGAAAGTTTCAGTAAATGTCTTGCATGTTTTGATGAACAATTGCAAAATTGTGGAGGGAAATAAACTACAACAACTGTCGTATTTTAGTTTTAGGAAGACAAGTAACATTTTTTTTTCTATGTGTTAGCAGTAACTTTGAAAGCTTTCTGGTTTTATTTTTTCACTTTTTTCATAACTGTTGTTTAGTAGCTTTACTATTTAAGTCTTAATCACTGAGGATTTTGCTTTAGAAGTTTTTTTCCCCCCAGATGTTAATAGTTTTAAACAGAGAAGTCAATTTGCATTTTCTTGAAGGGAGGGGATGAATTCTGTGGAAGCCTTGTCAAATCCATCTTTGAGTGATTGTAATTTTAAAACACTGGTCAAATAACATAGCTCTTTTTTTCTGTCAAATGGTTTGGGGCCAAGACTACAGGAAAGGTGTGTCTAAATTGAAATCACATAGTGTACCTTACTTTACATTAGCAAAGGATGCTTCTATTGCAAGTACCTACTTAGAACAAATTAAATCAATGCATTTTTGAAAACCTGTATGAATATGGAAGTATACAATGATTTTATAACCAGTGTTATGAGAACAGGATTTCTAAAAAATTAAATATTCCCCTGCAATTCTGGGAAACCCAGGACAGCAGTCCTGTCCTAGTTCACGTGATTCAGTGAGTGATACTGGCTGTCAGTGACTGTAAACCTGTTAATTTTATTGTCACAAACCCACGTGATTGATAGGTATAAAGAAAATTTATATTTATTTTTTAGTTGCCTGATGCCATGTTTTAGATTCTGTATTCAGTATATATTGTGAAACATATCAGAGTACTTATATGATGTCTAAATGTATCTTACTATGCAGTCTTCACCTGGTAGTAGAATATTTACTTCTGGAGATCTGTAAATCCTGAACCCTAGGGAATAATTTAGTCTTCTCTCAATGTTACTGAATAGGGATTACTGATACCCTTGTTTGTCCATGTTTGTTACTGTTCATATTGGATATTTTCTCAGCAAAGCCTTTAAGTCCTAGAGTTTCTTAGTTACCTGAATTATCTTTCAGGGTTTTTATGTTGGTGCTATCTTTGAAATGGTGGGGGAAACTATTTCTTTGCCTCTAGTGGCAGGAAAGACTAGAGCATGAAAGCATTTTTGAGAAACTTTCCTACCACATCTCAATTTAGGCAATATTTAACTGTTTTCTCCCCTTTTCAATGTAATTATGATCTTGCTTAAATAATACAGTGATGTTTTATTCAAGTACATACAGAAGTGGTATTAGATGTTTTCTGTATTTCATAGAACTGTGGCTAAACTTTTGTTTAGGACCGTGGTTGTAGCAGCTCCCAGACTAAACAGACCAGTGCAAGATACTTTTTATTTTCAGTAGACAGTTCTGTCCTCCTTCAAATTTCTTGCCTTATCTCCTCTACTCCGTAAGTCTTTGCTTTTTTTTGGTAAGTTTCCATTGCTGAAGTAATTTGTAGGGTTCTTGGACTAGGTAAAAATGTTTTTCTTCTAGCTCTTTTTTTTTTCATATTTTTCAATGACTTGCTCAATTCCTTGATTTTTTAAAAAATTAGTATTTTAAAAATTGATTCTTTGTGTAGTTTTTTTGGTATTTATATGTTGGATATATTGGGTGTATGAAACATCTGAATAATAATAGCCTTTGGTTGTGGCACTGTTTTATTTTATCAGTAAGGTGGAAGGGAGAGAAGATTTATTTTCTAGAATATCGTCACATTCTGGAACAGTGATCCTATAATGGGCAGTCAGTAACAATAAATAACATTTTTGAATTACAGAAATAAAGAGCTTAATAGTACAGTGTGACTCCTGTATTTAATAATTACTTTTTAAGCACAAGATCATGATTTTTTAAATGGTCCCAGTCCGATGTTTACTGAAGACAGAAAGTATTCCTGTATGAGAGTTAAAATTGCAATAGTAGTATCATTTTAGATGTTACTTAAGATATTTTGTCTCAGACGAAAAGCTGACTTGAGCTATGTGGGTTCAGATTGAATAGAAGTAATTTAGGACCTATCAGGATTCACTGAAACACCCTAAGACTTGGATTTCTTCAGAAAACAGCTCTTCAGGGTTTGAGATGAATGGATGAAGTATAAGGTTGTTCTGTGGCCTTCAGACAGGGATTAATTCCATCACAGAACTAAAGCTTTCAGTTTCTTGATATTGCTAATAGTTTTCCATGCTGAAGAAACAGTCTTTCTTTTACCCTTTTCCAGAATTCAGCTGCTGTGGCCAATGGGTGAAAAGAGTTGTTAGATTCAATCTGATTGCTGACTTTCTGTGGCTTTTATACAAAATTTGTGCTCCTACCAGTAAAAATACATGAAAAAATGTAACATAGTATTCTACCACAGCATTGCTTCATTGTCTTCTGTTAAAAGATGCATGTAAAAAACTGTATAGGAATAGTCACTTGGTTTTTAGATGTCTGGTATACATGGCTTCATTTGTAGTATGTACATGATAAAGACAAATAGTGTACTCTTAACTCATACCAATAATGTTTGCAGAATTTCTTAGAAGTCTTAAAGAGTCCAAATAATTATTAGTTGTAGAATCCTGATTGACTTGAAGAATCTGTAGTCTGAGGTCCTCAGCAGGCTGTTCACCAAACTACTTTTGTAGTTTGAGTTCAAATTAGGTGGCTTCCCCCTCTCACTTATGGGATTCAGAGAGTTCAGAAGTGTGCAGAAGAGTTCTGTTTTAGTAATTTCCGATGTTTTAATTGAAAAAAATCTGGTGTTTTCCTTATTATGATTTGAATTATTTGTGTATGTGTAGATTAATTCCTCAGAGTTGTATTTCTCAACATTTTGGAAAAAAAATTAAATTATAGGAAGAGGTGTTTTTCTTTATGTTGAATTTCTGAAATAATCACTCTTCCATGATGTTTTTGCCTACATTTTGATTATTGCAAATCAAGAATACTGTGCCCTTGATATATTGATAGATTAACTTTATATGTAATTCAACAGTTGAAATACAGAATTTTTGTATGGCAAGTGAAACTATCTCGTAAGTATTGATAAAAAAATTGTAAAAAATTTTCAATGCCCAGTTGAGAGAAACTGTGATAGATAAAACAGTGGAAATTATTGGTCAGGCCCTTTACTAGTTATGTAGATTTGGTGAACCTTTGGAGACCATATCTCTTAGCACAGTTCTTTTTGAATTTAGACATGAAAGTTAAATAGGAACTTTTAGAAATTGTATGAAGTGGTTGCCTTCACTGACAAAAAATAAATAACCATGCTTTTTGATAAAATAAGAATTTTGGTTTTTGAGCCAAAAAATTTTCTGGTTTTTTTATAGACTTGGTTCCTCCACCTTTTATAATGAGTAAATTTTTATCTTCAAGGATTTGGATTGTCCCTTTGCACTCATCGTGTTAAATGATTACTTTTCTAATTGAGTTATTTTTTCTTTTAATTAATTCTGGATTGGAGTTCCATAGCTACCTCCACCTAGGGGATGACCATTGTCATCAGCAGTGAATAAAAGTCTGAATAAAGGGAAGAGGGTAAGAAGTAATTGCATAGTTGGGAGTGTTTTAAGCAGTGTAAAAATAATTATGTATCTTGTCCATTCCAAACACAGGGTTTGTTTAGTTGTTGGGGGTTTTTTTGGTATGAATTTTAAAATGAGATGGGAACAAGGAAATTTTTTAGTCAACAGGATGCCTGTAATAATCTGTGTCTCATCTCAACTGTTCAGGCAGGGTCATTTTTTTTTTTTCCCCCCAGAAGGGGATCTTCAGCAGTATCTTTGAGGTAGTTTCTTACTGTGAGAAATGTTGGGCTTTATGTAAACAAAAAGTCACTGTATTTCCCCCTGTTAGGTGTGTGGAGTTGTTTTCACTCACTCTCTGTCTTGTTGTGTTAATATTGAATAAACAGAGACAGTCAGGCTGGTGGTGAAAGATGGTAAGCAACCCTGAGGGCTTGTTCTGGTCAGCTTGAAATCTCTGATTGCCAGGTTTTCCTAATTTCCCATTTCCAGGGCATCTCTAGTGTGACCTTGCCTGCTGAATATGATGTTCTGGGTTGCAAGATTCTCACATGCATTTGGGAATGGGCAGCCAGGCATTGTTTACAGGACGCCAAATGAACCGTGGACTCGCAGCAAGTTTGATAAACACACATTTCCTCCTTTTATCAGTGAGATTGCAGAATGTGAAGTATGAGTTTCCAGTTTTACTCATTCCCTTCAGACGTTTTCCTGTTTAAAAACTGAATCTCACTAATTGGATGATGATACATCCTTAGATTTTATTTTGCTTTTTTTGCTATTTTGAATTTAACTTTCTGGTCACTGACACTTCATTTCAGTGCCACCTTGACCAGGTTTGATAGACTTTCAGATAAAAGCTTTCCATTTGTTCAGCACAGAAAAGTTTCATCCCTATAAATGTAAAGTGAATGCTAATTAACAATAATGACTTCTAATCACTTTGCTTTTATACTCCTTTAGGAGCACAGCTATTATCCAATGCAGTTAAGTGAAATGCTTGTATATGAATCAACAATGCTGTATTTCTTCTTGCAGCTATTGCTCATAATCAAGCTTTGAATAAATTATGATAGTAAAATTGGTTTTAATGTGTTCTATTGCATAGGGAGAAAGGAACCTTAAATATCTTGTTAAATATCTTGAATATTTAGAGAGTTATCTAGTAACATTTTGGCATTCATTATTGTAGTTAAATGGAAAAATGCATTAAGATGTTTAAGGCAATTTTGTAAACATTATCAAAACTTTTTTCATTATTTGAATTGTATTTAAGTGATGTGCTAGACTCAACATAGTCTCTGAAGCAGCCCTATTTGGATCCAATTGCATTTCTCTCAGAATGCATTACAAGTTTCTGCCTTCAAATGCAGTTAAATTTTACATAGAACAAATATATTTGTTAGCTTCACCTGAGAAGCTGAATTTGAGAGCTTCACCTGTGTTAGCCCAGTGTCATAGGGTATATATAGTAGGTTAATACACATTTATGCATTTCTTTTATTAATACTGTGTATCTGACAAACTGTTAGGTTTTTTTAACATGTATGCAAACTGCCTGCCTGCTTACAATCATATACACTTAAAAAGGTGTATAAAAGTAATACTAGTGAAATTTTTATCAACAGCTGGAAGCAATAAAATGAAACTTTATTTTAGCAAAACTAGACTGCTAGAAACAATGCTAATTAAAAGAGATTACTAGACTGGTAGAAGGTTAAGAAATTTTAAAATAATTCTGGTTTAGGGACAGAATTAGGCTAAAGAAAATATATATGAATTTGAAATTTAGCAAGCTTTTCCACTTAGCGTTGTGCAGCATTGCCCATATAGAACCTGTTTGGAAGGCAGAAGTGGCAAAACCTGGATGAAACCCATTTCTGACATGAACAATACTTTTTGTTTTAATTTATCTTTTATTAATAACCTGCTTGAAACAATTACTTAAATCGCTTAGAAATTTTAGGTCTTGGTGTCTGTGAGGGAACTGGGGTCTTGCATAGTGATTATATTTATGTTGTCTGGTTTTGCAATTTTTTAAAAAAATTAGATTTCCATTTTCTGTGGCAGTTTCATGTAGTACATCTGTCTTTGCATGCTTAGAGACACAATTCTTTCACAGTTACCATCACAGTTCTTATGGATGTGGATGTGAATGAGTATCCACAGGCACCGTCTGTGGTTTTGATTTTGTTTGTTTTGTTCATTCATTCACATAGCTTTAGACAATTTTCTAGTATGTTTCATTTGCTTGAGCATCTCCTCTGTTAACATTTATTCTTTGGTTTATTATGAAGTCATTGCCTAACTTTATTTCAAATTACCTTCCGTCTACTACTCTTTAAATGCGAGTTTGAGTCAGTGTCCATAAAAGTCCTGTGGTTTTTTGCTTTAAATGCGAGTTTGAGTCAATGTTCATAAAAGTGCTGTGTGTTTTTTGCTGTAGTACTGCAAAACAAGCTGCTTGTGGGTTTTGCCACCACAATGTGGAAAAAAAGTGACACCTTTCTTCTCTAAAGTTTCATTATATGATTGATACTGTCAATATATTATTTCAGTACTTCTGTTTCTTAATTGGCATCTTAATAATGCTTTTAAAATATAAAAATGAAAAGTATGAAACACATTAATTATTCTGTATCGAGGTAGCTGGCTGTTTTATATTATTTGTAATTCTCATTAGGCAGTGCTAAAATACATTTTAAAATTTATTAGTACTTAAAAAATGTAATTTGGTTTATTTCTAATAAAATCAGAGACAGGCAAACTTTCATATAAACTAACAGTAAAACATTTATCAAATTTGTTTTCATAAATATTTGTATCTCTGAATTCCATTCATTGTGTAAAAATAATTTTGCATAGAATTACTAAGGTATTTAAGCTGACTTATTTAACATACCTTCCACTTTCATATGAATGTCAAACATATAGAAATTTCAAGGTTACATTATTTTCAGCTGGACACTTGCTGGTTTTGATATACTTGCTGGTATATTTAAAGGTAATTCTGGAAAGGCTGGGATTTAATTTGGTTTATATTTCACCAATGTTACTGCTTTCAAAATAGAAATGATTGATTTGTAAGTGTCATGAAAAAGAATAAAATGGAACTGGCCTTTTACATTATGAAAGGACTGTATAGTGTGAAGATATTCTTTCTGTTGATACATTCTGCCTGTGGAAGAATTGCATAACAGTTATCACTCATTTTCATATTGATTATGAGTGGGTTTCCAGTAAAAGATTGCTGCTTGCAAAGGATAAGGCAGGACTATGATTAGTTACCTTTTCCACAGAAAGCACTGCAAAGGAAAATGCCTAATGCGTGCACTGCAGTATTCCTATCAGCCTGACAGTCTGTTACATGAACTTTTCTTTCAGTCCATTTTCCTTCAGAAATACAGCTTCAATGTTTTTGCCTTATTATTGTTTTGGGTTTAGTGCATTTGCATGCTCTCCTAACTCTGCATTCTTTCTTTAGTCAGTTATTTATTTTCCTGACAATCTTCTGTACTTGGGCCCTATCAACAGTGTAACTCTTAAAAACTGATACAACAGTGCCCTCTGTAGTTTCTCTCTACATGGTTACTACCTGCAGCTGGTTTTGAGCATTTAGGTAAAGAATAGGATGTTTAGACTTATTTTTAGCTCAAAGAAAAGCCCCTTTTTTCTTAAGGAAAGATTTTGATTTTTCACTGACTGTTTCATATGCAAGAAAGGGAACAAAAGAGGCTGTTCTGAGTCATCTTTTGGGTTTATAAGATCTGTCATTATCTGGTGCAAATCTGAAATTTTATCAGGCATGCGCTCAAGACAGTTGTTAAAATGACTGGATGGGATTTTCTGAGTTTTGTAGACTTTCCTGGAGCTTTTGTTTGAAGTGAAGCTTCAAAACAAAATAATTTTAAGCTTATTTCCTTTGTGCTTGCTACTTCTCCTTAATTCGATTTTACATGATCTTCCGGGGACTAAAGATATGCTTGCCAGCAGAGCACCTAAGCTTTATTAATGATGTTGTTTTAATTCACGCAGCGACTGAAGTAATTGTTGTTCATTAGCATTGATTTGCCTCCAAAACTCATTTACAATTTAGATTTCTCTTTTACCTCATTGTAGCTTAATATGCAAATAACTTTTTAGTCTGTGTTTTCTGCAGAACTTGTTGGACAGGTTCAGTATTGAGCATACATGTTCTCTGCATTCATATATGTGCATATTCACACTCAGAGGCTGCCATTTAAATATTATAAACTACAATAAAAAAGAATGACCTTTTAAAAAATAAATGCTTTAACTACAATTAGTTTCTTCTGTAACAGCATCATAAAAGTCATTCTGTGAAAAGTTTAATGGCTTACTTTATGATGGGGAGTGTTAATGTACATGTAGAACACACTCTTAATGCACTTCCATGAAATGAAATTCATAAGTCACTGCAGTAAATTATAGTTAATGATGTAACCGTTGATGGCTATTCAAAACATTCCTGTATCTCTAATGATTTGTGTAAAGCACGACTGACCACACGCCTTAGTTCATTTGGAACAGTGGATGGAAAAATGCACCAGCTTTCTACTTTTGAAGACCATTTTTTTTCTGTGTAACAAGTGGTAAGAATTTTGGTGAAGTAAACAATACATCACAAATCACTTGCAATATTTGTGATATGGTAATAAATGGTGATGAGGACTAATTTAATATTAAATTAGGAGGTGAAGTCCTTCAGAAGTGTAGTGTGTAGTAGCTTTGATTTTTTTTATTATTATTTTTTTTTTAATTTTATACGTAACCACTAGCCTCTAGTCATATGATGCCTACATTTTACCATGAAATTTTTTTATAACAAAATGTTACTGGAGGAAGCAACTATTATGGCATTATAGACACTGTCCAATCCAGAAAATACCCCATATTTACTATACTATATCTAGTAATATAATGAAATTACAGAAGTAAAAAGGTTACCCGTGTTATTTAAGTAAAGCAACTATTATTCATTCTACTGGCAGAAAAGTAATGTGGTCAGGTAATTTGACAATAATTTGGTTAAAATTATATTCTTTCATTCTAAATTTAATGTAAACTTTGAATCTAGCTTAATTCTTGCACCAATTGTATAATTAATTATTAGTCTTAAATATTGGGGCAGGGAGGAGGTAATTTTTGTTAATGAGCTTCTTCATGCATCAGGGCGTCCTTATGGTAGAACAAGTATTATTTTTTTAAACAGTATAGCCGAAGTATGGATTGTTATAATTTTTTAAGTGATCTTGAAAGTTTACTTCATAAAGGAAGGATAGAAGTGAATATTAGAAAACAAAGGCAGGATAAATTCCTACTTTAAAGTAAATAGATACTCTAGAGATTAATATTTTAATGGAACTTCATCACAGTTCACTCTCTTCAAATGTGTTAAACGGATCAGTGGGAATTTTGCTTAGAAAATAAATTTTTCATTAAAATAATATTTTAATTAAGGAAAGAAATACAGGTGAGTTATTATAAGTGTGATCTGGTTAGTAATGAGAGAAGGTTTTAATTTTAAACTGTAACCTTTGAGTTAGGTAAGATGTCTATTTGGAAGAATTAAGAAGGTGTATTTTATTGCAATGAAACTATCCAGCACAAGTAAAATAGTGATAAATATAGATTTCAATATTGGAGACAATGAATTACAGCTTTTCTCTTTACTGAGAGCTGGCATAAACTTACCAAGACTGGGCAAAGAAGTGACAGAGCAGCCACTGCAGATCCATATAGGAAATGTCATGTTTAGTTCACATACTTTTATGTTTTTACTTAAACTGTCCATGGTATAATCATTACCTCTCTGTAAAGTGCCATGCTTCTTTTCATTTAGTTGGATTATGTGATCTGTGTTTGAAATCTTTAATGGGGGAGAGTATGTGTTTAAGGAAAATCTATAGTTGAAAGTAGTTGTTTTCAAATAACTTGCTTAAGAAGATCATTAAATAAATTTCAAATGTCCTTTCATAAAATCTAAGGTGATGCAGAGTAGTTAAGGGTATTTTTGGAGATTGTCCCAATTTTAATTTTTAGTATTTCTTTAACTCTGAATACCAAAAAATGTGGAGACTGAATGTTGGGTATATATTTTATTCATAAAATAATAAATACCTATTCCAATTTACTTGGTTAACAGTTGCCTACACTCTAACACTAGTTTCATGAGGAAAAACAAATACCACAATCTAAAATGGAACATTATTTGACACAGCAAAAGAAATATTGACTTTTCTTCACTGGAGAAATTTATGATACTCTTTTTTAAGACCCTTGGGCATACTATTATGCCTTTATGATTATATTTAAGTTTTTTAAGACCTCCCTTTTTTTGGATATTCTTTTAAAGACTTTTTTTATTTTACTTTTAAGAAATTCCTTCTTTTTCTCAAACTTGATCACATAAGAGAGAATCTTTGATGATATAATATTTTTAAAGAAAAACATTAGTATTTAGGCTGTACTTGGTCTGTTTTTATAACTACTGAAAATGTAGATAATGTCCTCAAAATTATTGTGAAGTGACAATGGATACTGAGGAGTTAGGGGCTGAAAACAAATTAGCACTTTTCATTTGAAATATTATCTTGCAGACCAGATTGTTCTACATTCCTTAGGCAATTTACTTCGCTGTCTTCTGTATTACCCACAACCCCCATTTTTTGGTCTTTTATTCTGTTAGCATTTTGTTTATACAGTGACTTGGTAAGTAGATGGGTTCTGGCCTTTTTTTTTTTTTTTTTTTTTGTAGTGTCCTTTTGGTATCTGGAGCAGTGATATCATTGTATTTCATAAAGGCACAGTCAGTTTATTACAGAATATGTCATCCAAGAGGTACATTAAATTAACTGGCTATGTTGTCTTGGCTTTTTTCAACTTCTGTGTTCTCTGGCCAGTGTATCAGGATTAATCTTCATAGATATATAATATTTTATAGAATTTGAGTTTAAATTACAATGTTTGTGATTTTACAGAGCTAGATGCTGTTGATTTATAATTACTGGGATAAATTTGTGAAACTTTCTTGTTCATGTAGTCACATTTCAATCTGCTACAGTTTGTCCTGTATTTATTTATTTTTTTCTTTCAAATGCCTTAGCTCTCTTTAGACCTCTACAGATTTCCAGTAATTTGGTTGTTTTTGTGCTACTCTAACCCTTTTGGCCACCTTCAGGATTATCCTTATCCTTTGGAGACCAGTCCTGTGTTCTCTGAAACTGTCAGTCATTATTTATTACCCACTTGTCATTGTGACTTATTCATTGCTTACATCACCATTTTCAAACGTATTGCTTTACAGAAATGGTGAACAGTGCTGTGAAGGGAAGATCAATAAATGCTTTCAAAGGAAGATTTACCCTGAGACTTAGATCTTCTTTTTAATACTAAATCTGTGCTATTAGGTCTGAGATGGTTTTAATATCTTGACATCAAGTACTGTGTTTCTCAAAATGGAAATGTGTTATTGCATTAACTAACTTTTGTGGAGCAGGAGGACTTCAGCAATTAAGTTTTATAGTATAAAATTTTCCAACTGTCAATAATTTGTGTATTTTCCTGAATGCTTATCTTGTGAGCTTGAAAATGTGCAGTTTCATCCCCTAAGAAAAAGTGATAAAGCATTTATATAATTGCTTGGAAATATTTATTCGAATTTTAGTGATACTGTTTTTGTAACTGCACAAAGAGAGGAGAGGCTTGTTTGAAATAAATTGGAAGAAATAGAAAAGATTTCTACTTCTCCCCATGTTAATTTAATTGTTTTGAGAGCTTGATGACCCATACTGTTTTTCCAGAGCATACATTTTCATGCAATATGGTCTTTCTTGACATTCTCTTAAAAGGTAGTTGCTCCAGAAAATTGTGTAAGTATGTAATATTAAATTTATTGTATAAGTTGCAAATTCAGGGAGGTGAGAATCTGAAAGTGGCAAACGCATAATGTCATGTTCTCCTTTGTATGTATTCTACTTTAAGTAAGCTGGAAAATCAGATTTTAATCATACTATATTAAAGATTATATGTTGAAACCCACTGGGGGGAAACTAAAGAAAAAGGTCACATGGGTGTGTGATGTTTCATAATTTTTTATTTCCTTATTCTGCAATGGTAAATTTTTTCCATTTTTGAAGTGAAGATAAAAAGATCTATAACAAATGTGCACATGCACATGCTCACTTTGGACCAGGCAGATGAGGAAGCTGGAAACCTATGCAACAACTTCTCCAACATAAAATGAGGCAGTGCCACATCTAGTTGGCAGCCTGGTGCTATTTCAGAGATAGGAAACAGTTTCATGGGCTAAATTTTTGTATTCATAAGATGATTGGGTGTTTCATTGCAAAATTTTATTCAGTCTCTTCATTTCTTCTTTCACCTCATAGTTGCTGCTCCATCAGTTGGTGGATATTCTCAGTGCTGTTTATTATCAGTTGTTCCCAGTATGGTTATGTCCCTGTCATTCCAGCCTTGGAATATTCATGTTCTCTGTAATTATTTTCTTAGGTTGTCAGAATTTTGGCTGCCAGAATATTCCTGAGAAATACAAACTGAAGACATGGTTTGTCACATTATATACCATGGGTGTAGTGCAATATAGAACAGGAACTACTCTTTACTTGGCCGTTGCTGCAATAGAAATGCAAAGTAATATAGTTCAGTATTTGCAAAAATTGTGTTCTCCAGTCTGAAAACGTGCATGAGCCAGTGCTGTAGATAGTGTCACGTACTGATAGCACACTATTGGAGTAACCTGCTGTTATTTATCTTTTCTATACTGGTAGTTGACCTACTTCAGATTTAAGCATGAGTCAAATTTGCAGAAACATAAGAAGCCTTCCAGGTATTAGACTTTTGTATTTGATCAAAGCAATATATCATGTTAAAAATAATAACAAAATACTAAAATATATAAGAAATTCAAAAGCAGGAGCTTTCTTACTTCCAGGCCTGTTTTCAGCCAGTGGTGTGGCATGCTGACTTGTGGCAAGCATTCTTCATGTCCTAGTTCCTGGGAAGTTTCCATTCCCTCACTGCTAAAGTCTGTCAAAAATTTTTCCCTGCTCCATTTAGCACCCTGTGAACTAAATGATGTGCTAAGAGGATAGCACAATACAACCTGTTTGTAAAACACCTTAACTGAAGAAATTAGTAAATTGTATTTAAGTGATTTATGCTAAGTTTGTGTAGGAAAGTTTCTTCTAATCCTGCTTCTCACTCTCTCATTCATCTAAACTGCAGTTTTCTGATAAGGTAACAGTCATGTTTTCAGTTTTTATACATATGCCTTTGGCTGCATTTTTTTTTTTTTTAAAGGGTACTTAGAAACTTCTATTGAAGAACTGAGACCTTCTTACATAGAAGTTTTTCTCAAAGCTGATGATTAGGTTTTAAGTTGTCTTGATTCCTTTTGGGAGGAAAGTGGTATCATTTACGGTTTTCCCTTCAAACTGAAACCTCACAGAATCCATCCAGTTTTAGTTTTCTCCTCAAGCTTTTTGTTCCTTCTTTTTACAGAAAACATTTTGTCCACACTGAATTAGAATACAAGTTCTCACTTCCTTAGTTGTGCGAATGTATCTTTATGAGGCAAGGGTCATCTCTAAAGCCTAACTTCTTATTCCAGCAAAGGTAGAACTCATCCTTCTCTTTCATCACTTTTGTTATGCTTCAGTGTTTGTTTGACAGGATGTTGCACTTTCATTTGTAGGTATATTTAAAACCTGTGAAGTACATTCAACTTAATTTGTTATTTGTATCTTGTTAAGAACTCTTGACTGAGGCCACACTTACAAGTCTAATGTTATTGTAATACTTAACTGAAATGAGGTTGGGATCCTTGATCTCTTCCTCCCAAGCATGCAATCACAGTGGAACAGTGTGATAATATGCAGTGTGAACAGGAGGCACTGGTTTAAAATATTGAGACCATGAACACTTCTCATTTTAAAAACTGACATTTGTTAATAACAATTCAGGTTGAAAGCCTAATATAAATATCTTGCTTCTGCTAAATGAGAAGAAAGTATTTGTGGGAAGACCATACTTACTTTGGAATGGGTAAGAAAGCTCAGTAGTGGGCAGCCCATTGTGCAAATGTCTGCTCTGAGAACTGAAAGGGGACCGAAACCTTAATGAATGTGAATGCCTCTGAAGTTCTTCCATTTCTGATGTCCTTGTTCCTGTCTGGCTGTTTTGTTGGCTTTTTTCCTCTTTAAACTGTCTTTTTGTGTTACTCTCTGTGCGTCTAGACTCGGAGACTGTGACTTGGCTGGTAGGTTCTTTGATTAACAAAATACTTCTGCTCTTACTAAAAAGCTGTTTTCCTCTTATCTTTTTACTGCAGTCCATAGTCACTTATACCAAGGGCGCAGGTCATGATAAGTACTATTTGCAATTTTAGATGCCTCGGTCCTCTGAAACTTCAATTCCTGTATTAAAAAAAAAACAACCTCATACTAAATAATTGTAGCACCTCACAGTTAGAGGAGGTGCATGTGACTGAGATCCCACAAGAAAAGAATAGTGCATATATCTTTCAACAATAATGCATTCTGGAGACGCTTTTTTTAGGTTAGGCAACACACAATTTGGGAAATTCTGATTCAAGCAATAGTGTCTTCTAAATTTAAATAATGAGGTTGATCTTAATCTTGGAGAATGCCGTAGCAATAAGCCTGCAGTTGAGGAATGAGTGAGGAGGAATGATAAAGGAAGACAGGCTTTCTCTTGCTGTGATGCAGCTACATACTGACAATGTCAGAAAACTTTATATTCAGTTTGCTTTGGTTCACACTTTTAAAGATGTGGAATCTGAATTGTAAAGAAAATGCAGATAGCTTTAGGCAGAGACGGTACCAAAGGGATATTTGATGCTCGACATAGGTGATTTTATCTTTCTTGCTATCCATTTCCAATTAAAACAGCACATACAGTAATAATAACCCTCAAAATATTGTTTGGCTTGTACTGTGACACTGAGCTAATGTTTTGTATTTTTTTTAAATGCCACTTAAAAAAGAAAAAGGAAAAAAAGAGCTGACCAGAGGAACAGTGATTAAATGTATAACTAAAATTTTTGCATTTTCTTGGGTTTATTTTTTTTCAATATTTACTTATAGCTGGGATGGGAACAGAAGAACTGTGATAAATTGAGTTTAAAAAAGTCTGGCATACTTTGGAGGCTATTGGAATTTGGAAGAGGAGGGATAAAAGATTAGCATAGGTCTCTTCTTTCTTCTTGCCCAATAGCAACCCTAGATTATCCATTCTTCTTTGCCTTTGGAATAGGTTCAAGATCAATTTAGTTGACAGTTTGCTCTCTTGGCAGGGTTCCTGATTTTCTTCTCAGTGTTTTCTGGTCTACACCTTTTCCTGATATTATTTTTCTGCATACTTTTCCCTCTTTCTACTTTGAAATGCCTGTCCTTACTTTCTTCATTGTTAAACATTTGCCTGCATTCAATCTTCTGGTATCCCTGAAAAAACTGTATTTTTTTTCTTTGCTCTAGAACATTGTGAACCTGTCTCTCTTCTTCACCATGTCTTCATGTTCAGGTATTCTTTCTGGTACTTTCATAGTGACTAAGGACATGTCTTCCTGGATGAAGAAAAGCCTCACCCAGCTGGAAGGAATAAAAACAAATACTCCTCTCCCCATATTTAGACACACATTTGCTTTTGGATTTTAAGGGGGCATAATGGCTGCCACTCTGAGAGCAACCTGATGCTACAGCCCTGTTGACAATATGAGATGTCAGAGCTTCAGAAGATTGAAAATACATTTCCAATTTATGCAAGCTATTAAAATGAGGCAAGATGGAGCAGATTTAGGATAACATTAAGTGTGGGGGGAATTTTTGAATTTTTTTAATGTTAAAATCTACTAGAAGGTGTTTTTTCTGTACTTTTTTAATTGTTTGTTCTTTACTGAAAAATCCTCTGAAAGTTTTACTTTGCTACATATTTCTCTTCTGATTTTGCTATTTCTGTGTTGATATTTTTGGTTTTCTCTTTTACCATGTCTTTGGCAGATCATAATCTGCCTTTCCTTTCTGTTATTTCCAATCTCCTTCTAAAAATCCTGCTTTTACATTTTTTCCTCAAGGAAGATCCTCGAGCTGCCCTTTCTTTCTGCTACGCAGATTCTCTCTACCTTGTAGTAATATCCCCTAAAGTGTGGTCTTGTCAACCCAGATTGGGGCAGTGTTGCTTCCATATATTGGCATTACCTGAAGGCTTTCCACTTACAGCTTTACCTGGATTTAGGCTAAGATAGACTTTGCACAAATGTGATCTTACTACCTGGTTCATACTTGTCTTGTTTCTGGTATAAGTAGTATCATATTTTGTTTTAGAAGCATCAAGCCTGTTTAAAATGGTAAAGTTGGATCAGATTTACCTAGAATTGTGTGAGAATAGATCATGCCAAATACCAATTTTCAATGTGAAACCTTAATGAAGTTTTCAGGTTTTGGCCAAGCATTTTTGTAGGAAATGTCATACTAGTGTTTGTTGTGAAACTGGTTTACCATTAACTAACTGAAATTCAGAATCTCCATTATGTAGGAAAAAGATTTCCAAAGATTTTTGGTGAGAATGGAGGAAAACTAGATACTGAAATTTCCTGTGAAACAAATGAAAGCAGAAAAATGGAATTCTTTTCTGTCTTCCTGAACTTAAGCAGATGATTCTTTTGAGAAAATGGCTTTGGGTGTTTTGTGCTACTATTTCTGGGTCCTGTGTTCAGGCTCGACATGGTAGAACCATGTTGTCAGTTTCGGATCAAACAGATAGGGAAAGTCTGTTCCCAAGTTCACAACAGTTCACCTGGGGAGCTGTATTAAGGGCTGTGGACTATACAAATCCAGGCTGTTGTGGAGGCTGTTCAGTAAACTGACAGCAACCTGGGAGGAAAACTCCTGTATTAACTGGAAACTGGCCAAAACCAATTGCTTCTTATAAAACACTTAGGCTTTAATGCACTGGCATTTCTAATTAAAACGTATTGTGTTGGAAAATCTCAGGTACATTTTAGCCTTGAAGTGCTACTATGTTACTATCACCAATAATAATGATAATCACAGAATCATGAAATGATAATGACACCTTCTTCTGCCTCTTAGCTTTATTTGTGTTCTTGCCCCTAATATGAAACAAACCAAGATTGCTTATAAGTGAAGTGACTGTATTTTCTCATCTTTGCGTCCTGTATTTTAAGAAAATGTTTTAAGGGAGCGTTGATAGCTGAGGTAGCCTGCTGGAGGTGTGTGGCAAAAGTGCACTCAGGAATTGCCTGTTTTCAAATTCTACTTAAATTTGTCCTTAAGTGTTTACATCACAAGTCTTTTTCAAATTTCTTACTAATAACAGTTTGTATTACTATCTATAACCTGAGGGCATCTCTGATTGTGTAATAATTTATAGTAGAGTATGTGTTAATTATTATACTGGAAAGACAGTGGATCAGGTATAGACTGTACATTAAGCTAAGAATGTGTCTACTGGTAATCAAAAGGAAAAGGGAATTCCTTCCTGTGTGCATCAAGCCTGCTAGAAGAGACAAACTACTCTGTTCCCTGCTCTCACAGAAAGAGCAGTTCCAGTGATTCTCAGAGAAGCTGGGTGTTAATTCCTGGCCATGCTTGCCACTGTATTTAAAGTAGATCTTAGGATGCTCTTCTACCAGGCACCATAGGGGGCCTTTAATTTCCATGTCAGTTTGTAGAGGTTGGATTTTTTTGAGTAAATCCACATAATGAAGACAGGAGACAATGAAGTCCTTTCCAAATGCCTGAATAACAGCTGTGCTGAGGTACCCTCTTAAAAAAAAAGGCAACTCACTAATTTTTAGAGGCTTGTGAGACATGATTTTTTTCCCAGATTTTCTGTAGTTTCTGTGAATATGCCTAAATTTGTAGAGGACATTGGCTATTTCTGATTATATCTTTATTAAACTGCTCAGAATAGAAAGTCTTTATGATGAGAATTCGATACTTTAAAATACTGCATTTTAATGGACAGATAATGCCATTAAGAATGATACAGAGGAGGATGATATCTAGTGTTTGCAAGTGTTTTACAGACTGATTTTAGGTGTTAGACTCAAATGTGGAAATTAACAAGTGATGTTTTGTGGCCTGTACCATTACAGTTGATTAAATTGTAGAATGGTCCCTTTTTGACCGGAAATATCTAAAATTTGCTGTAATAAAAGCAGTAAACAACATAGGAGTTTCACTGAGTGCTTTTGTTGCATAAGTGCCTTTTCCATAATTGCAAGAAATTTTAAAGTCAGTTTTTTATACTGTATTGTAAATTATATTTATTAGAAATAAAATTATATACTATTGAAAGCTATTGAAAATGCAGGACAAACTGTGAAAAAAGGCAGGGATATCTCTGCCTCTACATTGTTGAAGCTTGCTTTTCTTGAAGTACTGAAGTACTTTTTTATTTCATTTCTATTCAAGAGGAGAGAAGGCTGCATCAGAGATTAAAGGAAAAAACCAAAAAATGAAAAAGAAACGCCATTCAGTCATATCAGTTAGTGGTTGTCTACATTGCAATTTATATAGGTTTGCCTTCAAGTAGAATTCAGTCTGAGTTTCAAGTCTCAGCAGAGGTTGCGAAGTATTTCTCAGCTGTCATTGTTCCAGACATGTATACTTCATGAAGGCAGGTCATTAGGAGATGGAGCGTTTGCTTTGAAATACATATTCTGTGTAAACTTAGAAGTGAACATAATTTAAAAGCAGTAGGCCCTTCACTTTTACTTTGCTTTAGTTTGCTGAACTCCTACAATCGATTAATATCTGGTTCTATTTTTTTTTTTCGGAGTGTGTACAGTGATTACAGTATTAACTACCAAATCTAACTATGTCTAGTTTAAGTAATTGTCTTTTGGGGCCTGTTTCTTCATGCATTGGGCTTAATTGCAGTGTGTGCTATCTTCAGTGAATTTTCCTAAGCACCCATTTAATCTTTCTAAGAGAGCACTTGCAAAAAGTCTCTTAGGCAGAATAGTTAAAAGTATCAATGAGTAAGAATCCACTTTCAATGGAAAATGGATTTTTATTATTACTGTTTTACCTGCCAAGCTTGGATTTCCCATGAAAATGCAGTGTGATTTCCCATGATACTGAATGCAAAATCAGCTCAAATTTCTCTTAGAAAGAGAATGCCTTTCTTTACAAGGCATCTCATTAAGTGGGGTTCCTCTGGTGTGAGGGGCTGGGGTGGTGGTAGTAGTGCTTCTCCAAACCCTTATCACTGGTTACCAATCTTGCTAAGCTGTTCTTTGCCGTTGAAAATAATGGAAGTTCTTGGTTAGGAAGTGGTGAATAAGTTCGCCAAAGTTTGAATGTAGCTGGTTTCAAATTTGTCTGAGAGGATTAACACAATTTAGCCTTGAATTTCTAGCATTAAGTACTACAAAATTTCAAGACACTTTTAAAAATGAACTCTCTTTTCCCATCCTTTAAAAATCTGAGTGATGTTGAATCAAGCTTGATTAACCAAAGAATAAATGAAGGCAGAGTATAAGAAAATGTAGCTGTAAATATTTTGAAAAAATGATAGAATTACTAATACGGTTGGATAAATTAAGTACTATGCCATTGGAACTGTGGTTTATGTAGCAATCTGCAGGGAAAGGATGGAGAGGAGTTATGTTGTTTACATTCTGCTTTTTATTTGTACCTGATAAAGAGCAGTAAATATTAGCTCTAATGAAGTAATCTGTATTGTAACAATAAATAATTTGCATAGTACTGATTTCACAACAATTCTTCAAGTATTGACATACTACTGATTATTCAGTTTAATTAGGGTTTATTGTTCTTGCATAGAGTCCGCCATTAGAGAGACAGACCTAGTAGTTGTTGCAATTGGTGATGCCTTCCAAATTTCATCCCATAATTCACATGCAGCATGGATAGCAGTGATTACTTAGCACATTCAAAGAAGTCTAATTTTTTTAATGTTATGGTAATACTGTTATTTTCAATAAAGCATCCAATACTCAAGTAATTTGAACACTATTCCTGCTGTTTTATTGTATTGTGGTATAAACATAAATGCAGTGTTAAAAGCTATACCAATGGTGTCAGACTCCTTAAGGACTTGAGAAAACTGTCATAACTTCTAAAATAACTGATAATCGTTTGTGGGTCAAAAAGAGCAACATGCTGTATTGCTTAGCTTTCTGCTTTCTTTTTCTCAAGGTTTGTCTGAGATTTAATTTTATGTGAAGTACACAAAACACTGTCAGTGAAACATTATCACTTTGTAAAAGCTGTTTAGAATATGGTCTGGCACAAAATGTGCAGAAAATTAAAAAAGAATACTCACAACTTTTTGCATAGAGCTGAGTTGTATATATTATTTGGTTTTGTGACCAAAACTAGAATATGTGATGTGACTACATCTTGATATTTCCAAGATAAGCCTAGAGCAACAAACTTAGCTTTTTTAATTTAAAATTATGCGCATAAATGTATATGTATAGAATTAAATGAAAAGTTTATAAATAAAATTTAATATATGAGATTTCCTGTGTTTACATTTGTGTATATATATGTGGCTCTTTACAGTTCTGAGGGGTTTAGTTTGTCCTATCCATTGCAAAATATTTCCATTTAAATGCATATTTTGATTTTTCTTCTGGGACTAGGTAGAATGCCTTTCCATTACACTACTAAAAGAATAATCCACTTTAACACAATATTTCTCCCTAAAGGGATGGTCTTTTCTAGTCATATGATGTTATTTTTCATAGAGTGATATTAAGATTCCCGATGTAGTGATTTTATCTTGATTCAAAATGTTTTGTTCTGGTACTAAAAATATTAAGGAGTATATTTTGTATCCTGCTGCTAAAAAATTACCTTAAAAACAAGGAAATCTGAAAACCCAAGGCCATCTTCATGTTCTTTGTTAATAATTAAGTATTAGTAAAATTGAAAATACAAAATTTAGAAGGAATAAATATTTGTGGCACATCTGTAGAATTTAAAAGGAAAAAAAGAAAGGGAAAACATTCCAAGACATGGAAAATGGAAATAAAATAAAGTTTTAAATTTGAATTTATAAGCACTGCTCTATACAAGTGTATCTTTCAAAAAGATGCACTTAAGAAAAGGTGTCTTTGTATTCATGGCAGGGTGTTCCATAACTGCAAGACTAATTTTTATTGATAGGACAGAAGTGGGTGGTAATTTTGAGTTACACATCAGAATTTTGTTTTAACAAATGGCCCATTTATTTTATGTATGTCTATGACTTGCCAGAGATTTAATTTTTCATTCTATGTGGAATGCAACAGTTAGACCTGTATCACAGAAGTACTAGAAACATTTTCTTTAACCTGATACTCTGCTGTGTGATATTTGTCTCCTGTGATAGACAACTACATTATAGCTTAATATTTATCTCCCATGAATTAAATTCATTTTTGGATACATTTAAGTAAAAACATCGACTTTAGTACTAATCCTTTTGTACTAATTGAACACCAGCACTGATAATTCTGATTCCCGTATTTTTAAATTTTTTTTATTTAATCAGGTGGGCTTTTTTTATTCTCCCTATAAATCCTGGTGAGGTTATACACCCTTTTCAGTGCTGCTCCTGCTTATCTACAGCAGTGTGATCTGACAGGCAGTATGGTGCACTCTAGAGTCTTGCGTCCTGGCTGTCTTTCCCTGTTCTTTCCCTGTTCCAGGGCTCCAGCAGGAAATTCAGTCTAGACTGAATTGTTGCAGTGTTCCAGAACATTTGAACTTCTTGAATTACATTCGCACTCTCCTAGTTGTAAAATGCATTCTTCATCTGACAGCTCTGTCTTTTAGATAGGCTGAAATTGGTGATTCTTTGCTATGTTTAGGATTTTTCAGACTCTTTGGTCCGCTTCTGTTTTATGAGAAGTATTTGTTGCTATCAACAGATTACTTTGATCTAGGACATCTAGGCAGGGCTGTATTCCCAGAATACTTGTTAGTTACAATGATACACAAGTGATTTAGAAATTAAAAGGCAATATTCTGGAAAGAAAATGAGGATCTGTCAGTGGGAAATAGCCCCACATCTGGTAATTAAAATGAGTGCCTTATTTTATGGATCACATAAACTCTATTGTAGGAAGAGAGAAGGCTTAGAATGAGAATTGAATAAAGGTTTAGAGAGAAGCCACCTGATGAAACTTTTTGTAGAGTAAGAATCTGTTTGCATCATTAACCACTTAGACCACTCTGAGAAAATTAAATTTCCCAGTTCATCTCATGAAGTTGCAGGCATGTGTTGTTGCTGAAGAATTCCACACCTCCAGTAATAGACATGCATCAGTTCAAGCGCTGCTGAAGACACAGATTTTTTTCTTACATTCAGAATGCTACATTTTGTCCAAAGACCTAGAAAAATTGTCTGATATTAAAAAGGTAGAATACTTAACTGGTATTGATGCCTACATCAGAGTACTTACTGCTCTGCCAGATACTATCATCTGTGACAGATGGCAATTTTAGTCTTCTTTCATTAAAGTAAAATGAAAATCCTTAATGGGGTGCAATTAAGAGTGTGTTTTGAAGTTTGGACTAGACTGGGAGTTTTGAGACTTCAAGGAATTGTGTCATAAGTTATTCTCTCCTGAGGGACCTGAAATCCAGCCACCTTCTACTCTGTAAAGACTTGTTTATTGCTGTATACTCTGAGCACAAGGTATAAAATGGGAGTTTGAAGGCATTGTTGACCTACTGTACTGAGTTTAACAATCTTGCAGTGCATCTAACATGCTTTTACTAAGGGATAATATTGCATTATTTTTCCAGAGTGTATTTTTAGTTCCTTACCTTTATTAATTTATTCTAATTAATAAGCTCTAAATATCTAATGTAGAAATGTTTTTATTGTAAGTGGGAGAATGTTATCCTTAAGAATATATTATTAAGCTATTGTTCTGCCAAATTACTATATCTGATCAAAGGTAGCCATAGATAACTTTTATAGAAATGTGACTTTATGTGGCTGCAGCTGAAAACGTAGAGTCTGAAATACAATCATTCAGCATATGTATATTGAACTGAAATCATATAAAAAAAGACTTGTTTCTATTGTGACAAGAAAATTCTGGGAAGAATCCTTGATTCTTCCTGCTAAGCAGCTCAGTGAAGAGAAGGATTTGATTTTTCAAGTAAACTTTCTTTAAATTTGTCACCATAATTTGGTATTGTTTTAGAATGTTTCTCTTAAGACTTGTAGTCATTGATATCATTTTAGTAATGCTAGGTGACCTTGTCTTTTTTTTTCAAACATGGTGATAGAAAAATAATCCAGACAAAGACACTTTTATAAGAGAATCATACCTGAAAATCGTACTGTGGCATTTTGTGCTTCTTTGCAGTGTGGGGAAAATGTTATTGAAAGTTAAAATATTTTCATCAATAAGAGTAAATGATGTCAGAGGTAAGGAGCATAAAATAACACTAAGTATGTGTAGAATTCTCTTTATTTTGCTCAAGAAGTTTAAATCCTCAATTATTCTTATGGGAAGTGCAGAGTAGATACTGTAGTTTTGAAAAAGTAATTCTTGTGTCAATACTTAAATTTGAAGAGGATTGCTGTTTCAAAAATTAGAAGAAAATGTATACCATTGTAAAAAGTGAGTGGTTTGGTTTTTAAAGAATATTTTATCAGTATTGCTTTGAGTTTGTATAGGCTATAGAGGAATTTCAAAATCATGAGTATGCCTTCATTTATTTCACTTTTATTAGCTGTTTTTTTTTCATATGATTTCTAAGATCAGTGTTGTTTAGGGAAAAGAAAGATATAGAACCTTACCATGCTAACTTAATTTGATGAAACAAACATCTGGTGTTACATTGTTGGGATTCCTAACAGTTTTAAATAATTTCCAAACCCTCTTGACTTTTGGAGAAGTAACAAAAATGTTGTTGAAGATTAAGGGAGAGTTCATGAGGTTTCTGTTCCAAGTACATAAAGAAAGAGGCTTTTCTTTTAGACTTGTGTTTTCAATAGACTGTTTTCTCCAGCATAATGTTTTAGAAGGTCCTGTATTCTGCTTTTATGTGAGCAGTGATTATAAGATCAGAAGAGCTGATTATTGGCAGTGCAGATAATAATATTTTTGAGAGAGTTCATCTAAAATGTGTTGTCATTGGGAAAAACTGAAATTTGCAGTATTTATTAGAGATCTTGTGTGAGTTTTTGTATTCTCAGAGTCCATGCCAAGATTACCTGCTCATAGAAGTAATAGTAGCATAATGATTTAGTAGTTTGAAAATGTGTATATGAAATTCTGAAAAAATCTTTAGAGGGACACAATTTGCCAAGAAATGTCCACATATAGCAGAACAAGTGACATTGGTTCATGCAGAAAAGATTGAATACTTGCATACTTACAAAATAGGATGGTTTTGTAGTGACAGCAATGGATCAGTGTAATGCAAATCTTGCCTTTAACTCTCTTGCATGTCGGTGGGTGAAGAATGATGTTAGTAACGTTGGTGAAGTTGTGCTGTTAGTACCACAGTAGTCTACAGCTGCCTTACTTGGTTGCACTGTGCAAATACAATTAAAGGTTTATGTTTCTACACTGTCTTTAAGAAGCAAAAAATATGAAATTTGTCAAATAACCTTTAGAGGAAAGTTGTCTTTAGCTTTGAATATAATGTGTTATATTATATTACTGATTAATCAGTTAATTAATAATTAGGTACTTCAGCATTAAAGTTTTGTGACAATTCAGGAGTGATTACAAATATTTTGCATCTTTACATTATAAATTAGTTGTAATTTATGTTCATGTTATCAGTAGACATGGCTCAGCATAGATGTAGATGTGATATAGTTGTTTCTAAGAGTCTAAGTTAAAAATCTGCACTTACTGATGAAATGTCCTCTTTTTCATCAAGGGACTCTGAGGTTAAAACTTTAGTTTTCATGTCTGTCATATTATGTTTTTTAATTCAAATACTTCAGATTACTGAATGTGATCAATATTTCAGGCAAGGGGTAATGAACACTTTTGACTGTGTTTGCATGACTTGTTCAAATATTACATTGAATAATTTTATATCTTAATCAACCTTAAGTGAAAATTTATTTTCTCATATAGAATTTTCATATTTGATTTAATATTTTGCTCTATTACAGTATCCTCCAGGTATTATTTCTTCAAGGCTAGTTGCTGAAAAGCTAAGTTTGACAGTTAAATTTTGGTGAAGTGTATGATTTATAAATACTTTCAGGAGATCTTTTCTACAAATACCAAAAATTCTGAATGTTCAGTACTATAAAAAGATATTCTCTAAACAATAAAGGTTTATACAGATCTTTGGAGTTGAAGTCATAAGAAGACTATAAACAAATTGTCCTATTGAAAGTATTTTTCATTTTAAAGTAGGTAGAGTTCACTGGCAAGGCGAGAAAGCATGTGTATGTGAGTGTGTGAGTGTGTGTGTATCTGTGCACATTACATAGATTACATAGATTTCATAACTATGAAATGCAGTTTTGAAAGATGTAGTACATAGGAGAAGGAATTATCTAAGTGTATGTAAACATACCTACTTATCAGACTTGTTAGTGTCAATGAAATTAACCTAATTAACCTGAAATTCTTACATGATTCAGAATATGTAAAAATAAGCAGGCAACTACCTTACTGTTGCATTGAGACATCTAAGAGTTAATTTTAGAAAAATAAATATTTTGTAAAAAATTTCTTCACAAGAGAACATAAGGGAGAAAAAGACGATTTATTTCTAATGGACAAAATAGCTAATTTTTGTTTAAGACATGTTTTTCTTCCATAGTTCTGAGTCTTCTGCTTTTTCATGTGGTAAAAGTATTAAAAAAGGAAAAGTAGATATTACATCCTGCCTACAGTTTTGCTTTCTCAGAAAGGACTATTTGCTCACAGAATTACCAACAAGAATCTAGTCACTTACATGCTTCAATATTTGCCAGCATATGTTCTGAAATACTTCATTAAATAGCATTGCTTTGACAATACTCATAGAAATAAATGAGACTAGACAATTTTTGTATGACATTTTGCTAGAGTAGCTTCCCTTAGCGGAAGTCTGTTAATGATTTGAATTAACCAAACCATGGTGTATACCCCAGATAACCAGAGCAGTAGAGTCTGTTCTGTTTTGTTTTGTAGATGCTGTACCAGATCCATCTCTTTTTGGTCTTCATTGTGGAAGGGTACTTTGCTCTTAGCGCTTAGAAATCGGTCTGTGTGGAGGCTATGTGGTCAAAGCAAGGGAAAAAAAACTCGTGTCTGTGTTCAAGAACTTAGTTTATCAAGGCTGGCTTTTGGCTCTTACAGTTTGTTAAAGATACTATTTCAAGAAAGAAATTCAAAAGTGAAATTCTGCTTGTCCAAAGTGAGACAGAGTATGATGCAAGTGAACTGAGTTTCATTATCTAAATCATGAAGCTTAACTAGAAACATAGAAACTTTGACCTTTTTCTTTATTTAGTGTTTGTCTTCAGCAAGACATTGATCTGACACATCATAATATAGGCCAGTACCTGCCTTCATAAATCAAATACTTCTTTTACTTTTTTTCATTCTGAAGAACTGATACATGATTGTGTATATTGGTATGTTAAAACCCTAGCTTTTAAATCTGATCACAGTGTTTGACTACTAATTCTAGATAAATATAACTGCTCTTGATTGCAAAATAGTTACACTTAAAATCACCAACACTTAAAATATACAGTCTAGCATCAGAGCAGAAACATGCTTGGTTACTTGACTGTTTTGTAGTTGTTTACTGGCATCTTGTTATGATGTAATGTCATTTATTCAATCTGGAGCTGACTGTTCATGTTAATTTTGGCTATTAAATTAAGTAATCAGTCTTTGTTGAGGTAATTTTGTAAATAAGATTTCCTGAAAGAAGTGTCTGCGGGCAAGTTTGCTTTGTAATTATTTGAATATTTAAGAGTTGGAAGTCCCAAAGGTGAAGCAGACATTTATTTGAAACCAATTCTCTGCACCAAATGAAATTAAAAAGAGACTTTAGCTTCATTGTCAAAGACTTTGTAGCCTCTGTGGATTGAATGTAGGCCTCAGTTAGCAGTTACTCAGTTAACAGGTATAAAGAAAACAAAAGCAGTTCTGTAGAAAGGTTTTTAGGTAGCCTTTACAATAGTGGATATCTGTTGATTTTTGTCTTAGTATTCTATGTTTTTTGATAAATATGTCTAACTATATTAAATTTTACCAAATGCGTTGGTTTCAGTATGACTTTTTTTCTAGTTGGAAAAATGAATCAATGTAAATTAAATAGTTTAGAAAAATAATTTTGTGAAATAATAGGGTATCTAAAATGATATAGCAACTTCATTCTATTCTAGAAAAATAATATATAAGATAAAACATTCATTAATTAATGATTTCTTATTTCTAAGACTAATCGTTCACTTTGTAAATGCAGCTAAATGGAGAATCAGTATATCAGGAAAACCTGCATTTATGTTGTGGTGTATAGCCATGGTGGAAGATTTTTCCTGGTTTTCTGTTTCTCCTGTTTAGAATGTAATTCTAGCCCTTTGAACTGCAGTATTTTAGCACATTTCTGCTTGATATTAGACTTTGAGAGTGGTATTTGTCTGTTTTGCTCTCTTTCCTTTTTCCTTTGCTGCGCTGTATGTATGTGATTATGTGCAAACAAACGTATGCCTATGCCATCTCCCTGAACGTTTGGCACTTCCCGGTAGTAAGAGAACCATATACTCATTAAATGTGCTTATTGTGAGATTGCAGTCAGATACTGAAGGTGGCCCTACACTGAATCAATGGACTCTGTGTGTGTGTGTGTGTGTAGTGTTTTAGTAAATGCATTTGTAAAACTCCTGAAGTTAGGCCATCAGTTTTGATTTAGGGTACCTATATCCTATGAAGGGCATTCATAAAAATCTATATAATTAGCTCTTAAAGTGGATTAGTTACATAGCATTATCACCTTGCATAGTTACTGTTATTCAGTAATTTATTTCCAAAGCAAGTTGAGATAAGGCCATTGAAGACTTCTGAAATTCATGAGAGTGTTCACACAGGGATTTCATGTAAATCAACATTATATTAATTCCCACCTCTTTTTGAAACTGCTTCTTCCTAAGGAGTGATGGTATGATGAGATACATGTGCTTTGAGGTCCCTGTGTGGAAGACAGAAAAGTCCCAGATGATGTGTAGTGATCTGCAATCACTAAGATGATCTATGTGTTTCATAGCTAGTCTGCAGAGCCTTACCAAATAGTGGGTTTTCAATTTGACATAGAGTTATTATATCCTTATGTCTTAGGAATATTTCCATACTGTCTTTGATTACTTGCAGCTGCATCTGACAGACATATCAAAGCTTAGAAAAAATCACATACTCTGTTTGAAATCACTATAATCAGTGATCTTAGAATGCTTCACAAATTATAAGGCAAAGCTCATATTTAAGAGTTTTCTACTCAAATAATTGTAGAAGCCTAAAAGTCCTGTTACTAAGGTATATATTGTCAGTCACACACCTGCAATATGTTGTGCTTTAATTTGAAGTTTTGCAACTGCATGGTAATCATTATTTAGACACAAATACCCCTAAACATTAATTTAAGTATGGATAGCAGTTTTCAGTTACTCATACAAGCTTTAAGGAGGATGTTAATTGGAAAGACGATTTCATTTAGAGACAATATATTTTATATCTCGGCCATAAAAGATGAACTCTATTGTGGCAAAGCTGTGAAGCACATGTTAAAAATTAAATCTAGTTTAACCAATTTTCAGCTATTTATACTTCATTTTCTATACAGTAAATTTTTAGGGCTATTCTGCATTTTTCTGAATGGCAGTGCTCAACCTTTCTTACAATACACGTGAATAGGCATATATAGGCACAGGTCTAGCACTTCCTTGTTCTTTGTTATTATTTTGGCTTTTGTATGCAATATTTCATTTAAGATAGACATTATTAAGGTGGTGCATAGTTCCGTGCAGTGATACGCTTAGCAGTAACCTTTACTCATAATGTGATATTGTCTGTATGTCTTATTTTGTTCAGCTTTCTCTGGCACTGATGAAGCCTAAGGCTGCCATTTCTTTGAGTTGCTGATAATTTTTTATCTGATTAACTGACACATTTAGTTGAAATCAGACACAGCCCTTAGGCTGGGCATGGATTTAATTTAAAAAGTATCAAAGGTTTGCACTGTGTGCTGTTTAATCATCATGTTTATCAGGCAAAGAAAAATTACCAGAAGGACCATAGGGAGAGGGTTATCTTAAGGAGCAGTAACTTGGGAAATTGATAATAACTCTGAGGTAATTTACAGCTAACTTTTACTCTCATTAATATAACATTTCCCACTAATAGTTACAGTGCATGTAATGTACTAATTAAATTGAAAACATTAGCACTAATTTTCTTTTTGCTGAACTCTGAAAGGGTCAGGTAAAGACATTAAAATATGAAATTATAGAAAACGTCCATTGTAATACTACTGCAATAAATTTTTTACTTACTAGTAGAATACTTCTACCAGTATTGTATGCTATAATGCATATGTATTAATTTCCTCAGATTACTGTTCCTATCATTAATTGGAAAAAGAAAGCAAAATTAAAATAACGGTGTGATAGTATAAATTAATCTTTCCTCTCTGTTTATCTTTTACTTTAGCTGTGAAGCCGTATGTCAGAATTGTACATGCATATAACAGGCACCTTGAAAACAGCAGTGATGTTTTGGAGCTTTCACAAAACGGTTAAATTTTTCATACTATTTCCTGATAGGAAATTCAGCTAACAGTAATTTATGATACACAAAGAGCAGCAATTTTGAATTTTGTTGTTCCTGAAACTGTTTAAAAGAATAAATAACTTTAAAACTAGGACCCCTTAAATATAAATTGTGCATTTTAGTACAGTTACAGATGCAAAGATCAATTAGCTGTTCTAACACAATTGTTCATGAAGATTATATTTCTTGTCCTGTGAACAGGAATAAATTAATTTTATAACAAGACATGCAATAAGGGTGTAATTTCACTTACTGTTGAAACATAGCTAATAATTTTCTTAGGTACATAAAAAAAATCTACTAAAAATGTTATTTAGTTGCTTTTTAAAAGTTTATTTTTCTACCTGCCTTTTGAAATCAGTACTTTTGGTAGCCCTAAAGGGGAAAAATAAGTTGTAAAATATCACATGGAAAATAAAACTTTGTTAGCATCTGTATACATTTGTGTTTAGCATCTGGTTTTATGTGTGCATTGCTTATTTTGTATTGTAATACTTTGTGACAGAGTGTATTGTACTGAGCATAAGTACTTTCTGTATTATCCAAATATTCCAGAGAAGCAGATTATTTTTATTTCAGAGCAGCCTATTGCACTAAAAACATATTAATAAAGTTTAACATAGGTAAATAATCTCTTAAATTAATGTTACATGATGCTTTTCTAAATAATAATTTTTAAAATCCACTCAACCCAAGAAAAAAACACCCTTCCATATTAACTTTCCTCAGATGTTTTTCTGTTATCTGTTACTGTTTATATGATACAGCATGTAACATATTTCCTTCTAAATTTTCTCAAATTCACTTTTTGAGTTCAGTGCAGATCCCTGATATTTAGCCTGCAGATGTCAGCTTGGTTTACCCTTGCTAGGTGTAGTTTTGTGAAAATGCTTTTAATGGTACCAAACCTGATCAAATTCTACATTAAAAGTGAAGGCACTATTGATTCTGGCATAGATTCTCTGCTAACCATGATTAACTCTTAGTCAAAAAAATGCTATCTGTTTGTAAGGCCTCCAATAAGTCTTTCAATACCAAAGAATAAGTCCAATGAAGAAGTAGCTTTCAGTTAGTACTCTTTGCATGCTTCAAGTGCAGAGCTGAATACACTATGGGGCAAGGCTTTATGTAAACTTCGTCCAGTTGAGGAGTTTATGAAGGTTATTAGAACATAGGGTTTTTTTAATCTCATACTCCATCCTTCTTCCTTTCAAATATTTTAATTTCTTGAATTTGTGCCACTCCAGCCTTGATTTGTTGAACTGGACAAAACAGGGAGATTGAATTTATTCCATTTATATATTATCAAAGGAAACAAACTAGAATAAGTGCAGAAAATCTTCTATGTTATTATTTAAATCAGATTTAATGTAAGTTGTAAGCAGCCTTGTTTTTGCATTGCAAACATCAAGATATATTGTTTACATGTCTACATGTTTATCTGTTTACATGTGCATGTTTATCTGTTTGCATGTGTATCATGCACATCCAATGTGTTATAGATTTGTATAGCAAAAAAAAACCCACCAAACCAAACAACCTCAAAATAAAACGTATTAGTCTAATCTTTTTGATGCATGTTTCAAGTTTGGGCTACTGTTTCAATGGTCATTTAGTAGAAGTTCTATGACCTTCTGTAGCTTGTTAAATTCCATTACATAGGATGGTTTTGAAATTTCCTAGGACTCATGACTAGAATTTTTTTAATCCCAAACAAGTAGGTCTGTGCAACAGTTCATTTTAGTACAGAAATGTGTTTATATAAGAACAGAACACTTAAGTCTCTACTTCCATTTACTTTTATTTTTAATTTGCGGGAGTTTTCTTAGCAAGTATCTTTGCTGATGCATATACTTTGTCAGAACTTGAAGAACAGAATGGATATAAAATATGTTTATGTCTCTGTGAGCTTGTTAAAAATGTATTGGGCAAGACAGTTGCCATCTTCTTGGATGAACAGGAGATTCTGTAAATCTGTCTATTTGGGAAATCAAAGTCCTACAGATGTCATTGTTTATTATGAGGATAACATCCTTTTTCAATTTTTTTTTAATATAGTTACTCTCTTATATCTCTGATACACCTATTTATTTCCCATTCTTAGAGAAAGAAGAGTATACATAGTAGAAATATATGTAATGGAATATAATGAAACCTATTATGGTAACTACAGATCTACAATGCATTATAATAAATATTATGATGATAACATCTTGTTTGTTTTGATGTGGTAAGAGGAATGCGTTATAAAACAGGTTGCTCAGAAAAGTTGTGGATGCTCCATCCATTAGAATGTTCAAGGCCAGGTTGTATGGGGCTTTAACTCAACCATTCAATGATTCTGTGATAAAAGAATGTGGAAAACTGTATGTGATGTGTATTTTTGTAGCAATGGAGATTAATCTATTTGTGAGACAACAGTTGTATACCCTTCTGGTTTTTTGTATCAGATGCTTCAAAAACATTATTTGCTGAACTTAGTTGATGGCATAGTTTGCCTCTGGTAACTTAGAACTGTGATGAATTGATAACGTAAACAAAAATATAGGTAATATCTTTGGACATGTTGGTTGATGTCTGCACATTGTGACAGAGGACATTTCGAAGGAATTGCTAGGGTTATTACTTTTACATAAAAATAAAAGCAAACAGTATTTATCTGTCATGTTTACCAAGACTGTTACACAACTTCCTAGCCTTCTTAAAAGGAGCTTTGAAGAATGCAACTTAAGTGCAATTTTACCAGTACAGGTAGGCTGTATATCAAAATTGCATAAAACAAAGAAGTACAGAGAAAACATATTAGGTATACTTACAGATTTAAGAAGGCTTCATGAATCAGTTTATCAAATTTATTTAAAGAAAATTCTGCTTGCACAATGGTGTTAACTTTTAAAGTAATGTAATTGTAGATGGGTGAGTTAATTGACATATCTGTGATTTATATTTATTCTACAAAGAGCTTTGAAACATTGCATATAAAGCTCAAAGGGAAGCAGAAATAATATTGTATGGATAATAGTAATAATGACAATAATTATTGGATCCATCATTGGATAATGAACAAGTGACAATTACAAAACAAGTGACAAGTGACAAGTGAAAACTAATTTTTTGCAGTACTATTAGTTCTGGATACGTGAGAAGCCTTAACCTGAACACTCTTTGATTTGGCATTAAGCTTCATATTAACAGCTATATCCATTAATGACATGGGGAGCTACATAATTTGAATAGTGATTGTATTTTTTAGATTACTATAGGTAGGAATTTTGATAAATACAGTGACTCTTACATCTGAAATGTAGATGGGTGTGAATAACTTAGGAATTTTGTTGGGTAAATATGAGGTGGAATTAATGTAAATAATAAGATAATAGATTGAGGAAAGAATATCCCAGACAGGCATAAACCAGAACATTTTTCACTGTCTTATAATTTTGGATAAAATACCTTGTGCATAATTTTATTGATAAGAAACGGGAACTGAATTTTAAAGTCAGCAGCACATCAAGCAAAGACTGATTTGATTTTGAAATTGGTAGCAACAGTGCCATTTCACTTGCGCTAGGATTCAGGTGAATGATTTCCCTAGACTGACAAGGATAACTGCTTGTCCTTTGTTCACCACCTTGGTTGGGCAGCTGATGTGCCTGTTGCAGTCAGAATTGTTCCGACCTTTACCAGCCAAGAAGTCCTGGTTCAGTCGGGGGTGCTTCACCGTGCAGCTGATACAGTCAAGGGGCGCTTCACTGCTCAGCTTGCTTGGTCGAGGCTTAGCAGCAACTCCCAAGGTCACAGAGCAGGCCAAAGGGGCAGGGTGCATCATCACAGGTATATAATTGAAAATTTTGTGGTAAAATCTTGCTGCAAACTATACAGGATTATGAAGAGGTGCAGAAAGTAAGTCACGCTGTGTAGTTATGATTGACCCTTGTTAAAAGAGGAAAACAACTTTTACTGAAGTCTAGATGGAGCAAAGTTTAGAGAAAGTAAGTTCAGCATGTAAATTGTTTGGGGATCAAGCAACTTAAAAATGCAAGAGCTCATGAAATATTGGAACTATGCATTTCCAAATGTTACATTCTCAGTGGGTTTACAAGAAAAAATAAAGTGCTGTTGGTTGGTTTAGGTAATTTAGATAATTAAAACTGAGAAAATGTGTCTTGGAAAACCTTTTTTTATAGCAGAATTTTTAAAAGGTGATGTTGAGTAAGTTTCTTTTCAGTTTTCTTGTTCCGGTGTTAGGTTAAAAAGAGTAATCTCACACTCTCTTGTGCTGTGTGCCATGGTAAATACTAACAATTCATTTAATTGTATGATTTATGTTGCTGATAATTATTTGTAGGTGGGATAGCTAACACCTCACTTATAGTGAAAAGCTGGAAGGAATTTTCAGGACATCTGGAAGACTTTAGGATAATCTGTTTGTTACATCTGATACTTTTCGGTTACCTTGGTTATTTCTTCACTAGAACGGTTCTTGAGTCAAATAGACTGTTTTAGAGTAATAATCACATAGCAGGTCAGCTGAGCTGCTTTCTTCTGTGCAAGATCTGCATTCCAGCCTATTCTGTTCTGTGTACTGGACTCAGGAAAAAAAAAAAATTATTCTTGGTTGATTCTGCAAGTAGCAATACTGAATCTCCACAGTTTAAACCATTATATAATGCTGTCATTGTAATCCATGTATACTTTCAGGACAAAGAAGGAGTGGAGGGTGTATCTGTGGGAGCCATTCTTTCTGACTACCAGAGAGTTCGAGTCGAAGATGTGTAAGAAAATATTAATCTTTTTCAGTGTACACATCCTGGAAAGTACTTGTATGTTCTCTAGTTCAAATTTAAAGCAGAAACATTTGCCTGATTTCTCATGTTCTGTGATACCAAATGCATTCTATTCATTAATGTAGATATCTTTTTTTCTTTTTCTTCCTTTTTTTCCCCCCTGAAACCATGTGTTCATTAGTAAAAAATCTAGTAGAGACTATACTGGAGTTTTTGATTGCTCTTCAGATCTCTCTTCATCTGTTGAAAATACTCAGTTTTGATAGGAAAATAGTTGAGTATGTTCAGTTCTTTGATTTTAACAGAAAGCTCACTCAGTTCTAATAACTACAGTGTTGTGATCAAGTCCCTCTATTTTTCACCAGTTTTAATAGAAAGGAACATCCTGTGACTTGTTATCAGGAATTAAATACAAGAGAATCCTTATATGCATATCTTCCCTTAATTCCTTAAAATCTAAAATTTGATATCATTAATCAGGAGCTTCCATTTGTCATTTCTATTGTGCACACTCTAAAGTCTATATAGATTGTGAGTCTTTTAAGAGTCTTAATTTAAAAAGAAGATTATGTAATGGAAATTGTGTCTGTTATATAGGCCAATATTTGATCTGGGTCTGAAAAGGATTTTTGCCATATATGTCTGATGAAATGCAAAACCACTTTGTGTTAAAAATTAATTATAGTTTCATTAGTTCATTAATTATTTGTTGATGATGAAAGCAAATACCTGGAATCCTTTATGAACTGTAAGCATGGTGAAATTAATGCTATGCCAACTCAGCTCACATCAGCAAGTTACAGAGCATGTTTGTTTTCTTTACAGTTTATATAGATAAATTGCAGTCAGAAATAACTCTTTTCTTTTTCTTTTCCCTTATACTTACAACATTTTAATGATTGCCTCTCATGTTAGTTGATAAAAAGAGATCACTTTTGTTGATTGTGAGTTTTACATATTTACCACCGCTAAAAGATTGACAGGAAATCCCAGTATTTCAAACAGACCTGATTATTTCTAAGCTTGCTCAGTGGTAAAATATTTTACTTTAATCTGTAGATTTAGCCCATGCGATAAAGTTGTTTCACATGAACCACCCTGGTTACTTGGATTCAGCCGAATATTTTAGCTGAAGTTAGGCACCTAAGTGAACCACTTTACGTTCAGAGTTGCTAAATATTTCTGTTAATTAAAAAACATATTGCTCTGTTAAAATATAAGAAAGTAAAAAGAAAACAAATCAGATTATGTGGGTGCTAACTATGCATTTACATGTCAACAGTAAACATACATTTAACTATAAAGTCTTGACACTCATACTAGTGGGTCTGTCTAACATATGGAGGAATGCCCATATATGTGAGAGAGAACATGTATTAGAAAAAACATGATAATTGACAAATAAATGTAAATCTTAAGTGCTCTGAACTGTATGTTCTGAAAAACTTAAGTTTTTCAGAGCTAGACCTTGCACATTTAATCACCGATGGTTCTTGACAGTTTGCAGAAACATTACCTATCAATAATGCAAATTGGTGATCCTCTAATGTGATAAACAATCAAATGCTGTGTATCAAATGCTGTCTATATATGATATGTATCAAAACAAACTATTAACTTTACAGTAACAAGTTGTTAATTTATATCACAAGCTGTATATATTTTCCTGAATGATTGCTTTCCTTGGGTGTTGATCCAAATCACAGCAACAAATTCAGCATATTGTACTAGTGACATGTGCTGCATTTATCACAGAGGAGTAACTCTGGCCTTAGCTGTGTTCACAAAAGTGATTACTTCCTAAGGTGTTAATTGCTTTGTGTCTCAAAAGATTTAGGAACGCATTTTCTCATGGCTTTACTCATATTCCCATGCAGATCTGTTTACCTCAGCAAGTTGCATCTTATGTAGATGAATTATAGTCAGAACAAATTTATTTCTTTTAAAAAAAAATATATATATATTAGACTTAATGTTTATAATGAAATATAGGAATAGTAAAGTACTGTAATTTAAATTATGGAAGACAAATTATTTCAAGATAGGAAATAAATTTTCATTAATTTTACATGAATCATGCTGTTGATTTATGTTGTATCCAATTTTTTGTTTGTTTTTAAGGTGCAGAAGGCTTAATCTTCAGCCTTTAGCTTACCTCTGGCATTGGAACCAGGAAAAATTGCTTAAAGAAATTATATCATCTAACATTCAAGCCATAATCATAAAAGTGGCAGCTTTTGGTAAGTATTCAGATTCTGAGCAATATTGTCTACTGAAACTTCCCATGGACAAATCTTCAACATAACAGAGAAAACCAGAATTTTTGTTCTACGATTTAGGAGATGAAATGTTAATATCAAGAAAATTATAAAAAATGGCTCAATAACAGTCATGATGTCTGAATAATTAATTTTAAAGGATTCAGTTCATTCTTAAAGGAGAAGTGGAAAAGCTGGAAAGTAATTCTTCCTAACATATTCATTAAATTCCTCTCATAATTTTTTTGTTCTAGTTTGGTTTTGATTTGCTGTAAAGATGCATGCATAATTCAGGAGTTCACAGTATTGTCATTTATAGATGATACAGGCTGGTGACTGGACAATCTTATAAAGCAACCATGAAAGTTTTACTAGAAATACAACAATATAATATCAAACAAAATATAATTATGAGGCCAAAATATTTTGTGTAACAGCAGTCTTGGAGTTGGTAAATCATGAGAGCAAACAGAAATAATTCATCATTGCCTCTAAAATTTTTTAGTATTTAAAATGTAGTTGTTTAGCATACCAGAAAATCAACATCTTCTCATTGTCAGCTATATAAAATGAGGTTTATAGTGATGCAAATCAATGTGAAAGTTAACCTATTTGTTTATTGCTTGAGTGTAAAGATAAGGTCAAATGAAGAATAAGAAGGCGTATGGAATGATATTCTCTAAAAGCTAAGGAGCACATGAGAAACATGTAATACAATATATTCGTTTCAGGCCTCAATGAAGTTTTCTGTTTCAGAGTAGCAAATAATTTTTTAAGCATAAAATGTGACCAAAGGACCTTTTCTTTTGGGGTTGCCCATAAATTTGTGGTTGACTGTAGCAAAGGATGGTTTGTATCATACAAGTGGCATCAATGGTTAAAGATCTGTGTTTGAAAAACAGTCGCATAATCTTTCTTTAGAACCCTGATGGCTGGTTTACCTGGGTGTTGATTTCCCATCAAATACCTGATCTCTCTTTCTCTCACAGAATGCTTTATAACAAAATAATTTCACCATAATTATTAACCAATAATTGAATTATAATCCCTTTAGACTGGGTGGATTCCATTACTTTTAAAAATTAATTTTTTTTTTAAATTTTATTTATCTATTCCTTTTTATCTGGTATAGTTTCTAACTAGTTTTCACATTGTCACTATGCTGGTCTCACTCAGTTGTTCTGTAGGATCTGCTAGGGCTGAGAGAAGGATTAGAATGATTAAAATACTGCATGCCCTCATTCATTTACAGGTAACTAGCAATGTAATTTAATAGCATTTTCCTAAATTTTGGGAGATCAGTTACAAATGCATAGGAGTTGAATGCCATGTTTTCTACTGCAAAAAACACAGTTTTAAATTGGAAAAGAAATTACCATTTTAAAAATAATAGTTTTCAGGCCACAAAAGTACATTTATTTATTTATATTATATTTCCATAAAATAGAATGCTTTCATTGCTTATACTGACATGAAGAAAAAAAAAAGTCCATAAAGCATATGTAACATGTTTTTTCATATCAGATTTTTTTAAAGAAGATATATGATTTAAATAATAGGTAAAACTGTTTCCCAAGTAGACATCATTGATGACCTGTCATGCCTGAAGCAAGATAAGCTTGTCTTTTGTATTCCACAATCTTAAAAAATCTTAAAATGCACTAGTTAGTGCACAAAGAGTGCTTTGTGGGCTATTCATTGGAAGAGCAAATACCATAAATACTTGTAGATAGCAATTAGATAGAAAATCACTCCAAGTTATTTTTCCTTTTTATTTTTTTGGCTACAGGTAAAAGAAAGATCTTATCAGAGTCAATTTCTCACCTGCCTCAGGCAGACGTAATTAGATGTAAGCAAATTTAATGGAGCTTTTGTGCTCTGGGGCCATTCTGTAATGCTTTAATAATTGCATGCCTTATTAAAGTGGATTTAAGGTATGAAGGCTGTTTAACATATCAAGTGGCAAAGAAGATAAGATACAGTTTAACTTTTTGCCTCTTAGATTAATAATCAAAGTAAACTGCAATGAAAATATTTAAAATAACAGATTTAAGAGTTTGAAGGGTAATGCATTAGGTGATACATTGTACAGTTGTTAAGTCAAGAAGCAAATCTGTAACGTTAGCTTGACATTCATCAGTGCTGGCATACTTGTACACCCGCCTTGTCCTGTTTTCCATTAGCTCAGTGCCAGTATTGACAAGGTAAAAGGCTGTCGTTTTATGTAGAAAGCACGTAATTATGCAAGTAAATGAACATTAGTTTAGTACGTTTCCCTAAATCCACCATTACAAATTAATACCATAAACTTTGCCAGTGGCAAGAGTTTTCTATCTCAGAGTAGTGTCGTTTTCCAGATGGGATGCCAATTGCTCTCACTTTTATGCAGAAAAAGTATTGTTAGCAACCTTTTTCACATGCCTTCTGTTGATCTATAAGTAGATCAGCTTTCTTTCCTTTAGAGTGTATTTCCTAGGCTTTAATGATGAGAGAAAAACATTCCATGACCTAGCAGCAAACCTGAGCATTATATATATATATATATATATATATGGATAAAAGCTACTTTTGCCTATTTACCTTCAGTGTCATTTTCTTGCTGCTAAAGATGCGTGTATGATACATGATACTTTTATCTTTGAAATATACTCCTCTTCAGTGGAAATCCCAGAAATTCAGAATGAGGTTACGCAGTAATAGCTAAAACTGAAGCAGTTATTGATGGTTTTTAACGTGTGTGTGCCTGAAATTCCAGTAATATCCATTGCTCATGAGACACATTTTAATATAGAACTGTGTAATAGAACAATTGTGTAATATAAGACAATAAGAAGATGCATTTTTTATGTCCTTCCTCTCTAGATGTATTTTACAGATTAAAATACTAATTAACTTGCATAGTATACATATACAAGTATACATATAAGAGATTCAACTTGAAATCTTGGTAACTTTGTATATTGGTCTTATCTGTACCTCATTCTAAAGCAAATCTCTTCTACTCCAGTACAATGTGGAAGTGAGGGAAGGAGGAGGGTTACATTTTGAAGGAATCTGAGATCCTTACACTATGATCCTTAGTAAAACTTGATGTTCAAGTTTATTTAGTGTTAGTTTACTTACATAGTTAACTGTACCTAAATCTTGTTAAGTATTAACACTAAAGCTTAAGCACTGTGATACTTTTTAAGATATGACAAACTTCATTTCTCATTTTTTTATGAGAATGTACTTGAAGTTGATTTTATGTCATGCAGTTAAAGTAGTTTGTCCTCAGCGATTTTTTCTTGAAATTTCAAAAGTAGCTTTTTACATTGAGTAAGTTTTCTAAGTGCACACTGTTACCTTCACAAAGGGGGTGTGTGTGGAATTGCTTCTTCAATGTTTCAGTTAAAATCAGAATATAAGGTCAAATTTCTATCTTTTATGGGATTAGTATGCATTATTTTGCTTTATACATTGCATCTTCTTCCCAGTTTGGTTATAGTAAATTAATATTTTATTGTTTAATTAAATACCTGAAAAAACCCCACATTGTAATTATGAGATCAGATAATAGAAATATTAAGTTGAAAAAGAAAAGCTCTGATGAAATGATTAAATTATATTTTTCACTTCTAGCTTCTCTTTGGACCACAGGAAAGAAATGATACCATAGCGCTGTTCAACAGTTGAACAATAATAAAAGCTGGAACTTTGAATTAGGGGCTGATCAGCTTACATATGAAGTGGAGCTCTTTTATGCCATGACTACATTTTTTATCTTGTAGGTCCAGCTGGTATGAGTGCTTATAGACATTTTACTTTCCCAGCCATGGGTAGAGTTGAAATCACAGGGTCTGTGGAATCCTAAATTTTTTGGTGGTATGGGCCTTAGTTACTTACCCAGGCTGTTTCCCAATGGAGTATGAGTCCATACTCCAGGGAATGAGTATGAGTATAAGTATGAGTCCATACTTAGGGAGCCATTGCCATCTCCTGTCTGTCAGGAAATCCTAAATTCCTTCACCAAAATGGGCTGTCTATAGTATGTATATTTAACATGAGTCTCCTTTGGTGTGAGAAGACATTGACACTTGCCTCACATGATCTGGAAAATTGGTGTAGTCCTGCTATTCACCGAGTCCACTGTCCTGATAGTTCAGAGATGTGTATGTTTTTGTATATGAGTTTTTGATTGAAAAAGAGAGAATGTTGCTTCCTAGTATAATGATTCTATTATTTCAACCTAACCACCTAGGTGTCTATGTTATTGTTTATTTGTATGCCGCTGGTGTACAGAAGTGAAATCTTGACTGACTGAAATTGATAGCCATACTCCCATTAATTTTCACAGAGGTAAGATTTACTTGTAAAGTACTACATCAAAAAAGACCTAACACTACACAGTTCCTGGTTAAGCTCCTGAGGGTGTAATTTAGTGTACAGATAAACTGATGTAATAATGAGTTGCTGCCAAAAGGTCGGTCTTTCCCACTTCTAGCTGACTCTTCCAAGCCACAAGTCTCTGCTTGCTTGTGCCCCTGTAAAAACTCCAGTGTTTTTGTGGCTGCATATAGATGATCCAGCAGGATCTGCTCTTTTGTGAACGCAGGGAACTTGTTCTGTAGAAACCATGGCTGCGTGGAGGACAAAACTCTGTCTTTTGATAGAAAGCTTACTACTTGGGATTCACTGCAATGTCAGATCATATCCTGAAGTAAAATTGGTGGCTGTGAGTTTTGTCTGAGCGCATCATCTGCATAATAGAGGAACAGTATTCTTTGAACATGTGTCTCTACTTTTTAGTACTGAGCAATTTTAAAGTAATTTTGAGTAAATTGAAGGAACTTGTTATATTATCATGGGGGAAGATACTTTCTTCCTCTAAATACTTTTTTAAAATTCTCAGATCATTCACAAACGTAACAGAATGAACTGAGTAACATTTTGTTAAGAAATCAATATGAGATCCCAGTTGCTTTCTTATATCTTTTATAGTAAGGACTGGTTATTTGCCTGTTGCTAAGTAAACTAAACATTGACATTATTCTTAGCTAATTCAGCTTATTTACAGCTGATTTATTATTTTCAGCGAATTTATTTGATTGTTTCATTGCTTTCTTCCTTGGGCAACCACCAGACACTGGAGCTGTACTAGAATGTAGAACAGTCTTCACAACATTGGCTCTTGATAACATTCTGTTTTATTATGAGGATAAACACTTAGAATGATAGAACCATTTAGGTTGGAAAAGAACTCCAAGATCATCAAGTCCCACCTTCAACTGAATAGCACTATGGCCACTAAATCGTTGCAAAGTGCCACATCTATTTGTTTTTTAAACACTTGGCTTATTTTTTGAACACTTACTCTGTTTATCGTAATTTGAAGTAAAACACAAAATGACTGATAATATTTTTCAAGTCCTGTCAAATTTTAGTGCTTGTCTATTCTGTTAGAGATAATGTATTGTAAAATGTAGCCTTAAACTTTTATTAGAAAAATTATCACTGCACAATGCTAATGTATTATATATACATATGATCACTTTTAATTAGTTTCAGTTTTAATGTATTTCAGATTATATTTTTGATAAATTACCTATTATGTATTTTAGGAAAGGTATTAGTCTTTTCCCCCTTCTAAATTTTGTTTTCTAGGTAGCATATGGTGTTGTCACTGAATTTTCGAACAAATCTTCTAAAAGTTAGTTGGCCCTTTAGAGTTTAAGTGCATTTGACATTTTTGCCCTAGGCTTGTTCCCTAATATATTTGTCTACTGTCTCATTTATCTCCAATATTCATGTTATTTATGATTTTAAAAAAAGATACCACACCTGTTTGTTCACCAGACATTGTATGAAAAGACTTGGGAACACTTATGAAAACATAGGAGCCATTTTATCTCAGGCCATTTTTTTTCCTGATGAAAAAGATTGACATGGGAAATGATCAACATAGATAAATGGAAATTGTACGCAAGACTGAAAATCAAAAAAAAAAAAAAACAAAAAAAAACCTTGGGATTTAAGATGTGATGCAAAAGAGATAAGTAAGAGAAAAGAGAACTAGGAGTGGACTTCAAGCAGAGGAAAAGTTTGATTCATGGTTGAAAGTTTAGAATAATGAGAAAATAATCTTTGCATTTGGAATGTTATTTGCCTTGATGCTTGTATATAAATGACAGATACTTTGTTACCAGTGTAAGATGAGGGTTTGGAAAGAGATTTTAGTGCATACATAATGTATAAAGAAATGTTTGAAAATAAAGTGTGTTACAGAAAAAGAAGAAATGAGATTTTGCATAAGTCGATTTAGAAACAAGTTAGAGAGAAATATGATTCCCTCTTTGCTAACTCTTGAGCCTATACATTGGAAAATGGGAAGGATGTTGTTGTCATAACAGATTACAGGAGTTAGAAGGAAGGGTAAGGGAATGTGCCTGAAAACAGAAAAGTAATTTAAAGTTGACATTATTGAGTGCAGTGCTTCTTAAGGAGATGTCTCAGGCAAAGTAGGAGAGAGATGGCTTAAGAATGGAAAGATCACTTTGCAGTCTGGGGAGATCACATAATCTAAAGGAAAATTTAAATGGAAGCAGCAGGCTAAGGGTGCACTTTTAGGCATTTAAAGTGAAACAGGAAAGGAAGTACAGGTTATAGTGAAAAAGAAGAATAGTCAGAGAACATGGAGCTGAAAAATAGTGGAAGAAAAAGAGCTTAGTAAGAGATGTCAAAAGCAGAAATAATCTTGACAAAATGAAAATTGAGGTACAAGTGGTATATTTTTAGTGCTAGAATATTGCTTGCTGCTCTTTAATGTTTGATACTATTTTAGTTCTAGCTGCCCATTATTTTACAGACTTTTGTGCTGAAATGGCATAAAATCAAACCTTTAAGGGCATATCTGTGTAGTTAGAACCATAGATGCTTGCTTTCCAGATCACTCTGAGTTGCAGTTTTGCAGGACTTCATGTCATAGTCTGATCCTTTGTTTCTGCTCTGGCCTCTTACCCTTTTACAAATGATCTATATGTCTTCCCTGTGAGAAACTTCTGTTGATCCATTTGGGGATTGTGACTTTTGAAATGTTTATAACTTGTCTGCATGGGGATGGATTTAATGAAAGTGAGACAAATTTTACCACTTGCACCATGCCTCTTTCTCTTCCACTGAATGAAATTTCAGTTATTTTCTACAAAGCTTACTAGCGTGAAATACCAGAGCCAGCAGCATGCCTTAGTGGGCAGGAAGGTCAATGGTGTCTGGGCTGCATTAGAAAGAGCATGGCCAGCAGGTCAGGGGAGGTGACCCTTCCCCTCTGCTCAGCCCTGGTGAGGCCTGACCTGGAGTGCTGTGTCCAGTTCTGGGCTCCTCCAGACAAGAGAGACAGGGAGCTCCTGGAGCAGGTGTCATGGAAGGTGACAAAGGTGATTGAGGGAGTGGAGCATCTCTCTTACAAGGAAAGGTTGAGGGAGCTGGGCCTGTTCAGCCTGGAGAAGAGACGACTGAGATGACTACTAATGTATATAAGTGTCTAAAGTGGGGGTGCAAAGAGGAGGGATCCAGGCTCTGCTCAGTGGTGCCAAGCAACAGGACAAGAGGCAATGGGCAGAAAGTGATGCACAGGAAGTTCTGCCTGAACGTGAGGAAGAACTTCCTTACTGCGCAGGTGACTGAGCACTGGAACAGATTGTCCTGAGAGGTTGTGGAGTCTTCATCACTGGAGATATTCAAGAACTGCCTGGACACAAACCTGTGCCCTGTACTCTGGGATGACCCTGCTTGAGGAGGAAGGTTGGACCAGATGACCCACTATGGTCACTTCCAACCTGACCCATTCTGTGATTCTGTGATTTTTAAAAGAATCTGCTTGAAAATATTGCCTTGTTATCTGATAAAACAATACAAAATTTCTTCAAAGATTTATTGAGGTTTCTGTTCTTGAAATGACAGAGCTAAATGGCTTTGAATCCTAGATTTAACTAGAACACAAACATCTTTGATGTTAAAAGAAAATCACAGGAGATTACAGATAAAGTAACATTTATTTCTATGATGAGTTTTACATCCTTTTACCTCTTATAATTCTAAAATTTCATGATGTCAGACTAACCTAGTTTAGAACATACGTGAAGAATGTTCAAGAAGGAACATAAACTGAGATCCTAATTAAACTGCACTGGAAATATATGCTAGAACCACTTTGGGATTAATGTCATATAGCTTTATCACTTAGCTTGAAAAGGGTTACTATATCTATAGGTTCCATCCGTATACAATTCCCACACTGGATAAATTATCACATGCAAAAAAAAAAAAAAAAAGCAAGAAAAAAAAAGTAGATATGTAGTCAAGTCACATGAATTTTGCTCTTATATACAATAAATTGGAAGTATATTTATCTCAAGTCTTTCAGAGGTGCAGTAATACCCAGTATAAAAGTGCAATAGCACTTTTCATTACTTTTATACAAAAATTAAGCCATTTTTGCAAGTTTTTTAATGTTTTGGACAAGGAAATTAAAGGAATCCATCCAGTTCACCATTGTTAACACAGCCTTTCATGTGTGAAAGTTTTGAGTAAGTTAAGAATGAACCTGTCAAGTTATGCTGCCAGACAAAAAGTTCACTTCCCAGCTCTTCATAGAAATGAGAGCTAAATATGACAACAGGAATAATTTACCTCAAGGCAACTTAAGGTATAGATTTACAGTTCAAGAAGATCTGTGTGGCATGGAGTGCACTTGGTTGCAAGTGAAGGTGAAGGTTATGAGACATTCCTGCTCTCTTACAGAGGAAGCCTATGTTATGAGCTAATGTTCTTGTCTACAGGCTTTTACTGTGTTATTAAAAACATTCTCCTGTATTCTCTACTCTGTAAAGAATAGTGCTTGATCCTCCTTCTGAAAACAGTGATTTTGTACTTTTACTTATGTAGGGGGAAAAAAAAGACACCTTCAAAATAGAGGAATTTACCTTCAAAAATAGTCCTTTTTTCTCTGTTCCAGTTCTAAGATGGGTGGTTGCCTTTATCCTTTATACTCTTTTGCTTTCTATACTTAAATCTTTACCTTAAAGGTCCTATCATCTTATTGTTAACCCTGTTTGCTTTATGGTAAAGAGATTGAGAAGAAAGAGACTAGTTTTGGTTCCAGAGAACCAAAGTATTTCATAACCTCTTTTCTTATTTGAAATTTTGAACAATTCTACTCTTTGTGAACAGGTGATTAGGATTTTTCCAGAAACTTTATTACTGCATCATCAGAAGTTAAGTCTTAGTCCCTGATATTCATAATGATGGCAGTTGCTAATCCTCTCAACATTGCTTCTCAGAAGTCAGGAAAGAAAAAGGGAACTTCATATTGCTGTAACTTTAAAATAGGTTCCTTTTTTTTTTCTCCAAAATTAATCCTAATTCTATGAATATGGTATTTCAAGAAGATTATGATAATACCAATTTTGGAGATCTGTTTTTAACCTTATTTTATGGAAGAAGTCAGTGAGTAATGAGATTTATTTTTTTAATTGGAAGGTTGATTATTGAGGAAAGGATAGAGGTTTTTTCCCTATATTATCGACTGATAATGCTTAACTCATACTTTATTGATTTGTGTGTGTGGTAGTGATTCTTGTACAATGTGTTCATATACTACAGGTTAGCGTTTGGTTCAGTGTAGCTTTCAGAATACCTTTATGTACCACCATTTCTTAAAACTGGTAATCGTTATTTATTTTTATTTATTTGAAATTTTAATAAGAAGTAAAAATAGAATTTTTTTATTTTAAAAGACTCTTAAAAATCCAGACTATTTTAAAATTCTGAACCTGTATAAAACATGTTCTTGTTAGGTAAGGCTTTAGGATGTGAATTTCATTAGCTGAATGTAATGCCATTAAAATGTAGCTTGGTTTTCTAATGGTCTTGATAAATGCAAGTGATATCAGGTAGTTGCCCTTCAGGTGAGGACTTCTGATAATCTAATACATATGTACAAAGTGAACCATTTAAAATATGGTTCCTTTGCATAACTCAACAGTAGTGAAATACCTTTTAGTAATGTTCTTTTTTTCACCATAGAACAAAGCCATGAATTTCTGTCCCAATCTTTTGACATCGCTGCAGTTCTCTACAAAACTTGTCTTTTGCCTGTGCATAAGAGCATTGTACAACCATTGTTGATGTCTGTAGGAAGGAGGTCTGCTCCTGTCAGTGGATTTATCAGGAATTACAGATGAAGTAGAAATTACTTTGAAGTCATTATACCATTTGTGCTATCACTTACTGATTTTGCATTAAAACTAGACTACAAAAGTGGAGGTGAAAGCACAATTTTTTTTACTGAGCACTGTTACAAACAGCATTATCAAATCTTTTGAGATGTCTCTGTCATCCTGTACTGGTCTATCTCAAAGAAATAAAGCCCTACTTGGTCTCTTGGCAGCACATAATAGATTGATTAATGTAGTTCAGTTGAGGAGTTAAAAATGCATTGAAAATAATGGGCCATAACATTCTAGGGTTAACATTTATTCATAGATGATGCAATTAAATAAAACAGGCATTAACTTCAAGGTCAGTCAGTGAAGTAGTAAAAGTGAATATTTTAATTGAATTCTAATTGCTTCCCATTGATACATGCAAGTTAAATAAAATAGATGTCAGTGCTTCAAATTATAGTTACTTTCCTAATTAATTTTTTAATTCTACATACAGTCATCCAGGCCCTGGACCTTGTTGTTGATTTATCCATCCATTCAGCTTTCTTCCCATATAGTTCCATTGAGGAAAAAATTGGAGGATGTGGTACTAAGAATTTGCAACACATTGTTCTTCTCTTCAGTCTAAACCTTTTTAAGAATATGAATCAATAAAGAAAAATGTACCAAATAGAAGTATAAATTTATGATGACTGTTTTGTAAGTATGGTTCCAAATACTTTATTATGCCAATTGTAACAATAGACATGCAGCTTCATCTATGCATGCATACCACTAGAGATTTGAAATGTGGATTACTGGTTCTGCAAATTGCAGGTTACATTGGTTCTTGATGCCTTTACCAGACAGTCTCTATTCACTCACAATACAAACCTTTTGGAAACTAAAAGAAATTATGTTTTTCAAAAGAAATGAAAACTGTCCAAAAGCAGAATTCTGCTGAGAAGCAGGAAGGGTACATTGTGCTTTCACATATTTTCATGTAGGTATGAGATATTACTGAAGAGTTTACCCACAGTGTATACATAGGCAATTTATTTGTATTTCATAAACTATTCATATCATAGTTTCTTTTAAATTACTCATTTGTGTTCATTACAGGACAGAATAGAAGATATGTCCATATTATCGAAGAGAACCTTGTGAAAGAAATAATGTGTCTGGTTCTGACAACTTTTTCCCTTGTCATTTGTTTGTAATGCATCCCTTGGTGTAAATTTACAGGAAATCAATCTGATTTTATCAAGGAGAGAGAGGTTGCTTATCTTAGAAAAGTAATTCTATTAAAGGAAGAATATTAATGTAAATGTGTGAAATGGTACTGCAATACAGTACTCATTCATTTAATTCAAGAGAAATTGTTTGTTTGGCCTAATACCTCTCCCATTAAAATCAAGGACAAAATGCTAAGCTGATGTAAGTTGGAAGAGATCATCAGAACCATTTGAACTGTTGAAATTTAGTTAATATATTTCAAAATTATTTCCACAAGAATAAATTATCATTATCATATATCTAGCACACACATTTTTAGTCTGTTAATAAAAAGCAATAAACCAATACAAAGAAAGAATGGAGGAAAAAACCTCAGTCTTTTTTAGCTTTAATTATTAAGCAGTTTTAAAAGCATTCCCCTAGATAGTAAGGGAATTTTTAATGTGCTTTAATGAAATATTTTAAAACTTTCTTAGTGTTTTGAAATCTGATTCACTCTATCTTGTTATAGTTTCACAGGAATTTAAATATACCAAGATCATGATTGTAAAAATTAAGAAACATATCAGCTATTTTAACTCAGCAATGGCTTTATATAATAGTGTACTGTACATTTATATAACAGCTTTCATCATCAACTATCTAAAGTGCTTTGCAGGTACATACTTCAGAAATTGCTTCTGAATGGAGTAATTTTGGTGGCAGCTCTTTAATGATACCTATTATTGTATAAAGCAGTAGAGTAGCAAAAAATAGACAAGTATTGTATCAGTACCAAAAGAAGCCCAAGACACAATAATTAAGACTAGTGAAAAATGGGATAACTGAAAATTTCTCAGTGTTCCTTCACTTTCAGGAGCTATCATTTTGGTTTTTCTCATTTGCTTCATATGGTAAGACCTTTTAACCAATTAGTGTCAAATCCAACTAGCATATTTATTTGGTTGAAGGTATCAGCTCTTGAAACAGTTGTTCCTGGATTATTTTATCCCACTACTGATTTCTGGCAATTACTTGATTTATCCCTGAGAAGTGACCATTAACTGTCATGAACTGGCCAAACTCAAAAAGTCAAGAAGTTGAAACAGGAATACAGAGGAGCAAGTTAGAGTAGCTATCAAATGTTAATAGGGCTTACTTATTTACAAAGAAAAATAAATCAAAATGTAGACATCATACAGAATATTTTGTGATGGATCAAAAGGTACAACATTGAATACATTCTGTAAGTCTGAGTTTTCTTTGTATCTCCATCCTTTTTAATCTCACATTTTTTATGTGCATAACACACACACACAGAGAATGTGATTTGGCAAAAGAAGTTTTCATTATGGAGAACAATCTGTGTCCCTTCCAGTTGCAGAAACTATAAAAAGAATTAACTTGTATTTTAATTTAGTAGGTATCTATAAAGGTAACTTCTGACTCCAAGAGGCAATATCTGTGTAGTATTTTTATTACCACAGACCTGTGTGTTTACTTCACTGGTTAGTGAAATTTCTAAGGGAAACAATAGCTTTTGTACTTGACATATAGTGAAATGGTAACTGGCTTTATTTTTCCATAAATGTGGAAACCATTTGTCCAAAGAGGATTAGGGAAAATTGTGACTAAGTGTATTTTGTGTCAGATAGTAGTTATTTTAGATGCCATGGAGTATCCAAGGGAGACATGCTATATTTGGGGGAAAAAACCCAACAACAACAACAACAACAACAGCAAACAAACAAAAAACCCAAAAAAAACAACTTTTACACTTTCCATATTTTTTGCAGGTTTAGATCCAGATAAGCATCTAGGAAAAACTCTAGTTGAAATGGAGCCTATTCTTTTGGAGGTGAGTATTACTTAAAGGATATTCATATAGTTAAACTTGAAGTTAAAAAGTAAGACAGGCAGAAATTCAGTAAAATTAACTTAATAAGAAATTATTTACTTAATTAGGTGCTAACCCAAAGCTTAGCTTTGTACACAGAATATAAGCCTCTGCTATGCACTTTTGCTACGAAAGACATTATTTCTTGACATGGTTCACAAATGGTGTCAGCATTTTTAAAACAAACTAAGGGCAGGAAACCTCAATATCGCAGGAACACTAACGTGTATATTAATATGATAAAGCTAAATAATTGTATGTAACTTAGAGATTTTCAAAGCAAGAAGTAGTAGTGGCAAAATCAAAGGTAATACAAAACTTCCCCAAAGATTCCTATGTGCCTGTTTCCTACCATTTACACAATCAGACTGCATACAGTAGGGCCTTTAAAAAATGAAATAAGTGGTTTATTCCTGAGTATATATTTCATTCTGTGCAATGGGTTATGTGTCCTCAAAACAGGATAATGCTTGTTGGCAGAGCTAATGGATATATTTAAAGAAAAATGATTCAACTCTGGTAAAAAGACCAGAGTTTGTACTTGAGTCTTCTTTGAGTTTGATGTAGAAGCATCAAACATCAAGCTAAGTAACATTTAAGAATAACAGTTCTGAAATTATGTTTTCATGTATTGCCTGTGACAATGCCAATTTACCACAATTCCTTGTCCTTCAGCCTGTTAGATACCCACAATGATTGCATGTCCATACATTTCATCAGTGTAAGCTGTCTAAATTTCCACAAAGTGATCTCCTAAAAATATTTTTCATTGTTGATATGGGTTACCAGTCAGCCTGGCTTCATAATTTATTTTTTTTTTAATACTTATGGGCATGCCAAACTTGCAGAAGAAAAAGAAGTAACCAGAACTTTAAAGATCTCTTTTGCTACTGAAAACTAGTGGAGTTACATAGCAATTTTGTCTTGAGTTTAACTCAATTTTTAAGTTATTTACATGGCTGAAGAGGATAAGATGTTATATTCTAAATGATTAAAAGGCAAAATTCTCATGCTATTGATGACATTTTAAAAATATTGCTGACTCTGTTAAATGAATGGTAAGGATGTGTTCTATGAGCTGCTGAATGTCTTTTGTTCCTGTTGACATTTGTGAGAACTGAAAATCCTTCAGCACCTTATATAATTGGTGTCAAGAGTGATGTTGAAACCAGTGACATTGAAAATGAGAATTTCTCACAACAAAGATAGGAAATAGTCTTACATCTTCTGAGTATTCGATGTTAATTGCCAATAATTATTCTAGACACTGTTTACAGGCAGAGCTACCAGTTTTAAAGTGACTTGTAAACAGTCACTCCATGTATTCTCTGTGGAAAGGTTACAGTTAGAAAGATCTAGCCTGGTTTTCTCTCTTTCATTTTTTAATAGTTTTCTTTAGGGTTTGGGGTTTTTTTTCAAATAAAGTAAGAATAAAAGGTTTTGACTAACTGTTTTGTAGGTTGTCCATTCTTGTTGCATCAACGTTAATTATTCCTGATGTATTTTTCCTATAGAAACCTTGTTGCCGTTGTTGACAGATGGAGTTCTCTTTTATGTCAGGAGTGTAATTTTTTAATGAGTACTTGATTAAAGGTTCTCTTTTGCTCCTTTTCTTTGAAAGAAGATGTGAAAGGAAAAATTAAAAATAACTCTCATAACAAGATACTGAAAAAATGTTTAATATATGTTCCAAAAGAGATTTAGATTTTACAGCACCAGACAACTAAATATTCACATAGAGCATTACCAAGGTATTGTTTTCTCAGAGCACTTTCCTTTTCTGCAAAATAGTGGCTGAAGGGGATGTGGGCCTTTGGTTTAAGTAGCTGAAGTTTTAAAATAAAAAATGTTGAAAGAGACCCGTAACATAACACAAACTACATTTGTTAGCTTCAACAGTAAAAATACAGTACCATTTGAATAAATGAAATAGACTGCTATGCAAATATTCTGATAACCATATAAAAAACACAATCAACAATGTATAAATAACCCAGTCTTATGTTTGCTTAAAAAGAAACAAGCAGCAGATTTAGAATTATCTTCTAGTGTCCAGACAGACTTTTTCTAACCCTCTCCTGTGTTCTGGAGAACTGTATTGCTACTTTCACTGCAGAAGCATCATGGGTGGGCTTCTGTTCCTTTAAGGAAAGGCATAAAGGGATTAAATAAATATTCCCAAAAGTAACACTGGTGTTTGCAATGGAGTTGAGGACTGCAGTTCAAGTTCTCATGAGTCACTTAAAGCAGAATGCAAGTGCTTGATTAATGTTAAAAAACCTGGACGGGGCTTGTCTTGAATCAGCTGCTGCAGTGACACTTTAGAAGGTGATATAATCTGCTGCTGAGGACATGAATTGAGGACATGAATTTCTCCTGCAGACAAAGAGAGGGTGTCCCCATGCTCAGAGCTGGTGCTTGATTGCTATCTATCAGTACAGTACATTAAAACTGTGGTAGAGTGAGCTATTGAGCAGTTACGCACTCCATACTCCAGCAAAAGAATGTTCATTCATATTCCACAGCTGCTCATTTATAAAACAGGGATTAATTAAGATGGTCATATCTTGTATTTTGAATGTTTTGGTTTATCTAGTTATGTGTTTTAGTGAGACATCCAGAGCTTCAGAAACATTCATAAATATAAATTGATTTAGAAAGTATATTAAGTGCAATTTATAAACAAAACAACATGTCTCTCTCTCTTCAGATCTTGCTTTAGTGTTTTGCCTTTGACTTAGGAAACTCATTGGTATTGTTAGATTTTTTTGAAAGAATAGTTACCAAAAGTTAGAATACATTCCAAAGCTGTTCTCAAAAAATGTGTTCATTGTATACTTATGTGCAAAGTGCTACTTCTTGTGTTGATTCACAGTAAAAGTTCCTCCTACCAGTGAAATAGATATGCTAAAGAAAGTTACACAAATATGGGAATCTGAACAACCTTTCCTGGCCACTGACAAAGAAGAACTAGGAGTCAATTTGTTTATCTGAATATTACAGTACCAGTTCTACTTCAAATACAACATATCAGTAATTTTTAGATCACTGTAAAAGGCATGCAAAGAAATCAAGAACTGACTGTATTATGTTTGGATTTTTTCAGCCTTGTAATGGGTAGTCTTTTCGAAAGTACATGTCATGTTTTAACCCCAGTCAGCAACCAGTGTGTACTGTACTGTTTTTGACATTTTCAGCAACATATGTAATAGACTTCATTAATGTAATATTTATGTGTTTCAATTTCCCTTTTGTGTTAGCTCTCTGAGAAATATGGAGTCCATGTTTGTGGAGAAGGAGGAGAATATGAAACATTCACTCTGGACTGCCCTCTGTTTAAGAAGAAAATAGTTGTGTAAGGAATAGTTTCTTCTATTTCCTTATATTAATGCAATGGGAACATATTAAATTTTAGTTTGAGACAACTAGAGGTGGTGAGAGGTAAAACATGGTCTTGGCAGAGGTAAAAGATGTTCTTTAAGTTCACAGACACTTTGTTCAACACTGGCAAAGTCCTCTGAAAACCTAAATCAATACCTGACATGATGAGGCATTCATAGAGGGCTATAAACTTTTTGCACTTTCATTTACTTGCTGATTATGGCCTGCAGTAAAACTGGTACCTATACACTGACACTTTTATCCTTTCATGAAGTGTGAATTGCCTGTAATATTTATCTTTCATTACAGCTAAATTTGATAAACTGCCACATCAGTACCCTGTGGGTTCCATTAACTGTGTGTAAGTGTGTGTGTGTTAAGTTTAGTAGCTTAGAATGATAATGATAAACACTTTTCTTCAATTACTAGAGGATATTTTAAGTACAAACTTTGCATGAATCCAGCTCAGTTACACTGAATAGTTTGTTCCTTTGACATTAATTGCTAAAATTGTGTAGTGACATATGGAAAATATTTGTGTATTGTTGTTTCTTATTAGCCTGTTAAGTAGCTAAGCCTGCTTGCTTCAAGTGAGATATTTTGACTGCTGTTCCTTTTCTGAAGCAAGTAAGCAGACCACTAATCATGTATTGGTGATTGATTCTCAGTCATCTTAGTGCAGGTCGTGATTATGGAGCATATAAGACATGATTAAGGCTTTCACAATGCAGGTCTATTTGTTTCACTTTTCTATAAGACTGGGATCTGTCTGTGTAAGGAATAGAGAACCAAGAGCTCTTGGTTCCATTTCATTGCATGGCATTTGCTAGAAGGAGATCAATAGACAAAGTGGTTAAAGCATTGGCAGCTAATCTGGCAGATGTCCACTGAAATACTGGTTGATTACGCCGTTGGTTTGCAATCAACCAAAGAGCAGTTTAAGTAGGATTATATTGTGATATATTCTAAATGTGTATCTGCCTATCAATGGTATAAAGGCAGTTCAAGTGACTAGGAAAAGCTGAAACAGAGGTGATCTGGCTGAGTTGTCTTTATTTCTCATGGTGATACTTTGAATAATAATAAAAGTTTAAAAGAACAAAAAATATGTAAAAGACAAATATTTAAATCAGTGGGTATTTATTATTAAATATATGGCACAGTGGACTTTTAAACAGTTATTCAACTAGTTTTAAATATGCGTTTCTGTAATGGAAACTGAATAGCTAGACCGGCATTGTGTGTGTCTGGCTTGATTAGCCCTGCTCACCATTTACATTAATCATGTCATAAAGACATGCTGTTTGAGTGGTTATGCATGTGAAATCTATTACTGTATGAGTAATTATCTTTTTCGAGAAAAATATTTTGTAGTTTCTTTGTCTTTAAATAAGGTATGTTTTTTTTTTCTACTTTTTATTCTTGCTTTTCATATGCACTGAATCTAAACAAACTTTGTAATCATCTTAACTCTGCTAGTAGAGTTTCCAAATGTTTAGGTATCCATGGTTCAGGCATACATCTCTCCTGGTTCTGGCTAGGCCAGGTTTTAATTTTTTGCAATAGCTGGAAAGCAGTGTGGCCAAGGACCCTCAAGTTATTTCATACCACCTCACTTATTGCCAGGGTTGGGGGAAAGGGACCCTCTCGCTCTGTCTTGGAGAAGGAGTGTTCCTTCCAGTTGAAAAAATGTGGCAGCAGAGGGAGAGTTGTCATGTATTGTTCATTGTATCAGGGTCCTTGGTGAGCATTTTTGAATGTGAATCTCTCACTCTTGTATTCTTTTGTTATTAATATTGTGCTGTTATAGTTTATTTTCTTATCTCATTGCTGTTACCAGTAAGTTGTTCTTATCTCAACCTGTGATCTTGGCTTTTTTTGCCTCCAGTCCTCAAATATATCCCATCACAGCAGAGAGGGGAAAACAGGGATAGGGTGCAGTGAAAGAGAGCAGTGTGTGGTTTTAGAGTCTCAGCGCAGGCACTGAATTTGGGAGTACCATTCCTAAAGCAGGACTACATCCTGATACAATTTTTAAAGCTTAAATGGAGTTGTAAGGATTACAGTTTAGAGGTTAAAATCTGTCAGGATTTTTAAGATCCCTAAATTCCTGAACAACTCCAAAACATCTTCTGAATTAAAAGTTTCTGAGGAAGACATTGAGGAATACTTTTGCTTTCAAAATAGGTGTGATGGATTAACCTTGGCTGGCTGTCAGGTTCCCACCAAACAGCTTTCACTCTCCTTCCTTAAGAAGACAAGGAGAGAAAATAAGATGAAAAGGTTTGCAGGTCAAGAAGAGAACAGTGTGATGGCTTACCAATTATTGTCATGGGCAAGCCAGATTCAGCTTGGGGAAAGTTAATATAATTTATTGCCAAATGAAAAAAAAAAAAAAAGTAGAATAGTGGGAAGTAAATGCACCTTCTGTCCGCACCTTTTTGTTCCCAGGCTTAACTTTACTTCCTTGCTCCTGACTGTTCTATATCCTCCCCAATCCCCCAAGGGGATGGAGAATGAAACCATGGTCAGTTCATAACACTGTGTTTTTGCTGCCCCCTTCTCTTTACACTTTTCCCCTGTTCCAGCCTGGGTCTTTTCCATGGGTCCTTCATGAACTGTTACAGGATGTGTCCTTCCCACCAGGCAAATTCTTCAAGAACTGCTCCAGTGCATGTGCTTTCCATGGGGTATGGGCCTTCAGGAACAGTCTGCTCCTCGTGGGTCACCTGTGGGGCTCAGTCCTGTCAGAAAAGCTGCTTCTGTGTAGGCTTCTGCACAGACTGCAGTGTGTACATCTGCTCTGATGTGGTCCTTCCTGGCCTGCAGGGGAACAACTTGCTTCACCATGGTCTTTTCCACAGGCTACATAGAATCCGTTCTGGCATTTGAAACACCATCTCTCACTCCTTCCCTGACCTTGGTGTCTGCAGGGCTGTTTCTGCCATGTTTTTCTCACTCGTGTCGCAGTGTATTTTTAAAATACATTATTGCAGATAATACACCACCAATGTTGCTGACAAGCTCAACATCCCTTGGTCTCTTGTCACAGAGACCACCTCTGAACACTACCCCCGCCACCAAGATCTTGCCGCGTAAACCTAAAGCAACAGGAGAAAATCTAATATGCCTTTTATTTGTAACACTACTTGCAGGTAGTGTTTTCAATGGTCAATGATTTTTGCCCTGTTAAACTTGGGGAAATACGTTTCTACAGTATATCCTTGAAAAATAAAGAAATATGCTGGCTCAGGAAAAAATAAAATACAACCTTGAACATTACTTAATATGGAGAAACGGGAGTCTTGTTAATACAAGACTGGATGACAAATTTTGCTTTTGAATGCTCAGTTGAATTCTTGCCATTCTACTCTGTCTTCTTTTAAAAATGTGCCTCACAGAGGAAGCATGGCAGATTGAGTGAACATATATTTGAAAATAAACAATATCTAGCAGTGAAAGCAAAATGTTAGAACCAAAATATTCAAACAAGACTCAGATTGGGTTTTATCTGGTTTTCCCAGGTAGACTATTGTAATCCAATTGTCAGCTTTCTTACTCTCAGTGTTTGACAGGTACCAAGCATTTCCTGTCCTTATGCTGATATTTAAAGTGCAATTGATCAATGTTTCTTGAAATTTTAAAGATCTATTTCTTATCTATATGAATACCATCTAATATCTACTCTTGTGATATAGGCCTATTTGTTTATGGAAAACAGAATAGTTTGATCTTTTGGGGAGTAAATTGTCCTATTTGAAATATTTGGGAAATACAATTTTCCTTTATATACCTTACAATTAGCTCTGTGTTTAGGCTTGTAATTCTAGGTTCAGAGTTAAAAGCAAAATTATAAAATTCTAATTTCTGTAAACATGAAAAAATAGTAATATACTGAGAAGCATTGTTCTAACTTGACACATTTGTCCTGTGAAAGTGTTACAGTGTTTTAAAATGATTGGATATTTTCTAGGTCTTCAAGAAGTCTTGAGAGATCAGATGATTTTGATTTCAAAACAAATAGCTGATTAGGACAATTTTTCAACTATTCTCAATTTTTTTCAGTCTTCTGAAAATTTCCTTAACAAAATTCCTGTGTTTCCATCACAATCAAACATGAATCATCTTATATAGTCAAGTTCCTACTCAAAATTCAAGCTTTCAGTTGAAATGACCTTATATAATTTATTGGGGTCTCTCATTGTTTTTTGCTTTAATCCCTGCTTTTCCTGTGCTTTGATTTGGTTGGGTTTTTTTTACTGTTTCCTAAGCTGGATATGACTTGTCAAGTTCAGGACTTCATTAGGTTTTTTTTTAATTGGTGACTCATTGGACGCAAGCAGAACTATTCTGCTTTCCATCTATGTTAGCTGTATGTCATAAGAGTGTACTTCACACTGAGAAGAAATACTTATGATTTCTTTGCAATACTTCTTGGGCAGCAAATAAGTACTCAAAATTTCTAAAGTTATTGAACATTAACATAGGTATCAGGCTAACACCTGCTTTTCTGTATTGGTAAATTGGAACATGCAGAATACAAGTAGGACTGCTTCTTTTATTTTGGAGTTAGGTTTTTTTTACGTTTACTAGGTATTATTTTAATTAAACAGACACATTTAATAATTAAATTTTTGAGTTTTTCTTTCTGATATAAGCTTTCCTGTTAATTTCATTTTGAATAGTTAATCCATCACTAGAAAGTACTAGATTTGCCCCATATAGGACTTGAACAACAAGTGTGAAATGTTTATTGAAAAACTCAGACACTGAGGATAGCCTGGTAGAAGGTATGTTGAAGTCTTGGCATCTGGTTTTTATTATTTTTAATTATTTATTCCTCTTGCTAAAGATTTACAAAGTTTTCTTCTACCTATTTCTGTTAGAATTAGAAGACACCATGGTCATTTGAAAATAATGATTTTAATCTTAAGGAACTATCTATAAGGTATCTTATATCTTAAATATAAACAATATTTTAATCATAAAGAATCTTGATAATTTCTCTCAAGAATGAAACTGAGGCATATTTCTTAAAATACTTTAAAAGTTTGCTTAAAGGGAAGTGAATCTTCTTATGTGAAAGATATTTATCTTTATTGTGTGATGTTTTGTTATTTTTAAATACCAAAACACATTTTATAGAACAGATATTTCTGTTAATTTTACACTTTTGTTAAGGAACTGGGATCTGGCCAAAGCTTCAACTGATTTGAGTTTGCATGGGTTTTATGTGGTATTACTAGAAATCTATCTATAATCATCTCTTTGAACACTCTGAAGGTACCATGGACACTGTGATTTCAGGAAAATTACGTGTGTCCTTAGCCTTACTTTCAACAATTTTCAGATTTTCTTGTACTGCATCTGAATTTCTCATGTTTTCTTTGAGTTTCTCACCTTCTGATGTTTGTTTCTTAGAGATACCTTTTTCTTAAGTAGTAAAATCGTGCAGATGGATGTAACAGATACTGCCTCTTGTGAATCAAAGTGTGACAGATTGTGTCTGTAAAAATGAAAACTAAAATTAACTAATTTGAATCAGTACACAGGAAGTTGAACATTGTTACCAACACATTTGGCATTAAAAAGTTGTGTCTAGTAGTCTTCACTATCAGATGCAAGATGGTTGAATCAGTCAGTTTCTCAGTGTGCAATGCTGAATGTTAATACTTCAAAAACTAATTCCTGGACCGTTAATCAAAACTATGGACTTTTTAAAAATCTCCTGTTGATGAAATCAAAAGATTGCTTTACGTATTAGTCTCTGGGATTGAAAACATAATGTAGTTTATGCTTTCACAAACTATGGCTAACTGATTCTCTTAGTATTGGTCTGGAAGTCTGGGAAAATAGTGGAATACTGGTGAGGTCTGTAAACACACTCAAGTGACTTGCAGCTGGGGTGTCAGAAAACACATGTATCATAGTAATTGATTTTGGCCTTGTGTGTTGGATGAGTAGAGCATCTGTGTTTAAATAACACAGGCCTGAGATAGGCTTAGGGGCCCTATCAGACATGCTTGAGATTCCTGCCTGGCTGTAGGAAAGATCAAAGCACAGTGGGATATTGTGCCTGTGCAAAGTCCTGGGATACAGGCAAGACCAGCAAGTTTGGTGATGCTCTAACATGGACCAAGTCTGCAGTGACTGTGTCCCTTCTTTTGTGCCCCTAACTGAATGCTGTTTTCGGGGTCTCAGGTGGTGAGGTAACGAGAACAAGCTTACTATTTGCATTTCATCTGTGGTTTTATGGTTGTTGCTGCATCCTCCTGTGTCAGCTCATGCAGGAAGTATAGTTTATTCCCTCTGAAAATTGAAAATTCTTGAAGATAACATATTGTTCAGCAATATGATTGTATATAACAAACTACTTTTGTTAATTTATATGAAAACATTGATAAGAAATTAATAGATTTTCAATGAGTTACCTGTGAGTTTGTGTTATACAGTGACTAAATGTTGTCTCTATATAAGATTATGAAGTATAGTATTCAATGATAAAATTTTCTATTTCAGAGATTCAGCCAAGGTGGTCGTGCATTCGGCTGATGCATTTGCACCTGTGGCCTACCTTCGTTTTTTAAAATTACATCTGGAGAATAAGGCAAGTAGGCTGCAAATATTGTTTTCCTTTAAAACTATGTGCATGCTTTCTAGTTTTGTGTTGTTTCATCACAATTTGGAATGAACCTACATATTCTCATGTGGGTGTTACGTTCAAATAACAATGTACATATTTAGTTGAATTTCAGAACTTGCCATTAGGAAAGACCAAGCACAAATGCTTCCTTGTGTCAAGTGAATGAATGCAGGTAGTATATTTGTGTGGCATTTTTCGTCTTGAAACCCCAAGGTGCTCAGCCAATGTGGTTCAGTCAAGCACTTGTGTAACCTGTGTAGAACAGCTGCACTGTAGAACACAGCTGAACTAGGAAACTGGATGTACAGTATTGATTTCTTGGGAGATGGCATCTCTTTTTGATGTATCTGATTTAAAGTGGATGATTAAAAAGCTTGCTAACCTGTAAGTGCTTGAATTTTGAATGTACTGGGTTTTGGGTTTTTTCCATATGAAAGATACATCTAATCAATTATTTCATGTGGAGATTATCTTGGTCAAAAATGTTAAAAGAATCATTATTAGTTCATTGGGATTAATTCTATTAGCTCATGGTTCTAGAGAAAGAGCAGGACAGGAATAGGAACTCTGGTGGTTTAAATGTTGCAGACTTTCATGTGAGCAGAACTAAGGTCAAAACAGAACATACTTTATATTTGTCATCATTTTTCTGTTTTTCACTTTATTATTTTACAGTTGAAATTATTTTTTTTCTTCCTGAGCCTCTACAAATGAGTATTTTGTTGAAGAGAGTGCCTCATCTTTCTTCTGTTGTGGCAGTCATCTTTTTATAGCTCTTCCTATGTTTTTCTGCACTTTGATTTTAGAACTGCAGAGATTGTTACAGAACATTATTATATTGGTATTTCTCATTTCATGTCTCTTAAGCAACATTTCCTGCATGTCTTTCAATAGATCATGCCTTCCCCTCTTCCCCCTCCCTTTTTTTTTTAAATTTTATTGTTCCAAACAGATAAAATACCTCAATATTTTTCTTCCATGTTGGCCTCATCTAGCCTTGGATAGCAAATTGTATTTCATCCTGTCAATCTCTGGGTTTTGATTTCTTTCGAAAATAAAATATTAAATATTTTTGTGTGAGACTGTGAAAAGGATATCAACTAAATGTGAAGCAAAACCAAATAGGCTGAAAAAAGGAAAATCTGGGAATGTGGCATGGTGGGGAAGAGTGAGAATATATTGATATTTCTTTGGGGGCACTGACTTTATTGCTCATGGCAAACTTGACGCTAAAATGTACCATATATCACTACAATGTGACAGGCTAGGGAAAATGAAAACCACAAAGCTTTACATAAATCAGGGAAAAATCATATTAAAATGCATAACATTTGATATAAGAATCAAGATTTTACTTTTATCTGTTCAGTAGCTCTTTTCCCCTTCTTATGTAGATGTCTTAGGTTTTGTTAATGCCTCACAGTTTCAGGCAGTGTTGTAGTAAATCGTATTTCCAATCCATTTTAGACAAACCTGTCACACTTTACAAAGGGTAAGGCTTGCAGCACCTTGCCCTGAATTTTGGTATATAAATTAATGTATTGTATAGTTAAAAGAAAAATAGTCCAATTTTTGCAGTGGTTGTCTCATAAGGAAAAGCATTAATATCTTTTGCCTATAGATAATTTTATATAATGATAAGATAAGTTTTTGAGAACTTATAAATATGGAGAACCAGTCAGTCTTTCAGACCATACCTGTTAGCATCGTTTAACTGCATAATGATAAAGGCATGCCTTCAAGATTGATATGCCTACAGTATTGTACTTTTGCTCACTACTTTGTGCTTATAAGCCTGCAGAAAAAGTTAAGTATCAGTTAGTAATTCAAGCACTTAAAAGCCAATCCCATAATAATAAAGTACTGCAGAAAAACCTTCTTCAGAAGAACTAATTTTAGTGTGAGGATTTCAAAGGATTACTGAAAATTGGGAAAAAAAATACACCATTATGAACAATGTGAAAAAGTAGCCACTTTTGTAACCACTTTGTAGAAAATATTAATGAACTCCACAATGAAGTGTAATTCTAATAAGTATTATGGCATCTGTTTTGTTATCATTTCTGCTGTGAGATACACATATTTTTAACTGGTTTGTATATTAATTTTATCTGTGTTATTTGCCACAGGTGTTAATTTTACATTCTTTGAATTTACTTTGAAAATAATTTTGCAATTATAGCTAGTGCACCTTAGTTTCCACTGTCTTTCCTCCTCTATAATGCTTTTTTTTTTAGCTTAATCTCTTCATGTTTCACTACAAAGCCTGCCTAGAAATTTGGTTTAGATTGTTTCTGGCAGCAAAATGAGCCCTTGTGCTTAGGGGAACATAACATTGTACTCACTGTTCTGGTTTAATATATTTCTTTGCAGCTTCAAGATGTTTTTTGCATAATAATTGAAGCTTTTTTTAACATATCCACTTTTCTTTCATAAACAATGATGCAGAAAAGTTTAAAGAGATACATAAATATTATATTTTATTATTAAAACTATTAAAAATGTGGTACACAACTTTTGTAGGCATTTTACAAAAAACATTAAGACTAAATAATAATGGTAATAAAACACTAATGCTCAAAATTTGGGAATGCTTCTTTTATTTCAGGGTAAAAAAAAAAGCTCACCACTACAATACAGATAGCTAGTTTCACCAATAATTTATTTTGCCAATAAGATAGTCACTTCATACATTAAAAATATAGAATTTCTTTTTTTTTTTTCATGGGAGACAACTTCTGAAGCATATTCTAGGATCTTTGAATTAGACGTATTGACTTTTGTACTCAATAAAAATTAAAATCTGAATATTTTCAATTGGGAAAAATACAACTGTTCAACTTTTTCCTTTAGTTTTTCAGCAAAATGAACTTGCAAAAACTTGTATTTTCTGCTATATTCTGTTACTCCATTGTGCTGGTTTATTAAAGATCAGAAACTAAGATCAGAAATTAAAGCTGCTGGAGCTTCTGCTGATAGGAACATACTTCTGATGACAGTAGTGAACATACTACTTACTGTTCATGATTTCACATTTGCTCTTTCCCACATTTAATAATGAATACTTTGTTTCAGAAGTTCCAGTGAGTAGGAGCAAACACATATGAAAAAGTACAAGCTGTGAAACTGCAACGCTTTAAGTTGTGCATATCCAGAATTAGAGTGAGTCATGTAGTTTTCTTTCTACACTTTGCAGAAGAAAGGAGCTTGTTTGCCTGTAAAAGATACAGGAATCATGCCTGCTGCTGCTTTTTCTTGAAATAGACCATTGCATATATTACCTGTCGTAAACTGATACTGTGTTTTCCTGTTTGTAAAAGATCTTGACCTTGTGGCTGGAACATGCTTCACAAGTGCAAGCAGTTTGCCCCTGTTAAATGGCATGAGATCTTTTTTACAGGTCATTTTGGAGATAGTTTTAGAAACACTTGCAGAGTTCTCTAACTTATACACTTGTAGATTTACAACAGGTTTTCAGGAAATACCTGCGTGCCGTGTGTACTAAAGGCATATGATACTGTAGGTTATATATGATTTAACATTGTATTTCTGTCCAGTTCCTCATTCGTGATTGTAGTTAATCTACATTTAGAACTTTAGCTGTAGAATTAGACTTTGTCAGTGATGTCAGGGGAAATAAGAAGGAATTTCAAGTTGCAAAATGTGTTTTATTGGTGCCATTATGGGTAGTGTTTTTTGAATACTTTCTCATCATTGAATGATACTTCTTCTTGGCAACCTTTAGTTTCCCTTCTGCATCATAAGAATAAAGGTAACCATTATAGTTTTGTTTTCAAAACTTGATAACAAATACCATAAAACTTTTTTGTGCACTAATTTATTTCAAACACTAAGATAGTAAATAAAGGATTTTCTTTCCTACTCTATATGATAGCACATTCAGTCTAGTTCTCTGAGGAAAGATAATTTTTAGTTCTCTTTTCAAAATGAAGATATTTTTGGAATAGAGGACTTTGTTTCCTATGAGTCTGTATATTATACTCAAGGCAAGATGCATGTGATCTCTCATTATATTTTTTTCAAAGTGTTCTGTTATCAAGGTGCATCACAAAGAAAAAAGAGATTATCATAATCTTTTGTCTTCTGAGCTCTCTGCTCCACTGTATTCTCATTGCTGCTCAGTGGGAGAGTTATCAGTTTTAGAATTGTGTTGTGATAGGTTTATATACCAGTTTCTGTAGCGGAGAATGTAAGCTTTTTAAAAAGGCAATCTGTTGTTTTCATAAAAGACCACTGCATGGAATTTCAGCTATATCAGTCAAAGTCCTAGCTCCAAGGCTTTTTCAACAGGAGAATTGGATCTTGGAACACTTGTGCATTTGCTTAACTTCATTCTGAGCACACTTGCATCAATGACATGAGTTATGTGAATATAGTTAAGTGTATGCATGCATGCAGGCTCTGATCCAAAATTAGGTTGGTATCACAATGTACAGTGGGTGTGGGAGAAACTGTGTAGCAAATGGGAAAATATATTGCTTCTGTGAAGTAACATGAAAATGTTATGTGATAAAATAGGTTCTGTAAGATTTAATTAAAATGTCATTATAGCAAGCTTGATTTTTTTCTTTTTAAAGTGATGAGGATATTATTCAGGGAAAGTTACTCTGTTTGTGGCAGTCTATAAGTTTTAGCTTGTTAGATTACTTTGTTGAGAGGAATGGAAGACCACCCTTTGTATGAGATTTGAATACAGCTACTACTCACAGTCTAACAGATCTACTTAGGCTGGCATTGAGCCTGTTCTTTGAGTGCCAGGTTCCACACCTAATACTTCTGCTGTAGCCTGCACCTGTGCTGCTGCAGAAAGTGACTGATTACCGATGTTTTTGGAACCTTGTGGGAGTCAGCCTTGAATGAGACATTGTGATGTATCATAGGCATTGAAATCAACAGACATCTCTAATTATTTTTATGGATTTTGCATCTTATGAGACATAAAATTTCTGATATTTCACAATAATTTCCAAAAATTTGGCCACTGATCAGGCTTTTATGTATGTGTGGAAACACAGATGTATAATTCCAGTTATCTCTGTGAAGAAATATTGATATAAGCTTAATTATTTATAAAATATGGAGTTATTTAGGAGAAAGGGATGTGACTGTAGATTATATGAAAATTTCATGTGGCATCAGTTTGGAGTATTTGTAAAATTAACAAATTACAAAGCTGCATGGGAGTTCTCTATGTTATACCAAACCAGTTGTGATAGAGTCTGTGAGGCTTACTACATAGCCATGAATATTTTTGTGAAGCACATCTTGCAGAAATCATGTTTAGAAACACAGGTGAAAGAATTTTAACTGGTGGCATAAAAATGGAATAGGTGCTCTTTTCATGTTCACTTGCAGAGCATATAAATTTGATCCTCCAGGTTAGGGAATGGAGAGAAGTTACAAGTCTTTAATAGCAGCCTCAGAAGATATCTGTAGCTCTAGATCTCTTCAAATGTGATTATGTAAAGCTTAATAAAAGTGAGTAAAAAACTGGCAAGCTGGAACTTCTTCCTTTCCAGTTAATGTATTTTTTTTCCTACTGATGGATTTTTATAGCACAGTGAAGTTAAAATCAAGATGATGTAAAAACAAAACCCAAAGCAGCAGTGTAATAGCATAATTCACATCACCATATCTGCATGCTTACCTGGGGGTAGGACCAAGAGGTGCAAACTCGGTACTTGTTATATTAGTACTCCCCTGAATGCCCGTGCTACAATGCAAATTGATTGTTTCATGGTGGATGTTACAAATAACCCAGTGAAAGTAATTAATTTTGTAAAACAACAGTTTGCAAGAAGCAAGTGATAGCACTTCTAGCACTTGATGCCGCTATACAGTCTGTATTTCTATGACGTGCTATCTTGTAGATAAAAAAATTAGAAACTTTTAAAATAATTTAATTTTCTTGGTTCTTGTAGCTTAAACCATCTTAAGATCTTTTTCAATTACAGATTTGTGTTCCTGCTTCTTTATATTTTAAGTCATGCCTGAAGGCTTATCAGGCATCCCTCTGGGTAATGGCAAAATGCACCCACTGATGGCAGTAGTCAAAGGTGTAATTCAATGAGTGGCAAATGGTACATATGCTGCTGGATGCTTGCCTATTGTAATGTTGGAATGCATGTCGTGTTTGTGCAAATTGCAGTTTTTGTCTGGGCTATTATGTTACATTTACTTGACTTCTTTTAACCTCTGATGCACAATTGATTAATGTAAAGCAGATTATTGCCTTGACTTTCATGTCGTTCTTAGAGGAATGAATAAAATGAAGTCCAATCAAAGAACATCAGCCCCTCTTTGAGAGTAGACTTAGTGTTTTCAGTGCTTATAAAACTACCTGTGAGCTCTTTTAGAGTCAGCAGAATTGAGTTTCCTCTCATACATAATGATCTTCTTGTAATTTAGCCTTTCCTTAAAATTTTGAAGTGCACTGCTTTAACTTAACTGCATCCTTTTTCACTTCAGTGAAGTATAATATTGATGTAAGAGTTGAGTTATCATCACAGATTTCTGATGCATACTATAGTTTCCTGCCTTGGTTTGTTTGACGTTTTTGTAGTTAACATGAAGAGAAAACTTTAAAGTTGCAATAACATATGTGTCATTTTCCAAAGGAAAGAAAAAAGTACAGAAAAATTAAATACAATAAAAATTACTTCACTATATAATGTTAATATTCTTTTATTAATGACATGTTGAATGGAGCACGAATTTATCAGCTGAAAGAATATTCAGCAGTTTCTAATCCATATTTAAGGATTGCCAAAGGTTTAATAGTCTGTCAACTTTTTATCTTGCTTTATTTGGTTTTATTATCATTTTTGTGAATTTAATATTTAAGAAGCCTGCAGTAAAATGCACAGTTTAGACACTATATGAAATTTGAGATCTTTGGGAAGAAATTGAATTGATAGATTCTGGCATTACGGCCTGCATTGAGGTTTCTCGGTAAATTCTGTCATAATTCATGTTGCTTTTAGATAAAGACAAGTGCTATTACCCAAGCTAGTGATCCCAAAGTCAGCATGCTCTGAAGATTATGCTGATTGGAAAACAAAACCCAAAAATGCTGATGGAAGAGAGTAAGGGTTCTGATTGCTCTAAAATTAAAAAGCAAACAAAACCCACAAAAAATGTATGCTGTAATTTTGTGATGTGGTGAAAATGTAGTGAGCATGGAATTGTTGAAGACTGGTCAGTAAGCACTCTGCCTATGTATTTTGCTTTAAAAGTTACACCGGGTAGTTTTCTCTTCCTGGTCCTAAGAAAGCATTTGGGACGAATGGTTTTCCTTCCTTGTCAAGAAATTACTTCAATGAATAGATCTTGGGAAATGCATTTTTCTGTTAACTCATACCAAAGTGTTTGATGGAAAGGATAGTCTTTGTGAGAAAATAGAGGGTTGTTGGTTTGTTTTTTTTTACATGGACTGCCTTCATTCATAGTTCCCAAAAGTTTTAAAACTTTCTTATTAATCTTTTGGTCAATTTCAAGTATTTAATGGCAATGTTAATTATATTACTTACTAATTAAAAAATTATTACTTTTGTGCTTTTGTTCTTTTGTTCACTTAGTTTATGCAACTTTTTTGAATACATGGTTGTCCTATATATAATTTTAGGATACCAGGTCTTCATAACAGTATTCTTTCTGTCTTTATTGTTGGGTCTCATCAGTTTTCACATCTACTATCCTCAGTTATTAAATCTGTCTTTTTCTTCCATTTGATATGTCAACAGAAGTATGTTATGTTCTGCTAGTTTTGCAGTCTAATGGGAAATTCTAATGCTATTTCAGGAATTCTTCTAATATATACCTGTTGAGGTATAGTATTTTTAGTAATTTTAAAATGTATTTGAATTATAAAATGTGCTGATTTCATACTGCTTGGCATGCTGTTTACTCATTTGTTTTACAATGTTGGTCTCAAGCAGGAAGAATCTTTGGGTACTTTTGTGGTCAGTAGCTGTTCCTGTGAGATAAGCTGCACTGATGATGATATTTTCCCTTCATCATGCTCAGAAGAGCACGAATCACAGAAGAATATTCCAGTCATCTGGAAGACTATGAAACATAACTCTTCAGATTTCAGTGAGTTTTGCACAGCTTTAAAAAAAATTAGAAAAAAAGATTGGCTATTTTATGCCAGGTGGAATATGTTAATTACTATACGAACACTCCTGAAAAAAATGTGCTCGACCTGCAGTAATTAGACTGAAAAAAGAGATCCTACTAGAATGTGTTTTTCTGATAATAATCAATAAATCTGTAATAGATAAGCATTTCAAGTTAGTTTACAGGAACATAACACATTTTATCTTTCTCTCCCTCTTCCTTTCCCTCCCCTTCTCCTGGAAGTACCACAACACTTCTGTTACACTGCATACATAGATGGGTAAACTTCCTGAAAACTAAGTTTCACAGCTAACAGTGTTTGGGTGTTGAATAGTATTTAGGTATTAGGTAATTCTTGAATATGGATAAGCACCTGCTGGGATTTAAAAATGTCTAAACATGTTATGCATTTGCAAAGATTATCAGAACCGGGTTAAGCACCTAACTTCCATTAAAATTTGGCATACAAATTTGAACATATGTTTCTATGTCACCTGGATACTTTTGAAAATTTTAGCTTTTCAGTATCACATATTGTGCCAAGTCTGTATCCAAACAGGCCAAGAAATTGCAAAAGGTCAGCAAAAATGGAAAGGAGGAGAAAAAGTACTGAAATTCTCAGCTAATATACTGCTTGCATGCATATTTTGTGAAGGCAAAGTTGGAGAAGGATTTATCAAACAGCATTTGGGAGCTTTGCTACCAGCACACTTGTATATCTGTTTGTAAATATTTTTGAAGATATTTTTGCTGTTTGTGGTTTTCTTTTCTGCCAAAGTTCTTCTTCCTTAGACAATTTAAAATGTATCCTTGGTTAATCTGAAATCTTTCAATATTATAATCATAGTGCTGTTCTTCATTTCCCATAGCTAAGACGTTTGAAAATTCAGGAAAATCCTTGAGTGGTTACCAGTGGTTTTCAGGTATCACTGCCCGCTTCCTTCCTTCGAAGGATAAAAATGCTCAAGATGCAGCACGGGAAGCATTTTCTTCTCTCAAAGGTGCTTTATTCAGTTCATACATTATCTGCTGTCATTTATAGAGTTTTTAACATGGTATTAAGAAAGAATCTGTATTTTCATGTGGTTTTATAAGTTCAAATATTGTGGTTGTTGGTTTGCCATCTCATTTTGCATTTGATTGGGATCTCTGATATCAAGACTGCCAGGTTTAATATTTAACACATCATAATTTGATTGGCTTTAAAGAACCTGGAAAGCCAGAGTAGTGTTCATATCACTGTAACAACACTATTTCCACAGCACTTGCTTACTTTATAGCATTCTTGAAATATATGCTGTGTGTGAGTATGTATGTGTGCTATAGATGCTGTCTACTTACTAAAACACTTTCGTAGCTTCCATAATTTTAAATTAAGTTTTCTAGAAAGTTGTTGTACATTTTGGCACCTAGGATTAAGTCAGTAGCAGTAAATCTTATTTATATTCCTAATCTAAAGGCAAAATTGCTGCCTTGGGAATCATGAGATCCAGGTTCCTTACAAAATTCTGACATGTAAAATAAAATGTTCACATTTTTGTTCTGTATTTTTTCATTCTAAAGTTTAAGTAAAGTATGTTTGTACCGACTACTTTTCATTCACAAAAAGGGAAATAATTTTTGGTAGGTAAATGGGCAAGCTCATGTTCTTGTTTATGAACTTGCATGAGGTATTGTCCTATCATATCTAATTTTTTTCATGTGCAGGTGAGTATTCATGATTGAATATAGGATGATAAAGAAACCCTAGAATATTTTCAGAAGCAAAGTTATACTTGATAGAAGGTCATTAGGCTAGTTTTTGATTGTTTGGAAATCAGCAAGGTGGAGATGAACAGACTTTTACTAGAAAAGGCAATAGTTTTTAGTGTAAATCTGCACATGATTTATAAAGTGAAGCAAGAGGATTGTGCAGTGTTGTTTTTTCTCATTATATTTCAATGGAAGTCTTCTTGTACAAACATTATGTAATTTTGCCTTAGCATCTTTCAGAAAAGGTTGTGTTTGACTAGTGCAGTAGTGTATTGCTTTCACCAGATTACTTGCATTACCTGTATGATGGTAAGGGGAAAAAAAGTAATTTTCTGATCCTTTGCAGAAAATGTCAGTTCTCACATTTCTTTTAGTTATTCTCTTTTTGGAAGTGGGTGTGGAAACTGAATGAATTATGGTTCTGTCATGACAAAAGAAACAATTTGTTTCTGAGAACTTAATCTGCAAATGTGCACAAGGCTTTTTCTGAATGCATGTTTAGAATCTATACAGCAGTTCAGCTTCCTTGTGGTGAGAATGGAATAAGAACAGTACTTTTAACCTCTTTGCTGGGTTAACTGATTTAATGACCTCTAAAGTGAATGGGTGCTGACAAAAGGATTTGGAAATGGAAATTTATTACTAGACGCTATGAAATGGTCTGTAGTATGGATGTAATTCTGTGAAGCCAAGAATGGGAGGGAATGCAGTATATTGTTGGTTTTGCATTTATTTTCCTAAACTCTCATGTTAAACTTTTTTTTTATACATGATTGGAAGATGACAAAGATTGCTGTGCTTGATATAATATAAAGCAACTCTGATGAAGTTGTACCATGGCAAAGTTTCTTAAGCTTGAAGGAAACTATGTGGATTTTTATTACTTGAAAACTTAGTCTAAAGTTCTTAAATGCTACTTCCTGCAGACAGTTTGGATACTGTCTTTTGTGGCTCTCAGCTAAGGATTCTGGTTAACCTCTTAATAAAAAACAAACAAGAAAACACCAACAAACCAAAAACCAACCAACCAACCAAAACCAATCAAAAAGCTGTACTTGAATCAATGTGACCTTTTGGGGCAGTTCTGCTTAAGTAAGAGTGAGTCTCATATACATATACATGTACATATACATATACACACTGTAACATTAAAGGGCAAGATCCCCAAAATTATACTGAGAAGAGCTTTACATGTCTTGTTTCAATTAGGTCACAGAGTACTCTCTTATTATATATGTTCTATGTTCAGAGAAGATTTTGTCTTCATTTAGTTTCTATTGCTCATGAGCTTCAAAAGAGCCGCCCTGCAGAGCTGATCACATATCTTGTTATGTGATTGACTATATAAGAGTAATACATTCTCTCTGAGTGCTGTGACTAGAATGTTCTATATATACACATTTAGATGATCTTGACTTCTCAGTGTCTCTTTAGCTGTCTGCTTGAGCTTCCCTCTGCGCTCAACTTTCCTTCATTTCTCCTGTGGCCACTTCTGTTTCCTATTGTCTGTCTTGCCATTTATAATTCTTTGTTTATGCGGAGACCATTATGACAGTGAAAATTTTTAAAAACAGCTTAGACAAGCATCCCTCTGGAATAACATATAAATACTTGATATTTTCCTTGAAGATGGTGATGTACTAAAGGACCTCTTATTGTCCCTTCCAGTTCTGTATTTTTGTGATTCAAAGTTCTTTGTAGATTACTAGCTGTCATAGAATGAATACACCACCTCAAGCCCCACCCCCCCAAAGTTAATCAAACTTATGGATAACAAGTAATTCAGACTCTATCATATCTACATGCATGAATGCATGATGTGTTTTCATGGAGCAAGAATTCACCACTGCTCAGAATGGATAAAATTTATTTTGTAGTCTGTGTCTATATATTTGGAAAACTATCATGTGAAAGAATATAATGAAAAAAAAAAAAAAAGATATTAAATGGGGAAAGGTAGTATATTGCAAAATCTTCTGTTGTATTTAGACAACGGTTAGGTTATTGCCAGTTGGTTTTGCTGAACAAAACCAGGATGCCTATGCTGTTTTTCTACACACGTTTAAAATATTCTGGTTTTAACAGCTGTATTTTTTTTTAATCTTGCAGCTAATTTGACTTCAGAGGGATTGAAACTGAAGGATATTATTTTGGTTCATCTATATGTGAAGAGCATGAAAGATTTCAGTCTTATAAACTCAGTTTATGTGACAGAATTTGATTTGTGTCCACCGGCAAGGTAGGATTAGACTACTGCTATAGTATATTTATGATGCACTGTAATAGACTGAATTATTGTTACCATATTTGTGAAGCATTTTACTAAATGTTTGTGCCGCACAGACTTAGAAGTAGACTTTTACTGCCTTTTGGAGTATTAACATCACAGCTGGTCACGTCAAAATCACTAGGGTTAGAAATTCTTGCTTTAATATGCACCATCAGGTTTACAAATGCCCCCCCATATGGACTTACAGAAGGATAATACATGGTTTGCAAGTCTTAGTTCTTTTTAATTTGATTGAAGTGACAACTGTTTGTATTGCTGGGATTTTACTTGCTTTTCTTTTTTGTTTCTATCCCTTGACCTGTTGGCAGTGCTTCCTTGAAAGCAACCCAGGATATCATTAACCCTCTTTGCCACAAGGGCACGTTGTTGGCTCATGTTCAAGTTGGTGTCCATCAGGAACCTCCAATCCTTCTCTGTGAAGCTGCTTTTGAGCCAGTGGGCCCACAGAATATACTGGACCTTGGGTTTGTTCCTCCCCCAGGTGTAGGACTTGCACCTTCTCCTTGCTGAACTTCATGAAGTTCCTGTGTGGCTGTTTCTTCAGCCTGTCAATATCCATGTGGATGGCAACTTGCCAAGGGTACACTATACCCCATCATGCAGATTATGAATGAAGATGTTGAACAGGAGTGGACCCATTATAGGCTCCTGGTTGTTCGCCTGTGAGATTTTGTGCCACTGATCCCACACACTGGGCCTGTCTGTTCAGCCAGTTTTCAATACACCTCACTCTCTGCTCATCCAGCCCATACGTCAACAGCTTCTCTATGAGTGTGTTACAGGAGAAAGTGTCAAAAGCATTACTGTAGCCTTGCTACTATTATTAGGTCTTCCTAAAAGTGATGAGGTCTGGAACCTTCTAGGTCTTTGTGACAAATATTACTCACTTTGTTCTATTTGTTTAGTTGAATACAAAAGCAAAATTGTTATCTGAGCAGTTCTTAAGATCCACATGAGATACTGGCAGTTATTTCAAAACTGTACCGTTATATATTTAGGCTGTTTCTTTTCTTCACCTGTTAATACGCACTTGGTGCTGACTGATGACAAATACTGGACTAGATGGATCTTTGGCTCCATCCAATGTGGTTGCACTTAATGTCTTGTGCTTCCATCATAAAATCACAGTTAATGGCTAGCTTAGCTACACTCCATGTTCAATAAGAATTCAAGTATGAAAAGAAATTACACTGATAATAACACTTTTATTCATAGATCCACAAAGTATAGCTTTTTCCATATCTGTTGTACAGAATCTTCTATGTTGCATCCATGTCTACATCTGACATGGTGAAACTGCTTGATGGTTTAGGTGTGCAGTATGTGATACCTGTGTTATTTGGTTGTGGCAGATTTGTTTTGTGTGGTGGAATTTTGTGGAAATTGGATAAAAAACACCTAGCCCATGAAATTTTTCTTTTTTAAAAAAGTTGTGTGTTAAAACTAATTTTCCATTTGTATTTTTTATTGCCTTTGTCAAAACAGCTTATTTCTTTATACAGTAATTTGTAATTTTTTACAGTAATTTCTTATGCTTCTGAGATAATGTGCTGAGAATGCGGAACTGCTATAGCTTGAAAAATTTCAGTTGAATCATAGGTTAATACAGGTTGTAAGGGACCTCTGGAGGTCATCTAGTCCAATTCTGTGCTGAAAGCAGGGTCAGCTGTACGGTCATACCTCTTGTCTTCTTCATTTTTTAAAACCAACTGTTCAGCAATTTTCTAATGAAAAAAATACTATATTTTATACTCTTTCTGCAGAATATGAAGTGTAATAGAGACATGTGAATTTCAAGTATAGCAAGACAAATAATTCAAAGACATTGTTAAGATAATCATTACAGCCTGACATTCCACTACACTGCCTGTATGTCAGACCCAAAGAAAGCAGGGTGAGGCTTCTTCGAGATGCTGACTGTAGGCCAGGATTATTAATCACAGAGAAATGGGAGTGTTGGTTGTGTGTGTCTTCAGAGGAGGGATCTAATCCCAGTTGTAAACTACACAAAATTATTCTCCACTCCTACATGTATTATGTTCTCTTTATAATACTCAGCTTCTCCCAATTTATCTTTCGTTTCTTATGCCTGCATGTTTTAGGCCTCCACAATTGCATAGCCAGCTACATGGCCTTCCTTCAGTAAAATAACAAGGTAGAAAGATTAGAAAGTTGCAGGGAAATGGTTTTTTACTATCATTTTTATGGAGCAAACAGTTTTCATAGCATCATAGAATATCCTGAGTAGGAAGGAACCCACAAGGATTGTCAAAGTCCAGCTCATGACGCTGCGCAGGTCACCCCAAGGATCATATCAGGGGCCTGAGAGTATTTTCCAGACACTTCTTGAGCTCTGCCAGGCTGGTGCTGTGACCACTTCACTGAGGAGCCTGTTCCAGTGCCCAGACACCCTCTGGGTGAGAAACTTTTTTCTAAAATCCAACCTAAACCTCCCCTGACACAACCTCGGGGCATTTCCTTGGGTCCTGTCACTGTCACCCCAGAGAAGAGATCAGTGCCTGCCTCTCCTCTTCCCCACACGAGGAACTTATAGCGGCAGTGAGGTCTCCCCTCAGTTTCCTCTTCTCCAGGCTGAACAGACCAACTGTGCACATCTGCCCCTCACACAGCTGCCCCTCAAGGCCCTTCACCATCTTTGTTTCCCTCCTTTGGATGCTCTCTAATGCTTTATATCTTTCTTATACTGTGGTCTCAGAACTGCCTCTAGCACTCAACGTGAGGCTGTCCAGGTCAGAACAGAGCAGGACAATCCTCTCCCTTGCCCAACAGGTCATGCTGCACGTGATGGCCCTCGGACAGGGTTGGCCCTCCTGGCTGCCAGGGCACTGCTGACTCTGATTCAACTTGCCAGTGACCGGGGTCCTCAGGTCCCTTTCCACAGCATTGTGTTTGTGTTGCATATTTTTTTATGTTGCATTTTGTCCTGAAGAAAAATTATACAGCACTTTGCATGGTTGCATCATTGCATTATGTACAGAGGCCTGGTTGTGGAAGTTCTCACAAGCAGTATGCTGGAAGCACTGACTCGGGTGTGGATCTGCAATAAATTTGCAAAATTGTCTTGAAAATTTACCAGCCCAAGCAGAAAATCCATTCATCCATGCTTATGATGATGGTAATGAGGAAAAACTACTATATTTACATGTGAAAGGTGGGGAGAAAAATAGTTTTCTTGGAAGAAATAAGCAAGATGAGGAGAATTTTATAAGGCTATGTTACATGATATGTAAAGAGAACAAGTAATTTTTTGTTGGATTCCCACTGAGAGCTAAATGACTTTTTTATGCATGGACTGCAAGTATAATTATTTTTCAGGCTTTGAAATGTTGATTTCCCCACATAGACCCTCAACCCCCCTGCTTTTTAACTGTCCGCATGCAACACACATCTGTCTATTCATCAAGGCACTCAGTCTTCCTTGGAAGAAACAAAAGCGAGCTTTATAAATGAATGCTTAAGTAGATTTTGAGTCCTGTCGTATGTGTGTATCTGTCATGCAACTTAAAGTATAGCAGAAAAATACGTTAGTATTACAGGTAACCAGTGAGAAGGTTGAGAAGCTTGTAAAGGAGCTATAAGCTGCTGCTTTCTAGAAAACTCTGGCACTGTCTCTCACAGCATCCTCACAGGCAAACTCAGGAACTGTGGACTGGATGAGTGGACAGTGAGGTGGATTGAGAACTGCCTGAATGGCAGATCTCAAAGGGTCATAATCAGTGGCACAGGGTCTAGTTGGAGACCTGTCTCTAGCACTGTGCCCCAGGGCTCAATATTGGGCCCAGTCTTGTTTTAATTTATTCATCAGTGACTTGGATGAAGGTGCAGATCCCTCCTCAGCAAGTTCACTGGTGACACAAAGCTGAGAGGAGTGGCCAATACCCCAGAGGGCTCTGCAGCCCTTCAGAAGGACCTTGACAGGTTGGAGAGATGGGCAGAGAGGAACCTTCTGAAATTCAACAAGGGCAAATGCAGGGTCCTGCACAGACTGGAGACTGAGCTGCTGGAATGCAACTCTTCAAAGAAGGATCTGGGAGTCCTGGTGGACGAGAAGCTGTCCCTGAGCCAGCAGTGTCCTTGAGGAGATAACAGCGTTAATGCTAGCAGGTTATTGCGATACCCTAACTTTTATGATATGATCCTGGCAATATTTCCTAAGATAGTGTCCAGACAAAAAAAATGTGGAAAATAAATGTTGAAAATTGGTGCAAGTAAACTTCTGTTTGAAAAAAATAATTACCATATGTTTTCAGAGTATGTGTGGAAACACTGTTACCTGATGGAGTGCTGTTTTGCATTGACTGCCTTGCACATAAGTATGACATTGCAACAGATGATGTAGTACATGATGAAAAGCTGGTCATGCATGTACAGAGTGTATCCCACTGGGCACCTGCCAGCATCGGACCTTACAGTCAGTCCATCAAGGTAGGGAATTTTTATTACTTCATGTGAAATATATGTCCCTTTACTGAAATGACTGCAGTTAAAAAGTCACCTTCTCTCTCATCTGAATGTGCAAAAGAAAATGTGTATTTTAAATTTATGTTTTTAAAACTTATGGATGACTTAACTCTCATCAGTTCTTCATTTTGTGATAATAAAGCTGGTTAAATTATTCTTTTCAGAGAATCTCAAGAACAGCACACTTCTGTTGTATATTATAATTAGACAAAACAACCTGTCATACATATACTTTTATAATGTGCCTAGAATATAAACAGAATTTGGAACAGCTGAGGATATTTCAGTTTTCTTGTTAAAGCCCAAACTTTTTTATAGGTAGAGTCAATCTTAAAATGCTTATTTAATTAAATCCTTTTTGAGGCCTGTGGTGCTGCTTAAGCATTTAAAAAGAACATCAAGGTTGAAGAACTGTTCTATTTTCAACAAAATAACAAACTGAGCAGAATATTACATACTATTTAGAAGTACGAAAAGGAGGCAGCAAAGTGTCATGGACAAGTGGACCAAAAATTTGCATTAAAAGATTTCTCCTAATATGGTATTTTTTATCCAATCAATACCATTCTGACAGTTGGTAAACTGTCTCACCCTTTTCTGTTGCAAAAAATAAATGCTTATCGTACCGATACTCCTCCTGTGTAATAGATTATCCAGTGTTGTGCAGACTGATTTAAGCAAGATGTTACAACATCTCTTTAAATTTCCCAACTTTTTATTTAGCCTGAAAACCTAGTATACTGGCAGTGCAATTGGACTTTGTTTTGGCTTTGTACTATTTTACAGAAAATTTCAGCAATAGTATTTTGCTTCAGAAGCTCATGTGGAATTTGTTTTATTTTCAAGAAAAAATGTTGGTAGATTACTACTGTATGAAACTTGTGGTTACAGGAGGGTGGGTTTTTATCATCTTTCTATATCTATTTTTCTTGAAAAAGCTGGAAGTTGGTTTATTAAACTTTATTCCATTCAGTCTTACACCTTAATGACCATAATTGTATCATATCATGCATAATCTTTCAAAGGTTAAAATTAATAAGCTTTGTATCTTTGTTATTTGGAGAAACTTCTCCAACATTGCAACTAATCTCTATATCCTGGAACTGGCATCAACTAAATTCAGAAAAGAGCATCAACTGAAAATTGCTTCTTTCAGTAACCCAGTGAAAAACCTCGTACTGCAAATGTCAATAAGCAAGTACTGCCCAATCTTCTGGTGGTATGGGACAGTCAGCATACTGAAGGAAAAGTTCATATCTTCTTCAAATATAGTGTAACCAGTAACAGTGGTCAGCACTGCAAACATTAAGGAAAATTTTCCACTGGTGTGTTTTGTTTTGCTTTATTTTCTTTTACCCCAAAGAGAACATTTTAGTTAAGTAAATTATTTTCCCTTATGGTGTAGAATAAGTATTTTTACTTTTAAAAACTAACTACTGCAAGAGTAAAGTAACAGTCATGAAAACTATACCTTTGCTACAGGATCACTCTCTTCTTGTGTTTTATGGCTATGTTCTGTCTCTAGTCTACAAACACCTGTATGGAAATTTGGTAGTATACATGGCAGCAATATTTTTATTTTTCCTTTGCCAGATTTTGCCTTACTACTACCAACCATGTATTTTATCTGAGTATCAATATTTAACACTCTGGCTTTGTCTTGCTAAGAATCTCTGACTTTTGCTAAATATATTTCTGTTCTGCAGAGCTTGATACAGTACATGTCAAATATAGTAGGATGAGTAAACATTTCAGTAAATATTTTCAATATTTAAATATTTTCTCTTTCTAAAGTGGCATATAAAGGATATAACTATAAAACCTTTTTAATAAGAAAGCATCATAGAGGGGTGTGTAAATGCATGAACAAAGTATTTGAATTTGAAATTTTGTTAATAAAATATATGGATTTTGTATCTTATTAAACATGAATTTTCCAAAATTAAAATCTTCCTTAGATGAGTTTTCGGAACTTCCTTAGGCTGTGTATGGGCAGGTGTTCAGCTCTTAAGTTTATCAGCAGAAATGAGCATTTCAGTATATTTTAGGAATGGAATATATTTTCCAGAATATATAAGGAAGGAAAAAATTGGAGTTTTAATCTTGGCAGCCAACAAAAATTATTCAAAATTATATAAATTTTATTACGATGAAATTTTTATCAGTCTTTTCTGTTTGAGGAGCAGAAGCCTAATGATCTTAAAACAGTACATGTTTATTACCCTTATGTTTTATATCTGTAGAGTTTCTTTATCTTTTCCTTGACAACAACTGGGAAGTTAAATTTTTGTCTTTTCAGTCCAATATGAAGTTTTGTGGACACTGGGGAATCATCATGTATTTTTGCACAGTTTTTGCTGAGTTTAGAATAGACCACAGACTAATTTTCAGGATGTTGCAAGTTGGGATTGATGTGCCCTGGCATGTAAGAGCAGAGCTGGCAGCAGAAAGATGTAGGTAGTTCATGCAAACTATGGAATTCACACTTTAGGCTCAAAAATCACTCAACAGAGCATCATTTCAATTCTGCAGGGATCTTTCCGGATCTTGCCAACAGTGCTATGAGGACAAAAAGTAAAGATTTGGAATTTACCATGAGAATGTCCTGACCTCAGTTTGATAGACGCCAAACAACAGTGGCAGAATAAAATTAGGATTTTCAAATTACTTATAGCAGAATTCTTTGTCTTTTGGATTAACATTCTCTTCTGGGAATAACATTCTATAAAACCAACTTCAGTATCTGTCCTTGTAAGAAGTAGACATGAACTGTTCAAAGATACAATAAGACATAACGTATTTTGTACATATGCCAACTATATGCATCTATGACTTGATTATGTCTGCTGAACCCTTTAGCTTGCCTCATGACCTCATTTCTTTCCATCTGAGAGCTGCCAGATCCCAGTTTGAACCATCCCTCAGGCATCTTTTCCTCAATTTTTTTTTAACACTATTTTCCTTCTCATCTTTTCCTTTTGTGATTCAACAACAGTATATTATATATGCCATATCTGGTAATATGGGGATAGAATACCTTCAAGTGGGTAGGAAAAACGAAATTATAGTCAGCAGTTCTCAGT